>JAIGNY010002171.1:2737500-2805000 GCA_020152595.1 Chiridota heheva
ATTTATACAGAACTTTATAACTTAAATATCTCCTTCAAACGGGATAAAGGTTTGGAGTGCGTTCTTCACCAGTTTGTTTCCTTTGAGTTCCTCTTTCATCTAAGATGAACTTGCGTGACCACTAAACTAATCCGTTAAAGGTTTATGGATAGTACACTGACCTAATCTGTTATATGCTTGGATAGATATATTGAAAGAACATTCATTATATTCTTAGTAGAACAGTCTTTAAATGGTGGCAATAACACGAATAGTTTTTAAGTTACGACAAATCAACCTTTGTAACAAATTCAGCCTTTGTACAGTGTGATTACATGTATGTATTAACAGGGATACTCTTAACATTATTTAATGTAATTTTCATGTTTTTCCAAAACTTAAAACACCAAAAGTTCTAAGATTGCGTTCTACTGTTAACCCTTACTCTACCAGCACTTTTTTGAAAATGCTCCTGGGACTGTTGGAGGCGGAGTCAAAGACGGGGCACCCAAAACGGCGATAATATCGCTGCGTGGTAGAGTAAGGGTTAAGCACAGGCTGAGTTTTGAAGGGTCCTCTGTCTTTCGAGCAGCAAAGTCGGGCTCGTTCCGCTTTAGTGACCCGGCGGGCCGCCCACCGGGACCGTGCTGCATATTTTTCCTTCAAGTTGGCACACTTGTCGCGGGTTGGTTAACTCTCAGTCTACCAGCACTCTTTTTGAAAATGCCCCTGGAAGGCAGAGTCAAAGACGGGCACCCAAAACGGCGATAATATCGCCGCGTGGTAGAGCCTGTATGTGTTATATCTTGGTAAAGCTTATAATAATATCCAGTTTCCTGTTTACTGTAGTCAACTTCTCTCATTAAATATGTTTTTGAGAAGGAGTGAAAAACAAAAAGTTAACAAGAGTAGTTTCTTATAGTCTGATATAGTTGTCCCATTCTAAGGTCACAAAATATCGCGTGTTTTATGCTAATCAGGTATCTAGGTATAAAAACGCTGTAACATGGTTAATTTTGAACCAAATTTGATGGAGTATTTTGCTTTTTGCATGGTTTTCTGTATATTTTAAGCTCATGATGTTGCTACCTCTAAGTTTCTATGCATGTTTGTGGTCGGTTTATCGTGATATTTAGGAATATGCCGCATTACTTTATTTGTTATAGTATTATAACAGGGCACTTCATTCCTGCAATTCGAAGGGAAAAAAAATGGGAACGCGACGTTCAACATTGGGTTTTTTCCCCCGAGAGAATGGATTCGTCAAATGGGTAGAACTGTTCGGGTACTTCAACAAGCTTTGACATTCCAAGTGCTTATTATGTATTTGGTTCGCATGCGTGGCATTATGCGAACCTATGTAATAGCGATTACGTCCGTCCGGCCATCCACAGATTTGTCCTGAGATTTCCTCAGTAATGTTAAAGTTTTTTGAGAATTCCTCAGAAAATCCTAAAGTTTCTTCAGAGTTCTTTAGATAAAGTTAAAGTTTCTTTAGATATTTTTTTTGGAAGGTTAGAAAGCGTTTAAGTATTTTAGAAATACTTAATTTAGGATTGATGACTAGTTTCCTTAAAAAGTGTACAAAACATTTGATATTTTCTTAGAAGATAGCTGTAAAATAATATAATCTTGCAATTTTTTTCAAATATTTTCAAGTCTTTTTTGTAGTACTTGAGATTTAAAATCCTTAAAAAATTACAAAATATTTGGGCACCAACAATTATATTAGGCATAATTTTTTGAACTCCGCCTTTATTATTGTGCTCATTTGCATAAAGTGCTGTAGTATTATGACCTGACCAGACTTTTTTATATTTAATATGCTTAGTAAGGGAGTGTGACAGGATGTGATTGCATATAAACATAGGGAGGGATGCCATGTGGGACATGGATGGGGGCCATGAAGGACACATGATTTAATGTTTACCATATTGTATACACCAAGGGCTATATCAGGGATGCTTATTTGACTCCACCTTTTTTTCTTATTTAAGAGCTTATTTGCATATAAGTTTGTATATGAAATGACACTTTAATACATAGTATGCTCAGGGACTGTGATAGCTAGGCTAAGACTTCTTATGGAGCTTATGGGATGTCATGTCAGACATAGGGTGGGATGCCATGTGGCATGCCATGTGGGACATGGGGTGGGATGCCATGTGGGACATGGAGTGGGATGCCATGAATAGGGTGGAATGCCACGTAGGATATGTGGTGGAATGCCATGTGGGACATAGGGTGGATTGCCATAGGATGGAATGTCATGTGGGACATGGGATGTCATGTGGGACATGGGATGTCATATGGGACATGGGATGTCATGTGGGACATGGCGGCCCACCCCATTTCAACAAGTCATTTGCATATAAGTTATTATATGAACTGACACTTTCATACATAGTATGCTCAATCAGGGACTGTGATATCTAGGAGGAGACTTCTTATGGAACCTTATGGGATGTGTGACATAAGGTAGGAGTACGGCAATCCCAATGTCAACCGTACCGAAGGATGTGTATATGACTAACGTAGGCTATGCATAAGGGCCTATGCTATAGTGAGATAAACATCTCACTCGTCATGCCTACACTAGAAAAATACGGTAGGTTACCCCAAAAAGTGCAATCAGGCTGCCACCACTTTTTGGTGTAACCAATCTTTTCCCCACATGGGAAAAAATATCCATTTCCTCACGTAAAAAAACAATTTAGCTAATGTTGCTTATATCTGTCCATATACCTTTAATTTAACATTTGGGCCGTACATCTTTAGTACATCCTAAACAGTTATTGTTTATTTTTATACAATACAACAAATATTACATTGGCACTGTACATCTTGAAATGCATCCTAGACTGTTGTTCATTTTGTGAACATAGAGACCTGCCATAAATAAACTAAATAAACAGTAATCTTGAGTACATTTGTTATTTTGTGAACATAGAGACCTGCCATAAATAAACATCATTTGTACAGTACATCTTAAACTAAACTGTTATTGTTCATTTTGTGAACATAGAGACCTGCCATAAATAAACTAATTTCACATTTGTACTGTACATCTTGAGTACATCCTAGACTGTTATTGGTCATTTTGTGAACATAGAGACCTGCCATAGATAAACTAATTTCACATTTATACTGTACATCTTGAGTACATCCTAAACTGTTATTGTTCATTTTGTGAACATAGAGACCTGCCATAAATACACTAATTTCACATTTGTACTGTACCTATTGAGCACATCCTAAACTGTTATTGTATATTTTGTGAACATAGAGACCTGCCATAAATACACTAATTTTATATTTGTCAGTTTGTACTGTACATCTTGAGAACATCCTAGACTATTATTGTGTATTTTGTGAACATAGAGACCTGCCATAAATAAACTAATTTCACATTTGTATTGTATATCTTGAGTATATCCTAGACTGTTATTGTTCATTTTGTGAACATAGAAACCTGCCATAAATAAAACAATGTTATAAATAAAATAACTTTATTGTTCAGTTTTTGACCTGCCATAAATAAACATCTTGAGTACATCCTAGACTGTTACTGTTTACTCTACGAACATAGAGCCCAAACAACTAATGTCAAATTTGTACTGTACATCCTGAGCACATACTGGACTGTTATTGTTCATTTTGTAAACATAGAGCCCAGACAATAAATAAACTTTTACATTTGTATATCAGTTGTTCACTCACTCACTGTCTTCTCTAAGCCATGTGTCCCATCTGCCCATACTGCCATAAGGCTGCAGTGTACTCTATCCAACGTATCTTGTTTTTGGCAACGTGTCTGGCTTCAATTGTTCATTTGTGAATATAGAGCCCATACAATAAGAAAAAAAAAGCTAATTTTCTTCATCACTTTTAGTGAAGTGACTATTTTCACTAAAATATAAACTAAAAGTTGCAACATGCAAACAATATCAAAGATATTCAGCAGTAACAGTCCACATAAAAACGTTTAGTTTTTCTACGAAAGAAATCAGCTTTCTTGGTGTTTTTAATGTGTTGCTGAGGGTCAACAAAAACTTTTGAATAAGGAAATATGTTTTCAATGCTTCCTTCGGATATGCATTATTGCAGACATAGTTAAGCCAAACAGGGCACTGACAGCAGGAACTACGCTTGCATTATTTTGGACTCAAGCCATCCACACACTGAGCAATCGTAGATCATTGGGACACACCAGATGCAGCTGATTGATCCACTTCAAATACAGGCTGCTTAAGTCTTTTCTGTCTTTGTTCTGGAGAAGAAGAAATTGCAATTTCTAGGGCACTGATCATCATACCTAGGCTAGTGGTCCTAAAACTCAGCTTTAAGCAACACAGATTATTAGGAAATGGAAAAATCCCTTTAAAGGCGTCCCCATTCAAAGTTGTTTTAAGATGACGCGACTCAGTGACATGAAGAACCCATCTCAACTACCATTGGCCAAAGGCCTACATAAAATGTTAATCGAAATCAAACAGAAAGAAAGCTTTATCTATTATAAGCTGAATTAAACAGATTAGGGTTATCATGCAAACTGTTATCATACTACAAAGGCCAAATGGTGAAGTAAAGAATGTTCATACAACCATTAAATATTTTTCTATAGGCCACACTTGAAACTTAGTGTTATCCTGCATAGGAAAACCTCCTTTTTGTTATTCTTTATAACACTCTCCTACCACTGGCCATGGAACTCACAAAAATAGTTTCCTTTAAAATTCATGTTAAAAAACATTGATGATGGATGGAAAGTTTATCAAATCACAAACCTTGATCATATTCAATCATTTCAAAATTCAAATGGAGAAATTGGAAAACAACTATCAATTTGTGTGAAAAAACAGATTAAGCCATGACATGATGAACTACTGTAACAGTTACTATTTTGTTGCAATTGCACACTAGTTGGCCACTGTGCCTCCATATTCCACGAAGATTAAAGCTACTTGGTGTAAAACCCAGCAGTTCAGTTATTTCCATGAATTTCATCTGTTCAAATTTGCTGCAACATTTTCTTGTGTATGATGAAGTATGTTTTTAATATGTAAATTTGTAATGTGGCTTTAGTGGGTCTTAATTTCACCAGATATAGGCCTAGGGCTATTTGGTCTTACAAACATAATTTTACTTAGGAGCTGTTGTAATGCATAAATTCTGTGATTGATTAAAATCAAATTGTTTGCATTTAACAGCATGCATATCTGCATATGGGAGCTCTAATATTGTGGCGTACCATTATAAATTTATGTACTTTGGAATTATAAAAAGGTTTTGTGATTTTCTAAGAGAGGGCCCAGAGAGCTGTGAAACACTGTGGAAATAATTTCCTTGAAAGGTGTGTGTTGTTCTACTAAAAAAAAAAAAAGTTAATACACTTTTAATCCAGGCCATGACTACAATGTTTATTTTTACTCACCAATTTGGTAGACCTTGGTCAAATTTAGAATTTGACAAGTTAAAATTTGTCCAAATTGTGTGTTAATTGGTCAATCTCATCATGAGTTATTAAGACTAACTTTTTTTGCTATTACTATTATTATTATTACTATTATTATTATTATTATTATTATTATTATTATTATTATTATTATTATTATTATTATTATTATTATTATTATTATTATTATTATATTATTATTATTATTATTATTATTATTATATTATTATTATTATTATTATTATTATTATTATTATTATTATTATTATTATTATTATTATTATTATTATTATTATTATTATTATTATTATTATTATTATTATTATTATTATTATTATTATTATTATTATTATTATTATTATTATTATTATTATTATTATTATTATTATTATTATTATTATTATTATTATTATTATTATTATTATTATTATTATTATTATTTATTATTATTATTATTATTATTATTATTATTATTATTATTATTATTATTATTATTATTATTATTATTATTACTATCATTATTATTATTATTATTATTATTATTATTATTATTATTATTATTATTATTATTATTATTATTATTTTTTTTTTTTTATGGATATAGTCCAAAAATGCTGATTTCTGATTTTTTCTTCGACCTACAAATTGTATCTTTGAATTAGTTAGTTCGCAACCTGTGTTACGTTTTCTCAACAAGCATGGGCGTCAGGGCATACACGTTAATGTGAAAAAAATATCAGATGATTTCATGCAATCTGTCTGTCTGTGTTTGGTCCAAATCAGGCGCTAACTTTAATTTTCTTTGATGGATGGAATAATGTTTTTCACAAAAATTATTGGGAAAATAACATCCTTGTCCCATGTTATAATTTTCGAAGGTTTGGCAATTTCCTGGTTTCATGCTCTAGCAAACAAAAAAAAACCTTTTCGTTTGCAGTCCCACAAATGATGAACAGTTGAGAGTTATGCTGAAATCGATCGGATTTTTAACATTTTCTATCGTTATTTAGAAAACAATTAATGTCCAAATGAGCTTTAGTAAAGGTAAAAGGTAAAACGTCCTTGTTAAAAAGATCTTTCATTATTACTTTCTAAAGATTGTATTTTATAACACTCGTATTTTATAGCGCTCGTTCTTTTCAAGATCCTAACAACTGAACAATGAGTCTTGAAGAGGTATTGTAAGAGAAGGTGAAAAGAACCCATTTATACCAGGTACAATGGGCGGGAAAACTCAAAAGAGAGGAAGAGTGTCCTAATGTAAATGAACGATTTTTACAGGTTCGGTGTACTTTTTTCCGTTCTAATTACAGCAAACGATTTCTTTGGTTTTGGGAAGTCTGAAATTGCTATGTGTTACTGTTGTTGACAAAGTTATTTAATTTAAGTCTTTCAAAGGTGAAAATAAAAGTACTTGAAAAGAACCATTATTTTTGGATTCGCGAACTTTTCAGATTCACGAAAGTAGTGGGATCAGAATGTCCCAACTTTCCAATATACTCTGTCAGTCTATGGTGTATGTATCTCTCATATTAAAGACGCTAATTGCTCAGCAAATTTGATGCAGGGAATGACTTGCTTAAGTTCCCGGTCAAAATCATAATAACAATACATCCCAGTAGCATGTGTACATCAGCACATACATAGGGTAAAATTATAATGTAAACAGTTGCTAAGGTGTCCATTTTGTAATGTGGATTGTTTTGGTATTTTTCAATCATCTATTGCAATTATGGTCGTTATCCCCGTACATCAGTACATTCGGGGGAAACATTTCCTTTGCTACCCCCTCTACCCCTCCTTTTTCCCGACATACACTTTTTGGACAAGACGCCATGTCGCTGTATGGGCAGTGGCGGATGTACACACAAGATAACTAAGCTATAGCTAAATTAGGGTCTCGCATCACCATTATTTTCATCCCTAAAACGAAGAAAACTGGAGAAAAATTGAAGTATGTTTCATTTTATATTAGTAAAATGTCGGATAGTCTAAATGCAGTTACACAATCCGTATTCCTACGTATGGGCCAAATTTCTCAGGACCGATGGAGAAAAATCCTTACCTTTTTTGCTTCCTTTGTAATTTGGTTGGTTTGGTTTACCAAGGTTCATAACGTCACAACAGACCTCCATTGGAGTATTTACGTCGCCACACTCGTTTTATCAACCAGTTGGGAGACCCACCGGGAGTCGCACCCGGGACGCTAGGTTGGAAAGTAGTGGTGTAGGTGTAGAGGGCAGAAGTGGATAGATGGGACACCGTACACAACTTATTTACCGACTTTTCTCTATAAATACGAGACTCCAAGTTAAGATTTGCCCCTTCTGGAAGCTCAAGCTGGATGTTTCAATACCTTGATAAGTCTGGCCTTGTACCCCGATGTGCTCTAGTGCTTGGAGCTCACTAAGGACTTCGCGTTGAGGAGCAGTGTCGAGAATGGAAGATCTGGCCCGACCTACAAAATTTTGCGAATTGTGGAAAATATAAGGACTTGACTACAATACCTTTGTTTACCGTCTCATTTAAATATTTATTCTAGGGATCCGGCCCAATGACAGCTTTGCCCAACTAAAAAACTGAAATTCCATTCACATTTTTCTCCGTTTAATATCAAGTGTATTAAATTCATCTTTTTGGTGTTATGTTCCTGGCTATCATGACGGGCCCATGGAGGGTCCATCTATCTTTTATAGACTGAAGGACCCATAATGATAGCAAGAAGGATAAAAAGGAAGGGCCTATTTTGGTTATGAAAATGGGTCCTAAAGAGTATTACGGGTTACTGCCTGTGCCATTTATATCACTACGACCGGCGACGGCGGATAGGTGTTTTTTTATATTTTTATATATATATTGTGTGTATGGTACTTGTCACCAGTCGCGGTGCAGCCGCACCGGCGTGGTTACGCCACTGGTGGTGTCTATGTGTTCCGTTGAGGAAAAAACGGTACAATAGATTAAGGACAAAACAGAGCATGAGCGTGATACCGAGGGCGTAATTCTTTAATTCCAATTTAAAGAATCAGTGCTTTCGTATCTTTCTTTTCCCCTGACATGCCTGAGCTGTTTTCGAACAAGCCGTGTACTTAATATATAATGAGTTAGGCTGAAATAGGCTGTACCTCTTAAAATTCACAGCACACCTCAAAGAATTCGCGTTTGTAGTTTAAGAAGATGCCTAGTGAACTTTTAATTTGATCAAAACTTTTGAGAAAAAAGATACGAATTCTTAATGATAACATTTGAAATATATTGTTATCATTGAAATGTCTTAATGATAATCATTGAAATACATTGTTGTAATAACCTATTTTATTTCATTTATTACCACTCACTCACTCGTGTTTCATAAGCAGTTTTGTCATTATTAATAGAACATACTGGGATCATTGGAAATTTTGGTAAAATTTGTCAAACTTTTTCAAAAATTTATGAAATTTTTCCAAAAATCGAAGAAAAATTGTCCCCCCAAAAAGAAAATTTCCAAAAAATTGCACGAGAATTATGAAAGAAATTGCTGAAAATTGAAAGGCATTTCCAAAACATTGAAGGAAATTCACTGGCCAAAAATTGAAAAACAATTACCAAAAAACGAAGAAAAATTGCCCTAAAAAGAAGGAAATTTACCGAAAATTGAAGAAATTGTACTGAAAAGTAGGAGCATTTGTCCCAAAATAAAAGAAAAAAAAAAAAAAAAAATGCACCAGGATTATGAAGGGAATTGCCCAAACCTGCAAACATTGAAGGAAATTTATTCCGAAAATTTAGGAAATTTACCAAAAATTTAAGAAAAATTGCTCCAAAATGAAGAAAACAATTGCCCAAAAATAAAGGAAATTTACAGAAAAATGAAGGAAATTGACTGAAAATCGAATAAATAAATATTATTTAACCAAAAATTGAAGGAAATCGAACAAAAATTGCTCCAAAGATTGAAAGAGAGAGATTTCCCAAGCTGACAAACATTGATGGAATTTCCCTAAAATTGAAGAAAATGTACATCAACCGTGACTAAGAATGATCTCATGGTAAAAAAAGTATCATCGGAAAAATCTCAGGCCCCGGCCCCTCCTCTGAATCTGCCCCTGTACCCTCAACTATTCTTTTTGCCGTTTTTGCAGTATAATATACTTTAATTCAAAGTTCAGACGTTCTTCAATCTATGAATTGAATGATTTCTTTTATTCGAAAGGCATTCAGGACTGTTGGAACGTTGCCTCGATCATATTGGCAGATGGGACTAAAGGAACATATCCCCAACATTCATTTTCATATATATGATAGAAGAAAAACAAAATGTTTATATCTTATTCCGTTGAAGAGTTATTCCATTGCAAAGATTTCACCAGTGTGTTGAACAGCGGCCAGTGCTCAATGTGATGTCATAATTGCGGATCCAATTGCGGATTTAAGGGGTGCTAAATCTAAACCATATAAAATTATTTAATTATAAATCAACTTAATTTTTATAAATCGTTAGAAATTACTCGATTATCTTCGAAACTTTATCTTTCTATTGACTAATATTGTTTGTCTAGGTTTTTTTTGTCTTTTTTAATTGAGCAAATAAAATATCCCTTAAGAGTACATACAAATCAAATGACCCATTTAAGAATGAATTTACCTGAACTGTGCCAGCAGACGACAATACATAATGACGCCATACGGGAGGCAGTGCTTTAAAAAAAATAATTCGGTGTTTTTAGAAATATTCATTTTTAAGAGGATATCATCTACAATGGAACAATTCTATTCAGATTATTAATAAAAGTAGCACAATTGTCACAGTCAATGAAGATCAAAGGAAGCGAACAAAGTGAGTGTAAAGGGACCACAGAATTTATGTTGAAGGCGTATCTGCAAAAAGTGGGTGGAGTCCAATTTCTTCGCTAATTAGGATAAGGAAAACCAAACACATTTTGTTGAAGAGAAAACATGAATGAGAGATAAGATAATTGCTACATTCGTAGATATACTTTAAGACACATTAGACCTACAGGGTAGTATACCAACTGTTTGATTACTTTGCTTAAAACATTGGCAGAATAATGAAAACAGCAAGACTTACAAATCTAAAGAACGGCAGCCACACCAGTGGACTTTATCATTAATGGGCGTAACGTAGGCCTAGTCCTAACAATAACGGAAGTTGTAACGTGAATGATCATAGATGGGTGGAGTATGCTTTTTTGTGATAATGGAATTGATCAGAGGCATTAGAAGAAAAGTACTGCGCCCCATAGATTGGTGGTGCCTAACTTTTGTAACGTTAGGAGTACGATTTGAAAACAGGTAGTATTTTTTTTTCATACGCCTAAGCTGAGTTTTTTCAGAAATTCTATAACTTCTGATATTCATAGTGGGTGGAGCATGATTTTTTTAACAATTTAATTTTCATAGACGTTACAGAGATTCTAACGTTACAAAGGTTCTAACGTTACAGAGGTTCTAACGTTACAGAGCTTCTAACGTTACAGAGGTTCTAACGTTACAGAGGTTCTAACGTTACAGAGGTTCTAACGTTACAGAGGTTCTAACGTTACAGAGGTTCTAACGATACAGTGGTTTTAACGTTACAGAGGTTCTAACGTTACAGAGGTTCTAACGTTACAGAGGTTCTAACGTTACAGAGGTTCTAACGTTACAGAGGTTCTAACGTTACAGAGGTTCTAACGTTACAGAGGTTCTAACGTTACAGAGGTTCTAACGTTACAGTGGTTCTAACGTTACAGTGGTTCTAACGTTACAGAGATTCTAACGTTACAGAGGTTCTAACGTTACAGAGGTTCTATTGTTACAATTTTTAATATTTATACATGTAAGTGGGTGGAACATGATTTTTGCAACAATTTACTTACTTATAGGCATTAGGCCTAGATGGGTGAAGTATAATATATGTAAAAAAATAATATCTTTTGCATATATTACTCTCTCTCTCTCGGTGCCGAGTCTGGAACAGACATTGGCGATCATGGCCGTCCAGTCACTTCTGTGTAGAGCTAAATGCATAAACTTATTGTTACTTAGCATCTTAGGCTGTTGTTGGTTGCCCAGTTGTTTAAGCTTTGGACATATTTAAGTCGTAGATATTACAGCAGTTCTATAACCAGGAGTCTTGGAAGGATGAATGATGGACTCGGGGCTGAGGGGTCACAGTAATTGAGGGGCACTCTTGATTTTCAAAAAGGGAGTCCTTTTGTCAGTTTTTGGAAAAGTTGGGGAATGCTCCTCCTTGTCATATGGCGGAAATTGGGGAGCAATGGGGAACTTGCTCCGCCCCACTTTTTTTTATAACAAATGTATACTTTTGTTTGGTTATTTTTTATATGTTTTATCTTAGCATTATTCCCACACCCACCCCCTTACACTTTTCCCCCAACTTTCGGTAAGAAAAATACCTGGTACGGGCCTGTACTATGTAGAATTTGTGAGTGAGTGGATTTCTATTCGTATTCAAGCTTTGAGAATGACAGAAAGATTTCATATAGCACTGCCCTGGTCCACCCTTGACTTTCAAAAGGGTAGCCCTTTCACCTCTGCCCCCAACTTTCAAAGCTCCTTGCCCCTGTGGTTCTGACATCGTTGTGTATAACTTCTGATTATCATTCATCGATGTGCGGAACATAATTTTGTTAATAATTACAGGTGGCCTAGAATGTCCTTATCATAAGGCTAAAGAAGCTTTAAAAAATAACTTGCCGGTTGAAAGCAAGTTGTGAGAATTTCTCAAAACTTCCACATATATTCAATGAGGAAGAAACAGTTCTCTGCTAATTGCTACAGGTAATTTGACAATTTACTGTTATAAACTTGGTCTAACCACCCTGAATTGCCATAAGATTATTCATCTAGCCCATGCGACATACATAAACAGAAATCTCGAAGGGCAAATGGGTACTTATAAGAAAGAAGCAAATTATATTGTAGGATTGTATGAAAGTAAGTGTTAGGTCTATGTCTCATTTCTTCATTCCATCAAAAACGAGAATGACCCAAAATTCAGACAAAGTATTTAAATTGTTCATAGGCTAACTATGTAAGCTGGGGAGTGTCTAGCTTTTCATTTTTTAGGGGGCTTAAAGCCCATAAAAGCATATATCCAGCACCCTGACACAGGTTTGAGATTAGGGGGCAATGGCAGAGGTTTAGGAAGTTGGGGGCACTCCGACCCTTCTTTTTGGCTGCATGCTTTCTTCCTGGTTGGGAGGAGAAATTATCATTATTAACAATTAAGATAAACTTGAAAATATTGTTAGAGTTTGTGAACATTTCCTTCAAATTTTCTGAAACTGACAGCGCTTTTCCAAAATTGACAATAATTTTCCAGAATTTGACAGTGATTTCCCAGAAATTGAAGAAAAATTCACGAAAATGAAGTAAATTTCATGAAAAGTGAAGATGTCCCGAAAATTGACAAAGATTTTCTGATAATTGAAGAACAATTCATGAAAATTGAAGAAAAATTCCTGAAAATTGTCTGAAAAGTCAAGGGGATTCCCGAAAATTAAAGGAGAATTGCCTAAAATTCAAGAAGATTTCACAATTAATGCACAATGCATTTGCAATTTATCCCCTCTTATAACTATAACCAAAACCAAAAAGGTTTTGTGGTTCTGATGCTTTTTTTCATAAACTAAAATGTGTATTAACCGCCGTGTTATTGCATATCATGAAATATTTGTGCAACTCATACCTCAACCACATTAACACCATCCAAAATGAAGCCCTCAGGCTTTGTCTAGGAGCCTACAGGACCTCCCCAATCACTAGCCTTCATGTTGAAGCCAATGAACCCCCCTTTCTACTTAGATGTAAAAAGCTTAGCCTCTCCTATGCTTTTAGAGTCCTCACCAACACCCAGAACCCTGTTTACAACCTCATTAGGTACCCCAATTTCTCCTCCCTCTTTGATAGGACTAAAACCCTATCGCCCCCCTTCAGCTTACGCATTAAATCAGACCTCTTTCAACTTGGCATCAACCCCGCCACTCTCGGCACCTATTCCTGGCCCACTTTTCCGCCTTGGGCCACCCCCTTCCTTCTGTCCACCTAGACCTCTCCACTTATAACAAAACTCAAACTCACCCTAATCTCTTCATCAATCTCCACAACCAAATCAAAGACCAACTCTCAAATTACACCTCCATCTATACTGATGGCTCCAAGGAAGGCAACAAGACAGCTGCTGCTGCCATCATCCAAGACATCACCCTCAGTAGCAGACTTCCTGACCACTCATCCATCTTTTCAGCCGAGGCTAAGGCCATTCTCCTCGCCCTCAACTTTATTGAGTACTCTCCTCTTAGTCACTTTGCCATTTTCTCTGACTCAAAGGCTGTTCTTACTTCATTACTCAATCTTAAATGGGATAACCTCACCTGCCACCTCCTTCTCCGGAAACTCTTTTCTCCCACCCTCTGCAGGAAAAGTGTTCTTTTCTTCTGGATACCCAGCCATGTTGGCATCCCTGGCAATGACAGGGCTGATACAGCCGCTAAGCTTGCCCTTAACCTCCTCCCTTCCCCTTTTCCCAAAACCCTCTCTGACATCAAACCGCTTATCGCTTCTCTTGTTCGTGACCGCTGGCAAACCTTATGGAACTTCCAAATTGATAACAAACTCCATGTTATCCAGCCCACAATCCCGATCAAATCCACCATCAACAACCTTTCTCGTATCGACAATGTTCATATTACCCGTCTTAGAATTGGTCACACCCACCTCACTCACTCCCACCTCCTTATTGGTTCCCCCAACCCCTCTGTAACAATTGCCACTGCATCCTTACAATCCAACACGTTCTCCTTGCTTGCCCCCTGTACAACCTTCCCAGAGCTTCTCTCGCTCCCCACAACTCAATTGCTGAGTTCTTCCAAAAAAATCCTCCAGATAAAATAGTCTCCTTCCTTCAGCATGCATCCCTCTACAACCATATTTAATCCTCCTCTTCCACCCCCTCTCTACTTTGTTTTTAGTTTTACCCATGCACCTCCTCTCTCGATCACAGCTTTCTGGCTTTTGTTCTTGAATTTCTCTCATTCTTCCCCTGGTCTCTTTCCTTACTACCTCTAAAATGATCTGACCTCTCAGGCACAATTTGACCTTCGTTGTCGTGGTGCCGTTAAGACCTCATCAAACAAACAAACAAACAAACATGATATTTATGCAGATCAATAAAAGTGTTAACATTAGCATTTGCACAATAATTAAAAACATTATTAAAGCAAGTATATGCAAAAACGGCTGCTTATTTATTCTATTTCAAGAATGTCAGTAATATTAATGCCTCATTAATATTCAAGACATCACTATCACAACATTAGAACATATGTACAGATCATGACCTATCGGTGTCTGATATAGTAAAAATCTGATATATTGTTCATGAGATACAGTATGGTGTTTACATCATTTAGCACTTTCACATTAAGCCATGCATACCATGCATATTAATGACATCTGCTGATAACATAAGCATATACACATAACCAACAAAATTATCATGCCCAACATGACGCAACTAATACAGTTCCTTATTTATCACTTTTCAAAAATTTCACTTTAAGCCCTACCCACTTATTAATAATATGCATGGTATTACCACCAAACAACAATATGGCACATCTACAGACCATGGGCTATCTGTGTTATGACATTAGTCCAGTATACCATTCTTGAAATACTGTGTTTTGGCTCTTTCAGCAAAATCATATTAATAAGCCCTGTTCACTGCGCATAGTAATGAAAATCCGTTTTCCACCATGAACATGTGCACTCTGGTCAGCGAACGTTATAATTTTCCCAAATATGAAACAAAACAAACACGCAGTTCTTGAAATATAAAAATTTCAAGATTTTTACATTAGGCCCCGCCTACTCATTAATATGTATGATATCATAACCAAAAACAACAGGACACATCTGCGAGACCATGGGTTATCAGTGTACCACATATGAACTGAATCCCATGTACAATTCATGAGATACTGTGTTTACAAAGTCTTTTCAACAAAATCATGTTAAGTTCCGCCATGATATTGTAACGCCTGTTATTCGACGCCCTCACTATCCTACTTTTACTTCCAAACAGATATAAGTTTCCTTACCAACCAATTAATCTGGGTGTAGCGGTTATCATACCTGTCTACAGACCACGAGGCCCTGGGTTCAAGCCTGGGTTGGGTAGACACGCCAGTGCACCACAACTGGTTATCAAAGGCCGTGGACATTGACTTGGTTGTCGATGTTATGTCTGTTCGTACGTCGTACCTGTGTTCTCGTCCGGGTCGTATTAAGCGTTTCGTGATAGCATTGTTACTATCATAACCGAATACGCAAGTGACGACCCGTCATTGTAATTGTGTGTTCACTCGGCAATTAATCTGAACAGTTCTACTTTTTTAGGCTCCTGACAAGCAATGTTTTACTTTCGTTTCTTACTATTTGTTTAGGGTTAGTCAATCACAATCTCCGGCTGGTGGTATTTGCGGCAGCCCTCTAGCATATTACTCTGAACTAGATTAAATAAGCTTGATTCCCCTGAACAATGACCCCCTCTTACCTCTGGTTATCTCGCCCTTAACATTCACTCAATCTAGAGCTGTGATCCAAGGCGTTATTACGTAATTTGCATTCGACGGATTGTGAAAGTTTTATATACAGATATATCGATTTTAGTGTTTGACCAGGTTTAATCGGACTTCCTTTATCTGTAATTTGCTGTTTACGACAGAGAAACTAGTAAGTATTTACTTATTACCTATTAAAGGAATCATTTAAGAAATCCGCCAGTTTGAGGAAATTAACCCGTCTTTAGGACACCCAGGAATCATGATTAGCACCCCGAAATTGGACTAAACGCCCTGAAGTGCATTGTACCGTATAAAGAGAAGACTCAGTCAAATCATTCAGTCTTGCAAATAAATAACCCAGGCGTCCGTTGTATCTCCTCACCCAAATTGATACCTGTTGATATGTGCCGTATTTAAGAAACGTATACCTGCGTGCGTGTGGGTGTGTGCGTTGGTAGTTGTAATTTGGAGTATACCAGGAGTTATGCACGGCGTAAGGGATTGTGCAGGGCAGATGAACAGGTAGAGACGCAATGCGTCAGTAGTTGAGTTAACGATATATTCTTGTTGTGCGTATCAACTTGTGAACTGCGCTGGTGCAGGAGAAGCGTCATTGTAAATAAAAGTAGTGTGTATAAGTAGAAATGATATAACAGGTTACCGATACTTATACACCACTGTGTGTGTTATTTATTCTTGTGTCTGTGGTTGTGCATAAATCGTAAGTGCGTATCTGGCTCCGCAGTAATCGGCCGGCGCTAAAATATTAATCAAATTTAACGCTTTTACATCATGAAAATGTACACGTCAACTAACATAATAATTTTCCCAAATATGAAACAAAACAGATGTCATGCGATTGTTAAAATATGAACATTTCAAGATCTTTACATTAAGCCCCACCTACTCATTAATATGCACGATATCATCACCAAAAACAATAGGGCACATCTACAGACCATGAGCTATCTGTGTACCAGATATGACACATGAATCCAGTCTACCATTCTTGAGATATTTACAAGCTTTTTTAGCAAAATCATATTAAGCCCCGCCCACTACACATATCAATGAAATTCAACAAGTTTACATCATGAACATATACACACCAGCTAACAACATAATTACACCAAATGTGAAACAATACAGACACGCAGCTGTTAGAATATGAAAATTTCAAAAATTATACATTAAGCCCCGCCTACTAATTAATATGCACGACATCACCATCAAAAACAATAGGGCACATCTACAGACCATGGGTTGTCAGTGTACCACCTAGGACATCAATCCCTTGTACCGTTTTGAGATATCGCGTTTACGAGCTGGCAGTTACACACATACACACACACATACATACAGATGCCAACATGACCGCATAGGTTTCTGATGCTATCGCATCGGAACCAAAAAGGAAGTTCTTTCCACACTGAAAAGTAAAGGGCTTGATATTGCTTTGACAATTATTTGGAGGGGGTGGGGGTGGCCCTGATAACCTATTTATTAAGAATTACCTCCCTGACTGAAAGCTTTTGTAGATTTAGTATGTTGTACATTTAGGTCCAAACTTGAAGATTTTTGATCCAAAATTGAGGATATTTCGTGCAAATTGGAAATATTTTTGCTCAAAATTTTCGATTATTCAGTCAATATGATTAAAAAAAAATGCCACAATCTGTTTTCTATATGGTTCATTTATTATTTCAATTATATATATTTAGGACCTTGACAAAATGAAAGCAGCTTAAAAATTCTACAAGATTAATTACTAGTCTGAAATGTGAGGGCCCATGTAGCAGATACACAAATATTAAGCTTTCTGACATTTGTGGAGAGCTACAAAACTTATAAACTAGCAATGTCTATACCAAACAGGTATCTGAAAATTTCACCAAAACAACTTAACAACAAATTTAGCAAACTTTGAAGTATGACGCCTGGGGTGAATTTCAAATGTTATTACTTTTGTTTCTTTTCGTTTGTCATACTTTTTTAGAACTGGTGAAGAATAACATTTTACATGAGAATTTCTTAAAAAAGTCCATATCATAGAGAAATGAACTATGGACCCTAAATATGAAATTCATCAAATAAATGCATCTATCACTTGATGTGTGTTTTGCAATAATAATAATGATAATAATAAGAATAATAATAATAATAATAATAATAATAATAATAATAATAATAATAATAATAATAATAATAATAATAATAATAATAATAATAATAATAATAATAATAATAATAATAATAATAATAATAATAATAATAATAATAATAATGATAATAATAATAATGATAATAATAATAATAATAATAATAATAATAATAATAATAATAATAATGATAATGATAATAATAATAATAATAATAATAATAATAATAATAATAATAATAATAATAATAATAATAATGATAATGATAATGATAATAATAATAATAATAATAACAATGACAATGATAATAATAATAATAATAATAATAATAATAATAATAATAATAATAATAATAATAATAATAATAATAATAATAGTAATAATAATAATAATAATAATAATAATAATAATAATAATAATAATAATAATAATAATAATGATAATGATCATGATAATAATAATGATAATAATAATAATAATAATAATAATAATTGAATGAATGAATGAATAAATAAAAGAATAAATACATTTTTTTACTCCGTTTATTGACATATTCAACAACACCAATAACAATTCATACATTGGTTAAAAAACCTCACATAACGAATAATAACAAATATTAGATGACTTTTTAACCTAACTGAGAGCAGATAATGATATAATGTACAATACAATTAATTGAAAGAAAAATAAAAGCATATCTGTGTATTCTGCGACTTCATAGAGTGATAAGTGAATGAAAGAAAAATAAATCGATAAAAACACAACTAAGCAAAAAATTAGCAAAAGCTAGCTAGCATAGTAAAAACAATAAAAGAAGAAGATTACCAATGAAAGGAAAGCGCAAAATACACAGATGCACCTTGCATTCCTCTATTCACAAAAAATATACATGAACGGGGGTAAAGGAATAAGTAACACAAAATGACGCAATGAGATGCAATGAATATCAACCGTCAGAGAATGTGAACAGTACAAAAAAGAAAAATAGGTAGCAAGGCTCTGTTTCTAAAGTTAAACAAAGCAATAAATTTCACCGCGTCAAAGTAGATAATTGTTGGGTTGAGATACATAACACCTCAACCACATACCAAAGGAGTAAATTGAATATAGAATACATGCAAGTATAAGTGCAAAGAATGCAGTAGTTCAGTCTACATACTAGTGTTACTTAAAGAAATTATAAAGGTTATTATAAATAAATAAATAATTGAATAAATAAATGAATGAATAAATGAATAAATAAATGAATAAACAAATAAATAAATAAATAAATCAATAAATAAATAAATAAATAGATAAATGAATAAATAAATAAATGATTAAATAAATAAATAAATAAATAAATATATACATATATTTTTTTACTCCATTTATTGACATCTTCAACAACAACAACAATAACGATTCATGTATTTGTAAAAGAAACCTCACATAACGAATAATAACTAATATTCGATTACTTTTTAACATAAGTGAGGGCAGATAATGATATAATGTACAATACAATCAATTGAAAGAAAAATAAAAGCACATCTGTGTATTCTGCGACTTCATAGAGTGATAAGTGAATGAAAGAAAAATAAATCGATAAAAACACAACTAGGCGAAAAATTAGCATAAGCTAGCTAATATAGTAAAAACAATAAATTAAGAAGATTACCAATGAAAGGAATGCGCAAAATACACAGTAGTACCTTGCCTCCTTTCATTCACAAAAAAACAAAAACAATAAAAAACATTAACGGGGGTAAAGGAATAAGTAACACAGTATGACGCAATGAGACGCAATGAATATCAACCGTCAGAGAATGTGAACAGTACAAAATATATATATATATATATATATTTATATATATATATATATACATATATATATATATATATATATATACATATATATATATATATATACATATATATATACATATATATATATATATATATATATATATATATATATATATATATATATATATATATATATATATATATATATATATATATATATATATATATATATATATATATATATATATAAAACAAAATAGGAAAAAATGACAATGTCTCTAGCCAACAGATTATTTTAAAACCAAATATTTCGAAAACTCCTGTTTCCTTCTTCAGTGGTATGAAGTAGGAAACAGGAGTTTTTTGAAATATTTGGTTTTTAAAATAATCTGTTGGCTAGAGACATTGTCATTTTTCCTATTTTGTTTTTTTGTTTGTTATGGCTAATGCAATGGAACTTATCTTTTTATATATATATATATATATATATATATATATATAAATATATATATATATATATATATATATATATATATATATATATATATATATATATATATATATATATATATATATATATATATATATATATATATATATATATATATATATATATATATATATATATATATATATATATATATATATATATATATATATATATATATATATATATATATATATATATATATATATATATATATATATATATATATATATATATATATATATATATAAAGTTAAACAAAGCAATAAATTTCAGTGTCAAAGTAGAGAATTTTTGGGTTGAGATACATAATAGCCTCAACCACATACAAAAGGAGTAAATTGAATACAGAATAGATGCAAGTATAAGTGCAAAGAATGCAGTAGTTTAGTCTACATACTAGTGTTACCTAAAGAAATTATAAAGGGTGCTATTTGGGTTGCCATGACGATTGATATACCCGTCAACTTGAAGATTAAATAACAAAATGCGATGAAAATGATTAACTTGGGGTAAAACAGACTTACACCTGCAATTATAAATATAATTTTTAGCATGAATTAGGAAATAATTTAAAAGGGCTTTCATATTATCTAGTTGTCCAAAGAATACAATGACTTTATTAAGAACAACGGGGTTTGAAATAATAAGCTTCACAGCATCACTCCAGAAACAAGCCTGAGTAACAAACGAGCAATCCCAGAAGAGATGAGATAAAGTCTCATCTCAGGCATTACAAAATGTACACAAGGGTGAATTTAATGAACCTATCTTATTCAAAAAATAATGTTTAGAATTGTTAACAGCTTTAAAGGATAGCAGAAAGATTTTGTTGTTCCAATTAGTAACATAAGGAAAATCGTCGTTCCACTTATCTAAACAGGATGGTAACTTCTTGTACTGTTTTACGATAGAATAATAGATTGATCTGTTGGAAATGCAATTGGAACAATAAAGTGATAAATTTTATTCATTACGGGTAAGATTAACAGAGTTGGCAACATGGGGAGATAAATTGTCTTTCCAAGAGGCAGGTAAGCAAGAGATGATACCAAAATAAGCGGTGAAAGGTAAGGATGTAACCTTGAACTTTTATAAAGTCAATATAACTTTTATATAAATATATAAATAAATATATGAATAAATTTAAAAAATAGAAAATAAAAAATAGATAAATAAAAATAAATAAATAATAAATGAATAAATGAATAAATGAATAAATAAATGAATAAATAAATCAATCAATCAATCATTCAATCAATTAATCAATTTATCTATCAATCAATCTATTAATCAATATATAAATAAATACATAAATACATTTAAAAAATGAAAAATAACTAAATAAATAGCTAAATAAATAAATAGCTAAATAAATAAATGAATAAATAAATAAATCAATAAATAAATAAATAGATAAATAAATAAATAAATGAATAAATAAATAAATAAATAAATAAACAAATGAATAAATGTATACATTAAAAATAATAATGAAAATAAATAAATAAATAAATGGACGGACGGACGGACGGACGGACGGACGGACGGACGGACGGACGGACGGACGGACGGACGGACGGACGGACGGACGGACGGACGGACGGACGGACGGACGGACGGACGGACGGACGGACGGACGGACGGACGGACGGACGGACGGACGGACGGACAGACGGATAACCGGACGGACGGACGGATGGACGGACGGACGGATGGACGGACGGACGGACGGACGGACGGACGGACGGACGGACGGATGGACGGACGGACGGACGGACGGACGGACGGACGGACGGACGGACGGACGGACGGACGGATGGACGGACGGACGGACGGACGGACGGACGGGACGGACGGGACGGACGGACGGACGGACGGACGGACGGACGGACGGACGGACGGGACGGACGGACGGACGGACGGACGGACGGACGGACGGACGGACGGACGGACGGACGGACGGACGGACGGACGGACGGATGGATGAATGAAAAAATGAACACATGAACACATGAACAAATGAATAAACAATTAAATAGATAAATAGATACAAAAGATTAATAATAGACAATTTCTTGTGAGAGTGGCACTAAGAGTACAACGTACAAAATGTATAGGTAGTTAATTTAAATGAATACATAATCTTATGACCTTAAAAGGAATAAAGATTTTCTAGGATATAGAAATATCTATGAGGACATGATAACTAGTAACAATAATTCATGAAAGAATCATTGGACAAAGCTTAAAGGCAGACATGAAATCATTAAAAGGTATCGGCTTTTCCTTACCAATATGTTTTTCAACTTGTAACAAGAATCTGAATTTTCGGAGAAATTCATCTATCGAGGGATACTCGGAACTAGTCCTTTTACTATAAATGTAATGTTTAATATGAAATATCAAAACGTTATATGGATGCTTCTGCAATAACTTGTATCCGAAAGAAAGAAAGAAAGAAAGAAAGAAAGACAGGCAGACAGGCAGACAGACAAATGACAGACAGGCAGACAGAAAGAAAGACTTCTGACAGCACTAACAATTGATTCATTTGAAAACAAAAAACCTTTTCTCAAACTTTTACAGATCAAAGGTGAGTGCAATATGAAGCTGAGAAGTTGGTTTAAACCATAGCTTCTGAAATGTGGGATATAAAAAATGTATGATTAATAGCAATGAAATGTATCAACATTCTTAGATTCATGGTTAATATAGGCTACCTTAAATAAGATACCTTAAATACAAATTCATCAATAGCTGATTGATTTTGTATCAATTGTACAGTCTTCAAAATACTTTGAAAACAAGTTCCACAAATTTCATAATTAAATATTTTTCACGTCTAATTCAAATATTTATTAGCCCTTATGAAAATGTTAAATTAGATTTTTGGATATAGTGTGACAAAATGTGTCATACTAACTTCAAATACGATTTCAGATGTATGGATTCCTCAAACTCACGTGTTTGCATGAATCAAAGAGATCAATATTTGCAATTAGGTCTGTATAGAAATGCATACTATTTACGCTTCGGCAATATATTCACAAATGCTAATTTTATAGTGAATTATTTGTAACCACAATTATTCTGTATAAAGAATATTGTTCAAAGTCTAACAGCTTGCAGATGAAGACAATTGATTTCCTTTATACATTTCTACAAGTTGCTTTTACTTTCATCTGATGTTAGTCTCAGTTTTATATCGCAGTTGAATTTTGTTTCCTTTTCTTTGTTAAAACAAAACATATATCTTTTTGTTTAATACATCGGAATGGTCGAAAAAGTAACCTTTCATTTGTAGGTATTGGAAAACGAGTATACAACAACTTTGTATGGAATGTGGACGCATCTTTCAGAGCCACGACATCCTATTTTATAATGACTTTGGTCAAATCGGTTCCATTTATTCTGAGTCTGACAACTTTAACCTGGAGTTACCCGACAGGTAAGGACACTGATCATCTATAAGTTTTAAATTCGATTCTGAGATGCATTGGAAATCCAAGTGATACAGACTAATACATTAGAGTATCCAGAGTGATGAGCATCGTAGGTTAAGCATTATCCACCCCTCTTAATATTTCCCCAACCAATCTTAATATGTTCCCAAGCTTATCCTAATATGTTCTTACCCCTCTGAATATGTTCCTCACCCTGTATCAATATGTTAAAAATCCCTCTTAATATGTTCCCCACATCCATGTGTTCAGAATAATATATTTAGCCTGAGGTGATACACCTCTGATTTCGTCTGTCTGTCAGTAACTTTATTAATTTGGGTATCTTGATATTCAAAACAGTCTCACCTTTTGTAAAATTCTAATCGAAGTTACATTATCGGTATTTGATAAAGCTATATAGCCATATTTGTATGACAGTATTTGTATGCGACACCGAGTATATGTTTCATCCTGTATGTTCTGTTTTCAAGCATTATTGCGCCACAAATGCTAGTCATGGAAGGAACAGCACTCCGAAATATGTTGGGCTTTCATTTGCTTACAGTTTTGGAAAACTCGACGCATTCCCAAGCATACAGTTTCAAAATTTTGCAACATCTAATACGATGTAGGGCCTTGGGAAGCTTAAAGGATCACTAGACCGAATAGTGAGGGCGTTTTTTAGGGGTACCCCAAAAGATCAATACTTATCTGGCACGCAACGATATTACAATTTTCTAGTTAATATGAATATTCAAGTGATCTTAGCCCTCATGTCGCTTGTGGGCTATGGAGGCATGAAGTTTATCGATCTGCTGTGGATGATATATTTGTGAAATTTGCAAAAACAAGCGCCCTCGCTTTTTGGTCTAGTGCTCCTTTAACACATAACGTTCAGGAAAACTGTAAGCATTCAAAGGGCATACAGTTGTACGCCTGAATGCCGATACATTGTTCTAAACTGCAAGAAAATGAATAATTTTGGATTGGTAAACTGTAAGCATACGAAAGTTTAGGTGACGAAGTCCCCTAATAAAAAGACCTATAGTATACACCTGAACTACTCATCCATATTGTATACACCTAAACTACTCACTTATAAAGTATACACCTAAACTACTCACCCATATAGTATACACCTAAACTACTCACTTATAAAGTATACACCTAAACTACTCACTTATAAAGTATACACCTAAACTACTCACCCATATAGTATACACCTAAACTACTCACTTATAAAGTATACACCTAAACTACTACCCATATAGTATACACCTAAACTACTCACCAATATAGTATATACACCTAAACTACTCACTTATAAAATATACACCTAAACTACTCACCCATATAGTATACACCTAAACTACTCACCCATATAGTATACACCTAAACTACTCACCAATATAGTATACACCTAATACCATACCGATTTTACACATGAAACTGTCGGATGTAAAGTTTTTGCAAATGCTTTTAATAAGAGCAACATTTTACTTTTCACAACGGCTACGATTTCTTCATTGTTTTTCATTCTATTTGATGCAATATTTCGATTTCTTTGCATTTGTTTGTATGTATTCTTATTTTGAGATGATTGTATATACATGAAGCATCTGCAGTTATTTTCAGTTCCAATTTTGGAAGCTGTTTCTTCTTGACTGGGTTTGGGATTTCCATCTCATATGCAAAAACAATTCTGTTTCAAAAACACGATTGCATTATAAGTAAAGCAAATATAAACCTTAAGCAAATGTAGACCAATGTAAATACTAATATGTTCTTTTTAATATGAAACTATTAACACATTTTGACTTAAACAAATTCATCTGCCTATCTTTATATATAAATTCCCAACAAGTAGTTTACACTTGTCTTTAATAATATGATTGAAATAATTCATACAACAAAATTCCTATAAATGTGATATGTATCGGAAATCAGATCCTTACACCTTTCTAATATTAATTAAGCCTGAGACTGAAAGCTGCAAATAATATATAGCAATAATCTGATTAGGTTTCTATATACTTCTGCCAAGTTGGTAAGAGATTCTAAATGTATTGCATATATTAACATATTTTGAGTCAAAAGTTCTTGAAATCGCTAGGTTAAAATATATCTTTAATCAAACAGTTTAAGGTGATTGTTGTGTTTTTTGCGTAGAGTTCGTGCTTACTGGATGTTTTGGGGAGGAGGATGTATACAATTTAGTGCTTGACACATCCTTAAAACATGAACCAAAAACATTGACGCCGGACTCTTGTATGGACTATTGTCGAAGTCTCCCCGATAAGAATATTGTCTACGTTGGCTTGTCAAGAGGTGCACTTTGTACTTGTGGCCTACCTGGATCGAACTTGACCAAGTATGGCAGTTACAACAATTCGTCATGCACAACGCCTTGTCCAGGAAACATAAGTGAATGGTGTGGAGGTCCAATGCAAGTGCTGGTTTATAATTCAGGTCAAGTATCTTCAACCACAGTTCTTGCAAATCTATAGTTCCAAGGAAATCCCTATATAAGATTGTAAATTGGGCGTTCTAAACTTGAATGGTCAAGTTGAAAAAGACAATCTATAAGCATTGTTTGGATTTCAAAGTGATGAAACGAGGGCACGTATACTCCTGTTTTACCTTTGACGGAAGCTCACTGGTGATTCCGCACTACACACCATGAGAGTGACATACTTGGTATAAATTATGATTACAAACAGTGTATATTCAATTGTGTATGGCTAAATTCTGGGGTTAGTGAGTCCGATTCACCAGTTATATGCCAAAGTTCACTTTGCTAATGAGGTTAATGACTCTTGTTTTTCTTTCATATTTGTAAAAACATCAAATTTTTCGCCACAATTGCCACCCACGTTGTCACTTTGTTAACTAACTTGTATCATCGTTTATGATACTGTACAAATATCACGGACTTAATCCAAAATGAAAGTTTACCCGCATATATCTGTTAATAAAAACAACCCTTCAAACAATGAACACTATTAATTGCTGCAAACAAGCTCCCTATTGACAATTGTAACGCATCTGTATCTTCGCATGTGAGTTTGCAGTTGTGAGTAAATTGCCTTTTTGAAAACTAGATTAGAGAGAGTTGAACACACAATTACAATGAAGGGTCGTCGCCTGCGTAATGACAGTACAAATGCTATGAAACCTTTACGACCCGGACTTGACATAACATCGAAAAGTCAATGTCCACGGCCTTTGATAACCAATGGTGCACTGGGTTACCCACCCCATTGAACCCGGGGCCTCGTGGTTTGAAACTCAAGTTTCAGAATTGTTTCAAGTCTAAAGGGCACCATTTGTCTATGTTATTGCTTTTAAACAGTCAAAAGACCGACACAAAACAAGAGTGTTACTTTTAATTCTTTTGTGTCCTTAACTTCATCAGAAAATCTTTTGTCTGTTTCTGCAGATATTACTCCCTTAAATCGAAAGTCAATATGCACTAATGGGACATTTATGCTAAACTAGGTATGATAACATTATCTAAAGGATTCACTTTAAGGCCAAGGCCAGTTATAGTGTTAACGTGAACACAAATATGCAGCTGAATGCTTGAAATATTATTACAAATACTAACAAGTCAATCAATAATCGACACGCAAGAGATGCGAGTCAGCAATATGTATCAGATATACTGGTAACCTGTCAAGCAATTTTCTTCGGACTGTTGGAGACGTAAGGACACGTAAGGTCCAATAAACTTCTATGTCATTCTTGATACAATTACAATAACAAAAACTGTCAAGCACATTCGTATTGTAAAGAGTTTATCTCCGAGACACAAAAGTAGAAAGTAAAAGCTTGCAAAAAGTTCTTAAAATAGTTAGCCACTCGTTTTGAAGATTAATAGCGCAAAACCTATACCAAAATCAAAACCTCTTATACAGAAGGTGAATCAATTAACGAACTATTTGTAGCACCTTGGTGAAATGTAATCATGTCGGTGAGGGATGTCCTGTACATGCGTGGAAAAGAAAAGTGAAACCTGGAAGAAATAATACAAGACTGCCCTTTTAAATGGATGTGTCTGTACGCCACAAAATGTTAATTCACTAATTCATATTAAGACGATTGTTTGCTGTTTTCTACTTCCATGTTGAGAAAATGAAACACTTGGTGAGGGGAAATACAGATGAATAATAGGTAATTAAGGCCAGTTATCATAAAGTGGACTTTTATAATGCAGTATTAATGAAATGGGTCGACTTGTCTATCACAAAGTGAACCATATCTTGACAAACCTTTTTTTTTTGTATTGCCTCTATGTAACGCGTGTTGTCCAAACTCCTCGTGTATCTTTACGGCGTGATTTATTACTTATATTAGAGTTTTATTCTAGTTTTATTCCTGGTTGGGTTTAACTGTGCATAAACATAAGACATTTAGACCTCATTTGTAATATATTTAGAGTTAGCATATATATTCAAGCATAGGTGCAAACGCAGCTTGATGGACACGTGTATGTCTTTAGGAAGACATGGTCTCAGTTAGTTTGACCTCATGACTGAGCTGCCGGAGATTCGAGGTTCTAGTTTCACGAGATTCAAATACGATATTTGTGCACAGGCTTAGGACAATACGCCTGACAACAAGTGTAGAAGTATATTGTCTGTGTCACCTGCTCCTCGTTCGGCTAGGGGAAAGAAAAACGCGGTTGGATGGCGCTCACCGTCCATCGGATGAGGACGATAAACAGCGGTCCCGACTGCTGGTCACCCTTACCTGGTTCTTTAAACACTTTTCGAGGAGAAAAGCGTGATAGTGCAGTGTTCATTTCCTTCATGTTTTGGTCCAGGTAAGTTCATGGTGCCGTCTACAGCCTGGAGGATTCGACTGGCGTGCAACGAGACTTGACTTTTACGTTTTTTGTTATAAGAGCCGATAGAATACAATTCAATTGTCAAATCTAGTCTTACGCAAGTGAGATTAATTCCATAATCTTATTTTTATATTAATTAAACAGCTCATTATCATCAGTGCCCAGAGCTCGCCAACATACGGAATGGTTTCATTATAGAAGTTAACCCATCTCACGCATACTTTGGGTGCAATGACAGTTACAGATTTGTGTTATAAGAGCCGATAGAATACAATTCAATTGTCAAATCTAGTCTTACGCAAGTGAGATTAATTCCATAATCTTATTTTCATATTAATTAAACAGCTCATTATCAGTGCCCAGAGCTCGCCAACATACGGAATGGTTTCATTATAGAAGTTAACCCATCTCACGCATACTTTGGGTGCAATGACAGTTACAGATTTGAGAGGCAAAGCTACCAAACTTGTCTTAAGGGCAAAACTGTTGGGCAATTTGTTTGGGGTGGCCACAGTCCACAGTGTATTCATTCGGATGACGAATGTAAGTTTGTGTAATTTTATTGCCTTCATGAATTTTACTGAAGTTTGTTATTTGAAGCAATTTTTAGTAATCATTCTTTTATTGATAGGCGTCTCACAGTTGCGCACCCCGTTTGCGGGGAACACGCCCGATAGCACACGTGGCGTTTTAGTTTTGTCAGTCTTAATCAATCAGCGACTTCATTAATTGTATTTTACTTAAAATAGCTTGTTACCCACCTAACCGAATTTGAGTAATTCGGAGTTCAGACTTCCGGGAAAAAATGCCCGCATTAAAAATATCACCAAAACATTATGAAGATATAAATGAAGATTGAAGAAGGTGGACCTGTGATCACACAGAAAATTGTTTGGGACCCTTTCATAAATATTATAACTGCCATTTGGTGTAATTCCACCGAACATGTCTTTTTGTCATGGTAATACTAATTTTTAGAGCCACTAATTATATCTTGTAAGATTTTATGAAATTAGTTTCCTTCTAATTTATTTAAAATATGTTACTTCTATTGAACTTATGTCACTAAACGTTTTAAAAGCTATTACCTACCAATTATCTGACAGTGGATTATTTCTTAAACGCTACGGACAGCTATCTTGAACTGGAAACTATGTTACCATGGACATCCCTCAACAATGAATGGTAACAACATACATCAAAGTAAGCAATTATTTTATTGTTTTTGAAACTTAAAACTATGTACGGTTTTGGCAATTAGTCTGGAGTAGTTAAAAACTGAACAGTATTCAGTCAGTGACCAATCAGAAGTCAACATGGCTATAACGTCATAGCCATGCTATCATTCCAAAGATTGATCACTGATTCGACATGGTTTCTTCTGTTACTGCTGTCTGGGAGGAAATATTAAAAAAATATTCAATAGTACATCTATAAAGTTTTGTTTTATTATCTGAAAATGCTACCTACAAATGGCGATTTTTACAACCATTAGACTGCATAAAAAATCATTACAAATAGTTGGCAGTATAGACAGGGTGAAATAAGAAATAACAAGTATTAATGTAAATGTGGAGAAAGGGTGAGAACGAAACGGTTAAAAGGAAGGATAACTGGTTAAAAAATGTAAGTGTTATACATCCTATTAACAGATTAATAGTAAAAGTAGCATATAACATGAGAGCATATTGAAGAAAGGGCAAATTAAAAGCTCAAACTAGTTCATAACATGGGAGATGCAAAATGTACTTGCGAAATTTTTAAACCCAAAGTTATTACATAAGCAGCTTCCCTTCCTTCGACATATTTAGGTACCGTGATTATCCTCGCAATAACATTTGGTGTAATTGCTTTGCTTGCTCTGATGCTGATGGTATTTTTATGGTACGTTTTTCGTTTCAATTTCAAAATGTGATGACAGTAGTCAACTTATTACACATTGATTCTTTTTTTATGACACATATACATCTGTACATAAAAGGCGTTAAAAAATCTTCTCAGTGTCTGGACCAGGGCTTAGATCTTATGAAACAAGATTTTGGTGGGTTAAAAATTGGTTACAATTGAGAAACAACAATACAAAAAAAAAATATATATATTTCTTTTTTAATTATTGCGCAAAAAATAGGCGCACACTTTTCTATATCAAAGTTCATCTTTTAAAGCAAATTACTTTTCATCTGGTAATTGTTAACATACAATCATTCAAAAACACACTGATTCTCACTCTGCCTCTTTATTCTTATTAGTAGGAGCTGTGTACTCTTCTGACATGTCCATTTGATGGAAGTCACAAAATATTACAGCAAAAATAGATCAAGAAAGAGGTAAGGGTATTTTTTTATGAATGTTAAGGTGTGGTGATCTAATTCAGCAAGTTACCGAATGCAATTGATGACTCTACAGATGCTCTCATTATTAACGCTTTGTACAGAACCCAAGAAAGATGGAGCGTTTTCTTTGTTTGCATCATATAACGGGATAAAATGCGCTCAATGGGGCATAGGCTAAAGAAGAGGCATCTTCCTTGCCCTCTCTGGACGGAAATTTCGAAAAAGTGGATTATTTATTTTGATATACTACAATTTCGAAGCTGTGTCTTTAAAATATCATATCTGACGAATTATACAAAGGCACAACATATAAGATTTTAAACATATAAATAAATATTATTTTAAACATGTAAATAAGTCTTTAAACATTGGCTATAATGTATTATCTGTATAAATAATTTTCCAAAAAACATATTTAGATTATAGATTTAAGTTGCATATGCCTCCTCAAAATGTCTCACCACACCACTGGCTGAATCACAGTTTAATCATTATTTGCATTAATATATTTTGTCAACACAGGTGCCATCACGTCGCAGAAAAAAACTCTGAAACTCGACCAAGCATAACGATTGTTAGCAATGTGATGACTACATATACCGAGCAAACCATTCCATTAAGAGACAAAAGAGGAAGCCAAATGAAAAAACCACTGAAAAAGACAACTTTGGAGAAACCCACAATGCATATTCTGATCCTAATGATGCGGTCGAGAATCGCAGTGATACTGTACCTTATACACCAGATGATTCGACTCGTCAAAGCTATGCTAGCCCTACAAAAGATCCACCTCAAATACCTTCATACGTAGAAACTACAGAAGATGACATTTATTCCAACTCGGGTGAGGGCGTAGTTGACGGTACTAAGGAAGAAGAACACTACGAGCAGCCGAATGATGATGAGGAATTTGATATGCGTATGACGATCTATGACGTATGATAAAAGAAATACGGAAATGCGCATAAATATGGGAGTGAAAAACGTCAATATATGTAACAATAATATTAGGCATTATGCTATTTACAACCAGGGATTTCAAAAAGTCTTTCAAGTATAAGTTCATTGTCCTCCCTATAAAAACGTAGACATATCTAGCCATGATTTTATATTACTGCATGTTCCTCTAAATAAAGAATTTTATTCCTCCATTTATTGATCAATTTTTAATACAAAAAATAAAACGTATATTAACAGAATAGTGTTTTAACAGTTGAAAAATACGAGAATGTCCTTCAAAATAAAGGATAAGTTACCAGATGTTCTTTTAATTGGTAAAGCAGAATAATATCATTATTAAAAACTTAGAGTAGCATTGATTAAAATGAATCAGAAATGAATCAATCTTATTACTACATTTAATTAGAATATTGATGTTATAGTAATAAGTTCAAGGTTGTATATATCGTAATATAATATATACATGAAGAACTGAACAAAAAAAACACTCTTTTATAAAATTACAATATGATATATACCTCCACATAATGACAATTAAAAAAGAACAGAATGAGGACAAGAAAAAAGCAATAGCACGGATAGAGAAGGCATACAAATAAAAATAAAATGGGCAAATCAAAAATTCCTGATTTCAAAAATTCCTGATTTCAAAAATTCCTGATTTCAAAAATTCCTGATTTCAAAAATTCCTGATTTCAAAAATTCCTGATTTAAATTTAATCATTTATTGGTTATATAATTTATTTCTAAAATAACAAAACTCGATTTTGAGGTCACTTTAAAATTTATAATAAAAGAATGTTTTGTCAGGCGGAATACCGCTCACTTTACAAGTAAATATAAAATATTTTGCATAAAGAATGAAAAAGTTGAAGGGATGGCGTAAATTGTCAAAAACACCAAAACAAATAGTTTTAAGTAAAAAAGTGAAAATATTTTTTAAACACAAATTAGCAATCTCATTCCAAAAAAAATATTAACATAATGACAACCCCTAAAAAGATGATCTAAATGTTCATCTTGAATGCCACAAAAAGTACAAAGAGAACTTGCTAATCTTTAACCGTTTCAAATAAGTATTGACTCCTATAATTTTGTGAAGAAAGCGAAATTGGAAAACATGCAAGTTAATATTTCTTACTGCGTAAAAAGGTAGAGAAAATTAATCTCATGAAAGTTTACGAAGCCAAATGTTTTATTGCAGAGGAAGAAACAATATTTTTATCATTTTGTTCTCAATTTGCATGGAACATTTTTCCTGTGCCTGTTGGAAAGTGGTAACCCAAATGATTATCTGATTAGAGTAGAGTACATTATAATAAAAAGTATTTTCATCAATCAAATATCGAACTTTGTGCTAATTTACAGCGATTTTGGAGCATCAAAAATCATGGCTTAGACCTTGCCAGGGCCCGTAAGCAGGCACACTGTGATGGCACTTCACTACTATGCCCAAGCCAAAATCTCTGGCGACGACATTGGTGGAGAGGGGGCGAGAAAGGGGAAGGGGGGGGGGGGGTTCAATTATGAATAAACATTACAATTTGAAACTTGACTCAAGAACGGATCAGATATTTTCAGAGTATTTTCCATTTGAACAGAAATGGCTCAAATTACATCTGGATGACTGGTCAGAATAAATAGTTTCGGTTTGAATAAAAACGAACTGGAAAAGCTAGTCAAATATTTGATCCGGGCTTTTAGAGTCTATATTATTAAAGATAACACTGATGATAAATAACAAAAGTGGTTTCTGTTATAATATTTTTCAACTGGACACTTTGTAACTGCTAAAAAGAAAAACACGAGGTTACAGGCATAACAATGCTGAATCAATTAAAAGCATTATGTGAATCCATGCAATGACAATTCAGAAAGTGAAATACATCTGCTTTCAAGCATATGGAGGACTATTATTAGTAAGCTTTGAAGTTTTTTCTGATAATTGATGAATAAATAATAAAAGTTTAGTAAGTTATTAATAGGACATTATTTCCGGCAGCAAAGGCTTACAAGTTATATTATGTGACAGAGGAATACTTCATTTTGAATACTGATATTTGTGCGACATGATGCTTGCCGTGAATCTCATGGTTTTGGCCTTAGCAGCCTTCACAAAGTATGTTGATGCAGAGGCAGCAGGTAAGCTTTATCATCTTAGGCTTTTAGTTTTGGATTTTTGTATCCTGCTGAAATTTTATTAAATCAAAATTGTATGTTTAGATTTATTTTATACTTCCATGACTTAAGTACTCTCATCCGCTTGCGCCATTTAAACCATTTAAATCTATGAGCCTAATGGATTTAGCTTTTTTACTTAAGAGAACTTATGGAAATATCATTCGTTAAGTGGTTAGAGAGTCACACTCCACTACGCGATTATAATCTTAATCTTGGAATATGCCCTTGAAGCGAAACTTTCTGTCTACCCAAATATGACTGAGTAACATCTGCAGGAGAGTTAACCTGCGATTGAAAGCAAGAGAGACTTGTTTACCACACCGATTCAACTGAATAGGGTCTAACTGGTTTGAATTCCGTATCGTGTTCTCAAATGTTTTCTTTAGGCCAGTTATGTTTATTTCTTTTTCACTTTGCTATAGGACTTCATTGTAGTGTGTGAAAAACATATATAAATGATTGACCTCTTTCTATAGCATAAAAGACATCAAAAACATAACACTTTACGATAAAGAAACCAAATTCAAAATCAAAACCAAACAAAGTTCTAATGAAATGTTCTAGCAAACTTGTGCAGTTGTGATCAGAAGACATTTTGCGAAAATCAGGACAGGGATTGACTTTTGATATTGACTTTACTCATCGATTAATTCTATGAAAGCAATACTAGACTGTATATACTTGGTGAGGGGCAGGAGGTTATGTGTATGACTAATGTTCATTCATCATATTGATTATATTTGGTTACTGATATTATTTACGACATAAATATGTTGGAGACTTTTTTTAGAATTTAAAACTATTTTCAGCTTTTCAGAACCCACTCTAAAAGACTTACATGCCCAAACCATGTTGCAAAATATCTTTCCATGCTTATCAGTTTAATGATCTCTATTTTAGATACCTTGAGTATTCTACTATGTCATTAATATTTTGTATCCGACGCTGATTTATCAGTTTCAGTATATTTCCGATTATGTCATCACTAAAAAGACAATAATAAATCATTATTCAATATATCCTGCCACACCTAATTAATTTAATCCAACACTCGATAAAATATACAAATATGTCTTCTTTTGTCTTTGGCTTATTCATGTTACTTACATATTATTTCTTTGCATTAATCTGAATAGGTCACTGTAAAATTGGTGATTATAAAAGTCAACCAAATATCTGTGTCCATATCTTTAATTTTTCCTTTGAACAGTCGATTTCACCTTTTGATGTATTTGTATCTGTGGTTGTGACACGAAATGATAGACAATTGCTTTCCTTTAAAGTACTGTGAAGTCAATTACTGTACAACATAGAGAATTATCTCACTCATGGTATCCCAAGGTAGTGTAATCAACGCCTATAGTAATTATAGTCTTTAATTGAATGATTGACATCATAGGATTTGTGTTATTTCGTATATTTGTAATAAATTTGCTACTTCCCCTAAATTTCTGATCACTGTTTCTTCAAGTAGACAAAGTGTGTTAAGCATATTCCTACTTTCGTCAATTCATGCACATTATCTGCAAAATTTGCATTGTTTGCATTTAGAAATATTATAGGAAAAGAATTGTGGGTACTTCGACCAGGGAGCTGTAAACCAATTCCCTTATTGAAAAAAAGATCAAGACAAAGCTGATCAAACATAGATAAACTTGGACAGCTCGACTAGTGAAGATTATCATCAGTGTTAGTATTTTTGTTTTCACAATTTGCAGGATTCTCTAGATTTGGATGTTTTGAAAATGATGTATACTATCCCGTCTTGAGTCATCACATTTCTTATCAACCAAAGGAGATGGCAGAAGAGTGGTGCAAGAACAACTGTGTCAACGAAACCGATGAATATGTTTACTTTGGTTTGTTTCAAGGGACAATATGCTCTTGTGGACAAGCTGGTACAAACTTTACTGCATATAGGGAATTGGAATCTTGCGACATGCCATGCCCTGGAGATAGAAAACAGAAGTGTGGAGGAACTAAAGCAGTTCTTATATTTAAATCAGGTTGTTTGGCTTTTCAATTTTTAATCTTAAAGAAAAAGTATATGTATTAATTATAAATATATACATTCATGTAGTTGTTCTTTAAGGCAAATTGATATGATTTAATGCAGAAGCTATTTGCCTGATTGTTTTCCCTCAAAATAACTACTTTTTTTTCAGCTTATGACAATTGTTTCTCTTGAATGACAAAAGTGTTTCCAGATGTTCAAGATTCCTAGCGTGAGGCCCACTGGGAGTTTAAACATGTAATAATCGGATTTTACATGACAAAAAATGCAAGCAAAACCAATACTAGGTATTTTTTATTCCCTTTCTAGAATCAAATATTTTCCTGTTATACACCCACTTTTGCAGATCTCTACACGTGCCCAATACCGAATAACCTTTCTAATGGCACCATAAGGGAAAGAAATTCCTCTCACATGTGTTACAAATGTAACGAGGGATATGATCTTAAAGGTAGTTCTTGTCTCACCTGCCGCAGACGAAAGAAAGATAACAAATTTGGTTGGATTGGCGATTTTCCAAGATGTGTTAATTTTTCAGCGATTGGAATAACAGGTAAATATCGTTCTAAACTTTGCCTTCAAATAGCCAAACGAATTTACTTTTTATATTTTCTAGAAATATCTGAAAACGTGATATGACCCACCATATAATTGGGCCCACTCTACTTTGAAAGGATTAATCATAATTGTTTATGATTACTACGGATGCCACCTGGAGGTCTTCTGTATCTGATTAAACTGCAATATTACACTGCAACGGATCGTAAAGTTAAATGGTGCTTCGATTTTCACAATTAATTATGAAACTAAACTCTCTTCAACCCCTCAGATAAGCGTGTGATGATATGTATTTGAGAAACTTCGTAATGTCTGTGGCATAGTTGTAAAAAAGTAGTATAGCTCTTTGTATTTTAAACATAATCAACTTTACATACAATTTGCCATTGATTGCTGTCATTATACGTAAGAGTCTTATATAAGAACACCTCAATACCATATTTAAGACCAAATCATTATTTGACTGAATGAGATCCACTTGGAACAATTTCCTCTTTTAATCGAATAATGGTTGAGGAGACACTTTAAATGTAAAAATTATGTTTTTGCGTATTTTTTTGTAATCAATGTATAATATTTTGTATATGTTACAGTTGATACCACATCTGCTGCGGCGGAAACTACGGAATTCAACACATCCAACCTAGCAACATCAAATGGAGTTGAAAATGATAAAGGGATAATGAAAGATATCTTTGGTTTGTAACCGTTAAACTTTCATTCTTGTTGATGTTGGCCAGGGCTGTACTTCTCGAACAAGAGTACAATTACGTTGAGTTTGTATTTCCTGGTTACCTTGAAAATGAGTATAGTGTTCTTATACTATATAATTTTGCCTTCAATTTAAAAAATGAATAAGGTTTTTGAAAGAAGAGGTGCGCTCAATCCTAGTTGGAGGAGTTGCCCCACCCGGCTTCGTGAATGAGAATTAGTCCAGTGTTACTGAGATGAGAGAAGAATATCACATTGCCCCATCCTTGGGAGCTGAAACCACGCCCAGATGCTCTTGAAAAGCGTCAAAAACAAATATCAGAACGGTGGGAGTTTTCCGCTGTGTATCACATTTACAGCAAAATTACACGAAAAAGATTCGTGATTATGATATTAACAATATTTTTTTACTCATAACAGGTTCACATTCCGAGTGTGAGACTGTGGTAGTTCCATTTATATTACTCCATTATTATAATATTTAGATGTAAAGTATTAACATGATTATCCAAATAAAGGTAAAAATATTAGTTCAAAACAAAACATAAAAGTTAATGAGGTACATGAAAGAATCATTTGCTAAAGCTGAATCCTACTAACTCACATTTGTTGCTTTGAATGATCTCCATGCACGTAAAAAGACTACTTTAGTCGACTGCTATGCACTTTTGATGCTTGCTCGGTTCTAATCTATACAGATGTAGCATTTACCCATCAAACTAAGTCTTAACACATATTGCCTTAAACATAAGAATGATGTCTAATCTATACAGATGTAGCATTTACCCATCAAACTAAGTCTCAACACATATTGCCCTAAACATAAGAATGATGTATAATCTATACAGATGTAGCATTTACCCATCAAACTAAGTCTCTAACACATATTGCACTAAACATAAGAATGATGTATAATCTATACAGATGTAGCATTTACCCATCAAACTAAGTCTCAACACATATTGCCCTAAACATAAGAATGATGTATAATCTATACAGATGTAGCATTTACCCATCAAACTAAGTCTTAACACATATTGCCCTAAACATAAGAATGATGTATAATCTATACAGATGTAGCATTTACCCATCAAACTAAGTCTCAACACATATTGCCCTAAACATAAGAATGATGTCTAATATACAGATGAAGCATTTACCCATCAAACTAAATCTCTAACACATATTGCCCTAAACATAAGAATGATGTCTAATCTATACAGATGAAGCATTTACCCATCAAACTAAATCTTAACACATATTGCCCTAAACATAAGAATGATGTCTTATCTATACAGATGTAGCATTTACCCATCAAACTAAGTCTCAACACATATTGCCCTAAACATAAAAATGATGTCTAATCTATACAGATGAAGCATTTACCCATCAAACTAAGTCTCAACACATATTGCCCTAAAGATAAGAATGATGTCTAATCTATACAGATGAAGCATTTACCCATCAAACTAAATCTCTAACACATATTGCCCTAAACATAAGAATGATGTCTAATCTATACAGATGAAGCATTTACCCATCAAACTAAGTCTCAACACATATTGCCCTAAACATAAGAATGATGTCTAATCTATACAGATGAAGCATTTACCCATCAAACTAAATCTCTAACACATATTGCCCTAAACATAAGAATGATGTCTAATCTATACAGATGTAGCATTTACCCATCAAACTAAGTCTCAACACATATTGCCCTAAACATAAGAATAATGTCTTTCTCTATGTATTCTTTGTCCCAAACCCATAGAATTCTTGAAGCATAATACAGTAACGAGTATTACATGTACGGTCGGCTCAATCGTCGTGGGATGCATACTCGTGACTGCCATGTCCGTCGCTTTACGGTATGAACAATTTATAACAATTTATAACAATTTAGTAATATTGTATCAAAATTACCTCTCTTTTCCAAAGCTAAACTATGTTAAATCATACTGTACAAATTTCAATACACACACTATAAATGGATGATACATTTCTAACCACTCGCATATGGTGACGAATGCATATGGCCCTGTGTGAATGTTTGTGCAGATATATGGTATAGGCAATCTCATAGGCCCTATGTACAATTGATTCACAAACGTTGAGCCAATGATCAGTCTATATTCTTTATGAAATGCACTGTATGAGAAATATTCCTTTAATATAAACTGCAATTTTCGTCTTCCTTATTTCTTCCAGCCCTTCTTTCCTTCCTTTCCATCCATCTTTGCTACACAATGACATATTCTTATTTCAAAATGTGCCTGTCATAATTAGAAAATATCTACTGCCCCCTGAAACATTTCGGAGTATGTATTTTATGCCTTACATGATATGTTATATTCATACATATATACAATGTATTAGATTATTAAGTATGTTGTTGTGAATATATCTATGTACCCGCAAGCAGAGACGCAACGAAAGCTCTTCTGTGGCAAAAATGATAAACCAATGTTTGTATAGCCTTTCTCGGTCTCCGAAGTGGGAAAATGTCATTTGACATGACGTAAAAAACATAAGCGTCACAATTTTTCAATTGATGAAATAATAGCCCTCTGTTTTCTGTTATCAAAGATCATTTGTGCAGCTTCAAAAGTAATAAAAAAGACGTTTTTGGTTATAAAATACCGTTGTCTGCTTGAAAGTGAAAGTGTGATTTACAAATAGATGGGCAATTACTCAAAATGATTACCGTTTCTAAATTTTTATTCAATAAAGGATTAATAATTGATTTTTCATTTTTTGTAATACAATATTTGAAGCGAATTGACAAGCCTGCGAGATACTAATAACAGCGCTTACGAGTGCATTGAAATATTTCAAAAGTATTTTTCTCATTGAAGTTGCCTATTATAAATACGATATTGGTGTGTAATGCAGTATGTGTGGTTACATATCAATATATCATGTTTTGTTATACAGCAGACAACCATTTTTAGAATTTCACTTTTAAAAATAATCCCATAATTCTACTGATTTTCATTAAAAAGTGGTGTAAAAGGATAATGCTTTATGGGTTTCTTTGAAAACTGACCGTCATCGACAAATAATTAAGTGAATTTACATAAACGCTTAATTTTTGTAAGCCCAGGAATAGAAAGATTGGCTTAAAGACTGTGACTCCCCCAGCCCCACCCCCTCCCTCGTTTCCATTCTCCACTCACCAGAATATTTCAAACTTACTTTTAAATTACGAAAATGATGTGTTATGCAGTAAGAAAGTGTTGTTTACGCAGTTCAAAAGGTGAATTAGGCTTAGGTCAGTACGCTAGTATTACTTTCAATAAACTGTAGGAGAGTACCCTTATTTTCATATCAAAGCCTATTTAAATATCCACTAAATTTCTTATATTAGATTTTTCTGTACATTTTTTGCCCCTGCATGTAAAAGGAACTTAGTTTTAGCTGAAATTTCTCAAACTTTCAAAGGTTAAGTCCGTAAGACAAGTACAGTGGGACTTCTCATTCCATTGAACCTTCCAACTTTGATCAAACCATATCATTTAAGTACGATCTTACGATCAAACATTCATTTAAATGAGAATTTTTTTATTGATTGCAACCCTATAAAATCGTTTCTTTTTACCATATATATATATACTTACTTCATAGCCGGTTTCTAGTTAAAGAAAGAAAATCGTCATTGAATACAAACAATGCAAGATCCTCATTGGTAATCAATTACGCAAGTGTTAAGCTAAATAAACGTTCATCCCAAACCACGGTCATCATCACTAAAGAGGATAAAGACGAAAATAATCCACCAAACACTGCGCATGCGTCAACATCACATAGTCATGCCGAATCAGCTGATATTGATACGGAGACAGGAAATAACAGATGCTCCTCCAGACGTTCTCGGCGTATTGATTCTTCATGCAACCAATCTCAAATATCCTATCCTACAAAGCTCCCAAAGCCGTCGCCAAAGCCGAAGAAACATCCACCAGTTCCTCCAAAACCAGTATTTTGTACCCAACAAGACAGTCCCTACGCTAATACAGGAAGAGTGACGACTGTGGTGAATGTAGATCGAACTTACTCTGCAGGAGATGCTAGGTGTCAAAGTGCTGGGGACACTGGAAATAACATTTTTCGACATTTAATAATTATTTATAATAAGAATTCTTTCCAATACAAGATTGGCTAAAAGTCTGTTTATTTAAATTAGTTTATTTCGTAGTATAATCTCACCAACCAAGATTATCTTCCAAAAAAAAAAAAAAAAAAATGTTGTATCCATTGTGTTTGGAATAACATGGAAATAAATAAAATGTTCATATGTTCATAAAATCCATAACACCGATGCTGATGACCTTCCCAAAAGGTCACAAAAATATGACCTGGTTTTGCAATATCTATGTTTAGAGGAGTTTTTTCACCAGAGTTTTTGGGTCCGGACGTGATGTTGGTTTTTGCCTCAGACAAAAGATTTGGGTCAACAATTGTGGGGTGTGCGTCTCTGAACAGTGACAACTTGGGCTTTAATGGATGAAAATGTGCTATAAACCAAGAAATAGTCAAATATTTTATTAAAATCAACTAAGAATTGACCATGTTAAAATATTTAAAATATTGAGATATTATTATGATAAATTATGGAGATTTTTATGCAAATTTTTGACAACACAAATAGAAAATCTCCACAGATTTGAAGGGCTGACTGAACGCTCCTTTAAAGGAAAATTGCAGTAAATTTTTCAGCTTTATTTATGTGACAATGGTCTATAAAAACAAAATCGTGCAAAATCATCTTGACATTTAATTCCGTTTGGGAGTTATTACATTTCACAAATTTGATCAGCGTGTTATAAATCGACCAATGCAATATGCAGTGCGTTTAAAAAAAAATGTGTTTTCATTTAGAGTGTAAGGTATACATGAGCAGATGATCAAATTCTATTTTGTAAAGTGCATATTACACCACTTCTCAACAATTAAACAAAACTGAATGTTTCCAATAATTTAAAAGAGGCAATTCATTTTTAAAAAAATAAATACAAATTGTCTTATATCTGCAAGTACGATATCACACTGTGATTGTAAACTGAGAGGTCACCAAAAGCTTTAACATTTCTCCATCCCATTTAGCTATTAGAGAGAAGAATTGTCACTACTGCTAGCAAAGGCGGCAATCCCGGGGACAGCCCGAGGAACCGCTTGTGGACGGGGGGAGACGTCCCTCAATAATTTTGTTCGGGAGACGAAAATCATTTTGTCCCCCCTTAAAAAAATGACTTCAATCCTTATATAAAGCCTATGAGCAAGATATGGCTGGCACGCCAGTGCACCACAACTGGTTATCAAAGGCCGTGGACATTGACTTGGTTGTCGATGTTACGTCTGTCCGTACGTCGTACCTGTGTTCTCGTCCGGGTCGTATTAAGCGTTTCGTGATAGCATTGTTACTATCATAACCGAATACGCGGGCGACGACCCCGTCATTGTAATTGTGTGTTCACTCGTCGTCATATGGCTGGCTACACCACTGTCGGCAGTCCGGTTCGTACTCCAGCTTGGGAGACCTCGGAGTTCACCCGTTCAAGAGATCGGGACATGCGCAGTGCGAGTCTATTCAATAACGAAGCCTCTCCATAGTCTTTGGTGTAGTCGCTTTATCTTGTTATCAGTTCTTAACACTCCGTTTTATTAAAATAAAATGGCGATGCAAAAGTTTGATTGACTCTTATGATATTTATTAAAATGTAAGTCAAAAATAATTCCCAAGCAAAATTTTAAAATGTTTTCTTTTCAGAAAATCTTGTTAGAGCGCAACGGCCTAACGATAACACAAAATAGAAAGTCACCACTTTTTTTTTTTAATTTTGTCGAAAATTCCAAGGTAAATTTTAAAAGGGCACGATGAAAAATAATTCATATGCCATTATTTCATATCGTGAATACAAATTTGAACCCTTCGCAATGACTGAATTCCCGCGTTTGAAATTTTTCTGATTCTTATAAAATTCCTATACAAAATTTGAATTTGGATAGATGCATATGGGATACTTCCGTAAATCCTGATCGGGAGACCAAACATGTTCTCCTAATCGGGGACTGGTCTCGGTACGTCCCCAATCGGGGACTGGTCTCGGTACGTCCCCAATCGGGGTCTGGTCTCGGTACGTCCCCAATCGGGGACTGGTCTCGGTACGTCCCCAATCGGGGACTGGTCTCGGTACGTCCCCAATCGGGGACTGGTCTCGGTACGTCCCCAATCGGGGACTGGTATCGGTACGTTCCCTCCCAAATGTTGAAAAGAAATCTCGCGCCACTGACTGCTAGGTAATTAACGCATTACTCACCAAGTTTGGAGCTGCTTTTCCCACGTGCGTATTTGAAAGAAACTTTCCGATGCTTTTAATATTATTGTTACATTGCCATTAGCGCCATGGTATTTGGTGGATCGCATCTCTTAAATATTATTATCATTATTACTATTATACTGTATACTAATTGCAATTGAATTGGAAAGTCGGTCAGATGACGGTTTCACGAACAGGTTTTAAACTCTTATCACTCGTGTTGAACCATTATAGTTTGTAGTTTTGTGTGATAAAATATGATGTAAATATGACCTGTTATTTTTGCAACTCTGATAAATACTGAAAACATGTGTACATGACTCAGGGTCGGTATAAAAAATGAGACCCAGAACAAATAAATAAATAAAGTACTAGAAGCAGACACCAAATATGTAGGCCTAAATGCCAGAAGCTTGATTTGCAGTTAGTGTTGTCGTACTTTATAAGCGGTGATTGTATTTCCTAATTGAGAAATATAAATTGAAACAGACCAAACTTGTTTTCAATTTTGATGGACTTTCCATATTTAATGAAAGAGTATTAAAATTTGAACAGATCAGCTTTTGAATTTTAAAAATAACACCCTATTTTGAGATATGGTTGATCAAAATTCGTATAAATTTGTGATTTAAGCAGCTGAAAATCTGTATGTAATTCCTAACATTCTTTCCTAAATCTTAGTCACTGAAATAGTTGAAAAGTCTATTCATGTTAAAAAGTTTATTGGGACATGGTAAAGACCTTAAAACATTTTATCGGAATTTTCTGTACTACTTACTAAAAAGTATGATAGACATTAAAAAATAAAAAATTACAAAGGAAAATATCAAGGTCGCTCTGTGATACATCAGAACATTTAATAAGATATGCAAATTGATGCATGAGATTTAAAAACGATGTAGAATGGTCAATGTTTTACCGATTGCGGTGAAACTTTTGCATTATGATTATTGTGAGTACAGATTAAAACACTTTAGCTAAGTTTGCTTTAACTGTAAGTTCTAGCCTAGATAAAAGAATCAGATAAACAATACCGAATTGAAATCATTATCCACTAGCGTTACTATTGCTTTTGCGTATGTGTGCTGATTGTAGTGAAAGTTTTGCATTTATGATGGTTGTTAGCACAGGTTAAAGCACTTTAGCTAATGTTGCCTTAACATGTCTATATACCTTTTAAGGATTAGAGACAGGCCCCTTTTTGTGCGAGGCCGTGATGATGATGGTGATGGTGGTGATGGTAGTAAAAGTGGTGGTGATGGTGGGGTGGTAGTGGTGGGGTGGAGGTGGTGGTTGTGGTGGTTATGATGATGATGATTTTTGTATATGAAAAACTTGATATTAAGAAATATTTATCACAATAACTTCATGCATCTTTTTAATCTTTGTTAATCAGTATTACCTTTAATAGTTTTAATTCTAGGTAATATGCACAAGTCAATAAAGGTACATGTATTGTTGCATCAGAAATTAAGCTCTGTTCATCTGCCTCCCATGGCAAGGGCGTTCACTTTCCATCGGATGAGGACGTTAAATGATGGTCCCTCCCGACAGTATGCTTCCACACCCCTACATGGTTGGTTCTCTGATCACTTCTAGAGGAAAGAGCAGGGTGAAAACCCAGTATTCATCCACTTCCGATCCCAAACTGAATTTGCCAGCTTGGCGCTTTTGACATAATATGAGGTTGTTGCCGATTTCCCAATCTCGGGGGGATCGTTACAAACAAGCAAATAAACAAGTGTTTATCAAAGGAACCTGTAAGACGCTCTCTAATGGAATGAAGATGCTTTTTCAACCTTGTGATGTATGATATTTACTAATATTGTATGTGAAGCAGACGTTTTGATCTGTTATGCATTTTATTACGTGAGCATAGCGATCTTGATGTCACTGTAGCCGCACCAGAATGTCCTGTTCAGATCGTTACGTATCTCTGAAATCATAATTTGTTTTCTAGCAGTCATATGACTCAGTTATTGTGATACAAAAATACACATACGGCGTAGTTGTAGTTTAAATATTATAGAAACAATTCTAGATAATTTATAAAGAAAATGGGCTGAAAATGATAGATTTATTAGAAATTTCCAACCGTTTTAATAGCTTTACATCTGTAAAACTAAACCCGTTATTTTGTTGATTTTAACATGGCCAATCATAAAGTCATTGTTTGTTTTGATTTTTACCACACTGTGGTGTAGCGGTTATCATACCTGTCTACAGACCACGAGGTGCAGCTGGTTTCAAGCCTGGGTTGGGTAGACACGCCAGTGTACCACAACTGGTTATCAAAGACCGTGGACATTGACTTGGTTGTCGATGTTATGTTGTCCGTACGTCGTACCTGTGTTCTCGTCCGGGTTAAGCGTTTCGTGATAGCATTGTTTCTATCATAACCAAATACGCAGGCGACGACCCCGTCATTGTAATTGTGTGCTCATCAAGTTCGTTGTCCCCATAAACATATTGTTTAACCCCCAAAGTATATTTTTTTAGGTACGAACAGCTGCAGAGTCATTTATTCTTCTTCGTGACTGTCATATAAAATGCAAAGTTTTACGACATCCATGAGGTTGAGTCAAACTTTGATGAAAGTCTGGTAAGAATGGCATGCCAATTTACGACTGGTAAGAATGATATAATAATTTACGTGGTTTGTTCTTACACAAAGTTAAAGTTTAATGACCTGTGGGTAAAATTCCAGAAACATAATGAACTAGAATGCAAAAATATATTTGTGATTATGCACTAAAAGTACAACTAAATAAGCATAATTTGCATAAATTTCTTATACAAGTGTTACACTTTATATGATAATATCAGAAGACGTTATAGAAAGAAAGCAGTCATAGGGCTATCTTCGTCCTTGTAATTAGTTGTCATGCACAAAGCTACAATTTTCCAATCTATAGAATAAGTATGTAAATTTCAAAAGTATATGGAACATTGGTAATATGAACCAAGTAAGAAAAATGTCACTTTAAAATCAACTGTAGAGGATTGATTAAATATTGTTTTTATGTTGAATTATTCACATTTGCTTATGATTCAGTCACTTTTCCTAATGGGTCGTGAACATGAATGGGGATGAGAAATACCGCTCTATTTTTGGTGCAGAAAATATGATTTGTCCCTAATAAGTTCCACATAGATAGAATATGATATATTATATAAAACCCGTGAATCCGCAAAATGTGGTTTTGAATGTTTGAAAAGGGAAAAGTGCTAACTGCCAAATTTTTTTAAGTGTATACACATTTGATCAGCTTCAACCAATAAAGTGTTTAATTTACGGTGAGATATATCAAAACGCAATCAATTTACAAAACTTGATCATATGTCAACCCTAATCTTGAAGGCAGGTCGCCGTCCCTGCTTTTAGGCAATTCGAATTCTTATATTGCATAACCAGTTTCAGGATTACATTCTAGTGAGAAATATTATATTTGGCACATAGTTGCATCATGACCCATGGTCCCTATTGTTTGTAGTATTGATATCGTGCATATTAATGAGTAGGCGGGGCAAAATGCAAAATTCTTTAAATGCTCATATTTTGATAAACATATATCTGTTTTGCACCTTTTGGGTATAAATAAGGTGTTAGGTTTGGTGTAGATGCCCATTTTATAAAAATGTTCAAAATCACTGATATGAATTGTAAGGCGGGGCATAATGTGGTTTTATTGAAAACAGCTTGTAAACACGTCATCTCAAATTTGGCACATTGATTAATTATGACTCAAAGATAGTCCCTATTATATTTGGTGCCGATAACATATTAATTAAATCTGAAACTTCTCAAATCTTTAAAAATGCATACCAGTTTTGTTTATGTGGCTCATATTGTTAGATAGTGTGCACATGCTTATGTTGTTAAAATGTCACATATAATTAATTTAATTAATTTTGAAATAAAAAAGTATATATCGTGACTCCACCCACAACCTAGAAATTTCTTTTAATTGAATCTCTCTGATACTGTTGTGAATTACTACCCTCATATCTATGGGCGGCCGTTTGGGCAAAATTTAAAAAGATAGAAAAATACTAAGAAACATGAATTAAAAATGAAAAAAACAGAAACTAAAAGAAAAGAAAAGTATCTAATGAATAAAAAAAACAGCTTTAAATGGAAAATAAATAAAAAGAATTCAATACAAAGTAAATTAAAAAGAAAAATAAATAAGCAGAAACGTATAGATTAAAAATGAAAAAAATAAAAAAGAAAGCAATAGAAAAAGAAAAGTATCTAATTAAGGAAAATATAAATTGAATATAAAATAAATAAAAAGAAAACAATACAATAAAAAATAAATAATACGAAATATATTATATGGAATTTTAGAGAACAATGAAGAGAAAGCAACAAAAATAATAAATAGAAAAGAAACACAACTACAATTAAAAATCGATAAGATCTTATAACACTCAATGTTTCACTACAATAACAAAGAATATAAAAATACTTTACAAACAGATAATATATCTCCCAAATAGATTTCTTTTTTCTCTAAATATGTAAACATTACTATATCTACAAAACTGATAAATCTTTAAACAGAAATGTAAGTGCAGACAGCCTTTTATCGGTTTATTATAGAAACAGAAATGTATAAATACAAACAAAAATATATGAATAAAAAACAAATTATAAGAAGAAAAAAACCCCAAATATGTAAAAAGAGAAATATGCGCAGCACTTTGCGCACCACAATGCACTTCACCAGGATTTGCGCCCAGGCGTGGTGAGTATGGGCTGACACTAGCGCTCGAATGCGTTATGTTTGTGCAATGTAATGCTATGCTCAGCGTGAAGCCGGCTTAAACCCTTAAAGACACAGGGTTCAAAACATGAAGAAAACAAATTATCGGAATTTTGTTTTCAAAATTAATTTTTACAACTTTCCTTTCGTTTTCTACCACTACAAGTTTAGTTTCTATGAATGTTAAGACAATAAACTTTTCAATGAAAAAGTCAAATTCAAGCAATTATCGACAAAAATATGAAAATTTGCACATTTTATGCCAAAATAGGCCAGTTTTTTTGAGCTTGTATTTTTCTTGTGATTAATGAAAAATGAGGATTTTTTTTACATATTTAGATTGTTTGTGAGATTTCCTTTCCATTGATACCAGTCTAATATTTTTCTCAAAGCAAAAGATGCAAAAACAATGAAAATAATCACCGCTGTAATTTCTAGCGGAAAAAGGAAAGTCACGTGAGCCAATGCGGGGATCAAACTCTGGCCATCGCGTGCTGTGCGCTAAGAATTGCCACTAGACCAAAGCGTCTAACTGGAAATAAAAATGATTAAAAATAACTTAAATAAAATGTGGTTAGAGAGGGGGTACTTACTCTTTTTGATATCAATTGAAAGTACATGGCTTGACCTTTCTTACGATACATTTCGCGTACGGTTGGTGTATTGCGATCAAAACTTGCAGTTTTTCAACATTTTGGTCTCAAAAAGGGTAAATACCATTAAATTTGGCACAATTTTTGCCAAAAAAGATATCGATGGTAGGGGCAGTCAAAATTCGACCGGATTTGGATACTTTGATGTCCTGACAGTTCTTCACGGCTTTTTAAGCAAAAGCTAGGACTAAAAGTACGTCAAGGAAGCTTTCGAAGGAAAAACGTTTTTATCTTAAATTTTGTGCATTTTTTTTAAATTCTCTCTTTTTCATTCCTATTTTTTGCGAAATTCTTCAACACAACTGCCATCAAAAAGTTATATTTTCTAAAAGAACTATTCAAGTTCTTTTAAATGACACCAAGACCACTGCTGTGGGCCTATTTGACAAAAAGTTTGTCCCTATTCAGCGTGACACGCTTGATCTGGGTATTTAGGAACCTCATGTGGAAAAAAAGAATACGGAAACAAATTCCAACCCTATATTTGTAGAGGCTGTAGGCCTAATTAGAAAGACAACATAACTTTTGTCGGAAGCAATAGAATGGAGTGCCCCGGCTAACAGTACCAGTACCCTTCGATACCGTGGCTCAGACAGCTGTACCGACCGCACCTACTGCCTGACTGCCTGCAGGCGCGGCCTGATGTAAGTATTCGAGTCGTACGTTAACGACACCGATATGCATCTGTGGTGCGCAGTGAAACTGCTGTGAAGTATAATCAGTAACAGATTGCAAGTGTACGCAACACATGTTACATTGCATTGTAGTGCGCAAAGAGCTGCGCATTTTTATTAAAAAAAAATTGTACAGTTTTTTGTACGTATATATTTTTTTGTTTTATAATTCTGTTTGTATATATATAAAAGGCTGAAACTATACTTACATTTCTGTTTAGAGTTAAATTGATTTAAAGTTACATTGATTTAAAGATATATTGATTTAAGGATAAAGATTTAAAGACAAATTTAAAGATTATATGCTTATAGAAGCATTTGTATTATTAGATATATTAAAGTTTATATAAAGGTTCTTATATTTGAAGATACATTTTCTGTTTGTATATTAATCAGATTCTTTTTAATTTGATTTATTTTATATCTAATTTGTCGTTTTTTTATTACTATATACTTAAATTACACATTTGTTTCTTTTTATTTGTTTCATTTTTAATTTATATTTTTCTTTTTATCTTTTTGATTTTCTATTCTATTTATTGCATATTCAATTAATATTTGTGTATGACATCCTTTTTTTATTGGTTTCTTTTCAATCAATTCATTTTTAGTTTATGTTTTTATTCATAATTTTTATTAAATTCTTTTGTATTAAATTCTTTTCATTTATTTCATATTTAATTTATATTTTTCTTCTTACATTTTTTTATTGGTTTCTTTTTCAATTATTTCATTTTTAATTTATGTTTCTTATTAAGATTTTTCTTAATTTGTTTGTATTTAATTATTTTCATTTATTTCATATTCAATTTATATTTTTCTTATAACATATTTTTTTGTATTGGTTTCTTTTCTTGTTTATTTCATTCTTATAATTTAAATATGTTTCTTACTCTTTTTTTTTCATTTTTGCCCAAACGGCCGCCCATATTCTTTGTTTATTGTCTATGATAGCATTATTGTTCTCTCAGGACAAATCGTAGATGAATTAATAGACGGTCACATTGGCAAAACTGCCACCTTTGAATTGCATTTGAAGTGCATTCCTTCTCAATGCTGAACAATCGTAACACTTACAAAGGATGTTGCACGGGTGGGTCGTCATTAGTGACTTTGTATAATTATTCAAAAGATTAAAAGAAACAAATTCTTTGGTATAGCGGCAAGACCGATGTGATTGTTTTGAAATAATTAGCACAAATAAGGCGAAGGGGGTGGAGGGGGAGGAAAGGGAGGGGGTGGAGGCGGTAGAGGGGTGGAGGGGAGGGCTGGAGGGGAAAAGACCGATGTGATTGTTTTAAAATAATTAACACAAATAAGGCCTATTTGAAAATCATTGCTTTTAAAATTTTGGGGGAACATGGCCCCCCGCCCTACCCTCTTTCCCAAGATGTCGGGGGCCCTGATCACACATGCAGCTTTGTTACTGCATCTATGCAATTATACATGGTATGTTCACCTGACAGATACGTGTTTGTATGTACCCAGTTCTCAAGATCATGAGGTTAACGAGAATTTTCTTGGGAACATATTTAGTGTGATAACTCCTTTAATTTCGGCATTGAATCACTCGGTCAAATTAGTTACTGGGTTAAGTTTATTATACCCATAATTTGTTTCATACAAAGGGAAAAACAATGTTTTATTTGATGGAGGATGAATAAAAAGTACTCAAAAAACACAACGGGAAGTATAAAGATTTGGTGTAGTCAAATTGCCTACTTAGCAAAAAATTACTTTTCAATGAACGAGGGCAGAAAAGAAAAAGTAAAAGTGCACCACATACTGAGATCATGATATCAAATTTTCCCGTTTTGTTTTGCACACAGGCTTCTAATATCCTAGCTTAGTTTTGTCTTCTCGTCCTAACTGATGTTATTGTATGTGGAATGTTTGTCAATTCAGATTCCAAATTTACAGATTTAACCATGGATGTACGGACGGTATTGTATATTTTGGTGACTCTTTCGACTGTTTGTTTAACAGGTGAGGGATTTTTCTGTTTCTGATAGTAATCATTACTTTAATGTAGTCTAATATGGGTTGCTGGCTTAATTGTTATTATTACTCTTTCATGCATATTTGATAGATATATCATTTTGCTTTAAAGAGGCGAAATCGTTATATGGACACAATGTTTAGAACTCGATTCAAATTGTTAGATTGGTTTTCACCCAATTGCTGCACGATTCGTTGGCTTTTTGTTTTACTGTATATATTAATCAAAACCCCAAGCTAACGTTTGATGTCGCCCAGTCGGTAAGGCGATGGAATTCGTAGTTGTAGAAATCAACAGTTTTGTAGGTTTGAATCCCGCCATAACTATTTTTCTCAATTTTTTTTTTCTTTTTGTCGCTCATTGTAATTTTCGTCTGGTGACTGCTGTTTTAGTAGCATCTTACTAATCTTTCACTTTTACTTTTTTTCTAACAAATACGTTTAATAAACAAGTTCCCCATAAATCGTTATGCACTCTGATTGAATTCTTACACCCACAACGATATGTAGTATGCACATGTACAAACAGCTCAGGGATCTTGTGCGTTCCAGAACCGGATGTGACGTCAAAGCTCAACATCCCCCAATTTGACAGAGCCCAACGATGTATGAACTAAGACGAGTCTTCCTCTTTAAGTTGAATCAAAGATATTAAGTTTAGTACAACGTATTTGGTAGAAATTGTAATGATTTAGATTATTCTTTGTCCTGTGTATGTAATTTAACTCGTCAAACTGTAGATCATACACCTCTTCAGTAATCTTAATACGAAGAACATCCTACCCTAGCTATCGTATTATGGCGATGGACAGATAAATGGTGTCTTATAACAACGCAACAGCCAGACAAATTATGTTTCTACATAATATTGAAAACTGATCATTGAAGAATTTAAAGTTGTTTTACGGTCCACTTATTATAAAACGGATCTTTAAGGTTATTTTCCCAAAATATGAGACTGGTAATGGCCGTTTTGACTGGTTTCTTTGTAAAACATGAGGATAGAAAACTTATAACATATGACATTATTAATAGTAATTCAAAAAGTACAAACTAATATAAGATCCGGATAATTTCCTTTTAATGGGAAAGAAAATCACGGTAAAATAGGATCATCTTGTAAGTGGTAACGGTTAAGTACATGGGAATCCAGGCAAAGAGGAACAAGTGCCCATCGAGGGTCTTTAAATATGTGGACATATTCTAATGGGGATTCTAATTCGTTCTCAGTCATGTCAGTATCCTCTTTTAAAAAAAATATATTTTCCTCCTAAGCATCTTAACTGGTCTGTCTCGATTTTTTTCTCAACGCTTTTTTTTCACACATAACACTTCATTTGGCCCAGACCTTTTTTCAAAAAATGTGATACTGGTGGGGCAACCTGCATAATTTACAAGATGTCTAAAGAACAAAATTAAAAGAGAATACGATTCATTAGCAATTTTCAAATGATTTAAAGGGGGAAATACTTTCAAAGGGTACTTTTATTCAATTGTTATCATTATTTTCTTACAAAAATAAAAGTGTACGATCTGTTTCTCTCAGCATCCCCTTCTTTCAACCCGGTGGTGCCGCCTCTGCTTTAGCATATTCAGTGTCTATCGATTTCATTTTTAACATGCTTTCACGACGACGACGACTAGTGAACACACAATCACAATGACGGGGTTGTCGCCTGCGTATTCGGTTATGATAGTAACAATGCTATCACGAAACGCTTAACACAACCCGCACGAGAACACAGGGTACGACGTACGGACAGACATAACATCGACAACCAAGTCAATGTCCACGGCCTTTGATAACCAGTTGTGGTGCACTGGCGTCTCTACCCAACCCAGGCTTGAACCCAGTGCCTCGTGGTCTGTGGACATGTATGATAACCGCTACACCACAGTAGGTAGACAACATGCTTTTAGGGGTAGACACCCAATTTAAGCATGGATCCGCGCCGAAAGTCATTAACAAAACGATTTCCGGCGTAAATGTGAAATGTACTCGCAAATAAAAATTCATTCTCAAGAAAATTACTTTTTGACTGCAAAAGATCCTCAAGTTTGTAAATGGGGACTTGCAGATTATGACATATTATTCCCCTTTTCTCCAGGAGCGGAGTTGTGTCCAAAACCTCCATACATTGAAAATATTCTTCAATTTCTTGTTGCCGACGGCCCAGAACTCAACAATACCTGCCCGAGTTTCCAAGATGTAGTACCTGATTATACTGAAATTGTATTTGTTTGTAAAAATATTGGTGAAGCACAGTTGGAAAGTTCAAACACATCGACGTGCATATCAGGTCGCTGGAGCCACGAAAGGTCACTCGAGAGCCCAAATTGCAGTGAGTGGTGTAAAATGTAGTTAAATTATTTTGTTTTGTTTGTGTACATTCATAACAAAATTGTTAGACCATATAAACGTGAGACCCTATAAAGCTTCTCAATTCGAATTATATGTTTATCTTGCATGTTGAGATACTATAGAATAGAAACAGATAGAAGGAAAGTGAATGATTTACAAATTGTGATATCACAAAAATGAAACTAGATAAAGTGCAAACTTTCTTGTTTTTGCTCAAAATTCGTGCGAGATTCACTGACGTAGTGCATTGAAGTCTATTAGCTGAGTTGCACTCAGCTCATCACAATGCAAAACTGAAAGAGCCAGAACGATTCCATGTCGGCGGAAAAGCTAATGTTGATATAATTGCATAAAATCCTACGACCAAAATAATGGTAAACGAATGTCCATTTTACTTTTCAGTTCAATTTATTTGTTTCTTTGCATTATAATCTACCTACTGTGGTGTAGCGGTTATCATACCTGTCTACAGACCACGAGGCCCCGGGCTCAATCCTGGGGTGGGTAGACACGCCAGTGCACCACAACTGGTTATCAAAGGCCGTGGACATTGACTTAGTTGTCGATGTTATGTCTGTCCGTACGTCGTACCTGTGTTCTCGTCCGGGTCGTATTAAGCGTTTCGTGATAGCATTTGTACTATCATAACCGAATACGCAGGCGACGACCCCGTCATTGTAATTGTGTGTTCAACTCTCTCTTTCTTTGCATCCTGTACATTGAAGCACTCAATTTACAAAGTATTGTGTAACAAGATTATAACAAAGAAAATTATCAAGAAACAGAACAAAATGAAATAACGACGATGGAAATATTTCAAAAGTAGAGTGGCAAACTCTGGAGAACCTTCAGTTTGTTTAATTTTATTAATTCTTTGTTGTGGTTTTGCTTGAAAGTAATTTGCGTTTCCCCGAAAAAAAGTGGGTGAAGTGTTTGTAGGGAACAATATTTCCTTAAGAGGCTCGTGTCCGACACCACGGTTATTGGGTAAACTTTCGACTTGTAAATCAGATTGAAGTATCTTCTCCTTTCTTTAACAGCAAAAGTGGTTGCTTATGAATGTTCTTATGTTAAGAAAAACAGAAGTAGTCGCCTCTTTAATGTTCTGTGACGATTAAAAACATCTTCTAAGATCATTTTGAAATCATTCGATTACTATAACATCAGGTTATTACAACTTTTTGTCCATTTTTTCTTGAAAACTCATTTATCCATTCTTTTCTTGAACCTTTAGAAAGACTGAACACGCGAATCAAGGTGGAACCATCAATGTACACTCAACGAGTTGATCGCTATGGCTCACTCAAGATTATGTTGCCTTCCGATAAAAAGGTGACTATTTTCATCATCTGCTATGTAGGATACGGCACACCAGAACTGAGTGTATCGCATATAGAAAGAAACGACACCCAACGGGTACAGTTCACTCTAACACGAGGGGACGCAGCCAAGAAACACTCTCTAAAGCTTCAGCCTGTAGGTGAATCAGACTCTGGAATTTTCAGCTGTGCTAATATCGATCGTTCAAACGAAAACATAAGCTTGGAAATTGATTTTGAACGTGAGTTTGACTTTGCTATTTCTTAAATATATTATACAGACGTTCTTAACTTAATATTGAAAGTAAAACCAAATGCCGTTAAATAGGGCAAAGCTGAGACAATGACACATCCAACAACTCTGGGAGATCGCCGTCCATACTAAAGAAGAAAGAAGTCGTATGCATCTTTATCGGAGAAAAAATATTACAAAATTTCGATTATTGACTTTGATTTCGATTATTTAAAGCATTAAATAAAATCGATATCTTTGGGCTATGTCTTCGGAGTAGCACAACAAACCGTTTCATTCCAACAATGGCCCCACTTTTTGGTAATTAATTTTTGCTATCATCAGCTCATAGTACCCATTACTTTTCCTGACATAAATATTATCATGTCTGTATAAATAGGCTTTAAAGGATAATTTCGCATTTTTCAATGTTCGATGCTCCCACATATTTTAGATTGATGCGTCGTATTTCTTTGGCGCTTCTGATTTAAAGGTACACCATAAGAAATGAGGTCGGTGGATTCGTGTGCAATTTTGGAATTGATGTGAGAATAAAACTTACCTCGTAATATGCATATTTTGTCACGGGTTAATGTAAACCTATAAAAGGTTTGTAACCCTCTTGTCCAATCACAATGGGGGATGGGGAGGGAAGGAAATACTTTAGAGTACAATAATGAAATTATAATGTGTGGTTATTTTACTAAATATTCTGTAATTTGATATATTATTTCCTATTTAATACTTGCTTTTAAATTCAATTTTAGAAGAAGAACAATTTAAATGCCCCGAGGGCAAAGAACTAGAGCATGGCTATGTAAATGCAAATACACAACATCACATTTGTTACGATTGCAACGAAAGGTACAGATTAGAGGGACCGAGAAGTTTAGCATGTGTTTTTAACAAAAGACTACACGCCTATGCATGGGAGGGTGATTTACCGAGGTGCGTTTTCGACGCTAGATTGGATGTAATCGGTGAGAAGAAATGAATCTTTTAAAATAGTATGGTGTATTTTGCTGTCGTATATATATATATATATATATATATATATATATATATATATATATATATATATATATATATATATATATATATATATATATATATATATATATATATATATATATATATATATATATATATATATATGTATATATATATATATATATATATATATATATATATATATATATATATATATATATATATATATATATATATATATATATATATATATATATATATATATATACATGTATATATATATTTTTGTTTGTTTACTGTCTGTTTACTGTTTTTTTAGTTTGCAAACAAACTAGTCGAAGATAAAACGCTAAGGGCGTATTTATATATGGTCAGTGCCAATCGAATACTTCTGTTATATTCACAACATACATAATACAGTATATCTAATATTTTGCTAAGTTATTAGTACTTCTTTCTTCGTGTTCGTGATGACAGTTGAATATGGATGTTTAGATACATTCGACGGGTGAACAAACGTTTGAGATCCGATTATTTATTGAAACTTCGCACAATATATAAATTATAAACGCCTTAACTTTCTACAAATCTTGGTGCAAATATTACGATTCGTTTTCGTTAAACTATGCAGGAAATACAATGGTATAGTAGATGGAAAATATCTGAAAATAAAGTTAGAAGAACGGTCGTCGAACATATTATAATATTATTTACATGCGACTGCTTATGGAGTGTACATTTTAGAATTTAGTGTAGATTTTATAAGCTATTCAAGATTTTCTACGGTTTTATCTCTTATAATACGGTTTTAAAGACGCATTAACTCTTTCAAGTTTGTATCTATTGATATATATTTTTACTTATTCTCCATTTTGTTTACATACACTCTAATGATGTATACGTCAACTTAAGTTTGGAATTTTATAATTATGTCAAACATTATTGATTCAGCGTTATTTATAAGTGTAAAAACTTCATCGTTCCACAGGGTACGAAGAGACGGGCTGCTACAGGGAACCCAACTTGGTGTTTGACAACATTATTTCTCCCTATCACAGACTGCTAACAATGGAGCAATGTATTAACGATTGTTTTAATCAAACTGGAGACGAGGTAGTATATTTTGGCTTGTCAATGGGAAAATTTTGCAGCTGTGGTGTAGCTGGTACAAACCTTTCAATTTACGGCAAACTTCCACGCCACGCATGCAATATTACCTGCCCTGGAAATAGTACTCAAATTTGTGGAGGAGATCATGCTGTGCTTATATACAAATCAGGTAAGAATTTAAAGGTATATGGACAGGTACATTTTTTCCACAGACGAATTAAGCAGAACAGTCTACAAACAGTCACAATAAGCAGAACCGTCTACAAATAGTAACTACAGCTCTTATATAGTTGTTACATTATGACAAAATAAAGTTTGTACCATGTTTCAGCATGTACACAAGTGATGATGTATGAGCAGGAATACAGCTAAAATTCTTAATGTACTTCTGTATATTTTTCTCCCAAATTTCAAATATCTTAAGTTCTCAAATTGCGTTCTACTGCTAGATTTGGGTCAAGGTTTTAATAATATTTAATTTCCTGTTCACTGTAGCAAGCTTCTCTCATTTAAAGTATTGGTGGAAGGGCCAAAAAAACAGTTATTATGAACAGTTTTCTATAGTTGTACCATTACGAGGTCATAAATTACTGCGCGATGTATACTAATTAGGTATATAAGTTTCAAAATTCGGTAAAATGGTCAATTTAAGGCGATTTAATGGAAATTTCTGCTGTTTGCATTGTTTTTAGTTGTTGCAACCTGAACATACACTTTTAAGGTTACGCCAGTACAGATAGTCATGAGATGGGATGGGAGGGCACAGTTAAGTGAATGCATATTTGACTTTTTATGTTTAGGACACTCGTCTTGGCGGTTGCTAAGGATATCACTCAAAGCGCACACTTCGGATATTACTGGGTATAAAAGGTAGTTCGTTACCCGAAGTGGTAGGGAAAACCATTCGAACTAAAGGACGGGGAACAATCACTAGCTCACCTAATTTGTCACTTAAAATATCCTAATGAACCTTTAATTGCTATACTTGTGAATAAAATTGTATCTTATGATGGTAACGATGATATCACTAAAGTGATAATGACGATATTGGCAGTAAAATATTGATGCTAATAGCGGTTATTACCTTACCTTACCTTTATCCTCTTCTGACTGTGGATATTAGGACTTCGTGAAGTAGTTCTTCCATTTTCTCTGTCTTTTGCACACACTGTTGTTTCCCTCCAACTATTCCATCACAATTGATTCCTTTATTTCTCCGCTGTCCTTCTCCAAGCTGCTTTGGGTCGCCCTCTTTTCCGACTTCAGGAGAGTGAGATTTTAGCATGATTATCATCTTCTCTTCTTAGGACATTCCCGATGCATCTCCACCTCCTTGTATAAATAATCGCACGTATTGGTATGGTCTGTGTTCTTTTGTATAATTCATCATTGCTTGACTTCATTGGCCATCTTATTTTCAATATTTTCCTTAGGCAGTTCCTTTAAAATATGTTCAATTTATTTCCATCTAATTTTGTAAACTTTCATGTTTCCATAGAGTAAGACTATTGTGACATTGATCTGAAAAATTATAAATTTTCTGAATCCCAAATTTGACCAAGTTGTTTAAAAGAACAGCTTATGGAGAGATAAACGAAAATGGGTTGACGACCTTGCTACATATGCAGAGAAAGCAGCTAGTAATGGCAGAATGAGAGAGCTTTACAAGATAACCAAAACAATTTGCAATGAAAGGTTTAAGGTTGGGAGTGCTATAAGACACTGTACTGTAAGAGACAAGGATGGGAATCTATTAACGGATGAAAAATGAAAAAAGAGAGAAGGAGGTGGAAAGAGCATGTCAAGGAGATACTGAATAGACCGGGTCCTGTTTTTCCAGTTCCTAACATAACATGTGACCCTGAAATAGACGCCAGTTATATTACAAGAAGTGAAATTAAAGAGGTATTGATGAAGCTAAAGAATAACAAAGCTGCAGGCAAGGATAATATAACTGCCGAGTTGTTAAAAGCTGATATATGCGCATCAGTATTGTGGCTTAAAAAGCTGTTTAGAATTATATGGGAAAAGTAAGTTATACCAAAATCATGAAAGCAAGGACTGATAACAAAAATACATAAGAAAGGCACTACTACTGTATGCGATAACTGGCGCGGAATAACCTTAACATCCACACCAAGCAAAGTATTTGGAAGAGTTTTAATCGACAGAATTAGAAACGGTGTTGGAATCTGATTGGTTTCATATCAAAAGTGGTGTAGAGCATGGTGATTTAATGTCAGGTTTCCTTTTTCTGATGGTGGTAGACTGGGTGAGGAGGAAAACGACTGATGATAACAGGAATGGAATTAGATGGAAGTTCATGTCAACCCTTAAGGATTTAGATTTTACTGATGATATCGCTCTACTTTCATCTACATATCAACACGTGCAAACCAAAGTAACCAGGCTCAATCAGTATGCTGGACAAACTGGGCTAAGAATTAATAAGGATACAACAGAGCTCATGAAAATTAACAACAAATGTGCAAACAAAGTTTATATCGAAAACCAACAACTAAATGAAGTAAACAAGTTCGGGTACCTTGGGGCAACAATAAGCTTACAAGATGGTGGCGAGGAAGATATCCAAAACAGAAACCCCAAAGCAAGAGTAGCATTTATGAAGTTAAATAAGATATGGAACTCTAGCACATTCTCAATCTATACAAAAATACGATTGTTTAGCTCTCTTGTTAAGATATGGAGAGTTAATGTTGCAGATAATAAAAGCTGGAAATATTTATGTTCAAATGCTGTAGGAGAATTTTGAAGATCAGATGGTCATATGTAATGTCTAACGATGAAATACTGAGAATCACTAATAATGACAAAATCAACACTGAAGTAAAAAGAAGAAGGTGGAGGTGAATTGGTCATGTGATGCGCATGAGCACTATTAAACACTGTGTGACAGCTATGACGTAGAAATTAGAGGGGAGAATGAAAGTTGGTCGTTCTAGAACGACCTGGAATACTGAGATTCACTAAACATGACAAAATCAACACTGAAGTAAAAAGAAGAAGGTGGAGGTAGATTGGTCATGTGATGCGCATGAGCACTATTAAACACTGTGTGACAGCTATGACGTGGAAACCAGAGAGGAGAATGAAAGTTGGTCGTTCTAGAACGACCTGGAGAAGGACAGTCGAGAAGGAGAGGAAAGTGATGGAGATGGAATGGAGCTCGTGGACAGAAGCCAGACAAGTTGCAAATCCAATGTGTCCAATGGAGAGAGTGCACTGCAGCCTCATAGGCCAGGAGGCCTGAAGAGACTAGGTTAGGTGAGGTGAGGTGTTTAAAAGCGGCCTGTGCCAAATAAATACTCCTCCTGATATCTTCTTTGGCACCTGCATATTTAGACAACGTTGCATCCAGGTACACAAACTTGTATACGTCCTCTAACTCACTAGTTGATACTGTTATTGCTGATTCACTTTTATTGTTTCCCCTCATTATCTTTATATATATATATATATATATATATATATATATATATATATATATATATATATATATATATATATATATATATATATATATATATATATATATATATATATATATATATATATATATATATATATATATATATATATATATATATATATATATATATATATATATATATATATATATATATATATATATATATATATATATATATATATATATATATATATATATATATATATATATGTATATAAACATATATATATATATGTATATATATATATATATATATATATATATATATATATATATATATATATATATATATATATATATATATATATATATATATATATATATATATATATATATATATGTATATATATATATATATATATATATATATATATATATATATATATATATGTACACACACACACATATATATATATATACACACAAATACATATATATATACACACACACACACACACATATATATATATATATATATATATATATATATATAAATATATATATATATATATATAAACATATGTTTTTACATATATATATATATTTATATATATATATATATATATATATATATATATATGTATATATATATATATATATATATATATATATATATATATATATATATATTTATATGTATATATATATATATATATATATATATATATATATATATATATATATATATATATATATATATATATATATATATATATATATATATATATATATATATATATATATATATATATAGAAATATATTTATATATATATAGAAATATATATATATATATATATACATAAATAGCGATTAGAGTATCATTAAAGAAGGTCATTTTTATTTTTGTCAAGTTTATCGTGTTCCCACTTTACTTGCATTCCCCGTGTTGTTTAGATTGTATACTTTGAGAAAATATATGTTTAAATAAAGGAAATGTTAGGAGTACGATTTCACCATTACACACATAAATTCATACAATATGTAACAGTTATCTTTTTGACGTGCCCGAACATCACTTTAATAATAATATTGAAATATTATTTTTGAAATGATGTTTGAAATAATATCTGACCAAAAAGTTATCTTTTTGACATGTTTGGACGTTACTTTAATAATATTATTGAAATAACATTTTTGAAATGATGCCGACCACCGTGTGATGAAGAAAAACAAAACACGCATAGTACGTACAAAAAATGAAAGTTCTACATAGAATGCCATGTGGCACACGCCAGTACTAGTATTCTTGAGCTGTCTAACCTGGGTTTTTAAACAGTTCCAAACTGCATATACGTGCCCGTTAAGGCAACGGTCTATCTTCTTAAAGAAAAATTAAAGTAAGAGGGCTGACGTTGATATACATATTTGTAAAGAGTCATGTTCTCAATGTGCCAACTTACAATATAAGATGCCTCCATAAAACGATTAGAATTAGATATATAATACATTAACTTCTCCAAGAATGTGACGTTTTACATCGTTTGAAGCATCATTTATATTTTAGTTACAATACATCAATAACTTTGCCTAAATTCACGATGCAGGGTTGGTCACGTATCGAAAGCTGTTGACACGTAATCATCCGGTAAGTCAAAAGACAATTTTACATGCATGTTACAGAATTCTATGAAATGTATTAACTCTATTTTTGAGTTATCTGAAATCATATACCCTAAGATTTAACTTAAAAATGTAAACTATAGGCAACTAAAAAATAAGAACATACATTTGTCTAAAATTTTGAATAAATTTGATATTTATTTGCCTTTGTGGTACATTTCAGTAATATATCATTGCAAAGAGCCAGATCAGCTCCGGGATGGTGTCATCCACGACAGAACTCCATCGCACGTATATTATGAATGCAATGACAATAGCATTATTGAAGGAGATCCCTTTCTAACTTGTGTGTACAACGGACGGACATTTGATTGGATTGGCAAATTTCCTACATGTGTTCGGAGAGGATCCAGTAATACTTGTAATATATATTACTAATATACTTCTTCTTTTTAATTAAATGTCTTGACCCTTTCCTTTCGTGTTCAATTTTTTGCAATCAGGCAAGAGTAGTATTATCGGTTTTCATTTACAAGTTGTAAATGTTTTATTATTTAATTTGTAGTTTAATTGTAATTTTCGTTTACATGTATGGTGAGAAGTAACTGCAAAGCCAATATTGCAAAGTCCTTCATCTCACATATATTATTAAAATAACGGAACATATCTTGATTTGTACTTGCTGTATTTTGGTGGGTGTATAAATAAAAATATATATATATATATATATGTGTGTGAATTAGTATAATTAGTAATTAGCTTCGTTATTATTAGCAAAACATAAGTTAACCAGTTGGCTATCTAAACAGACGAATATATTTATCATATTAATTTTTAATTTATACTATGATTACCTTATTCTAAGTGTACACTATATTTTGCTTGGTACACATATTCTATGATAACCTTCTTTTAGAGCAATAAGACTTACGCATATCGCACTTAATATATTTTAAAGTGTTTACTATGTTGAAATGGAGCTAAGTTTTAATTATTATTAATATTTTGCATTTCGTTCCAGGGCTTTTTGCTGTCTTAATTGGAATTGCAGTAGCACTATTTATCTGTGCGGGCGCTTTATGGTTTGTACAAACATTCTTAGATATCTAGTTTATCTTTATGATGGAAAATTATATAGGGAACAAAATGATATCCCTGTAGACTATGATTGAATTACTGAAATTTTCTTATTAAAGATTTTTTGGCTTGCTATATACCATTCGATATGTTAGCACATGATTGAAATATAAACTATTGAAATGTATATGGTCTACTATCCACTGTTCTATGGAAGGCATTCCATATCAGTCATTCTCTCAAATATATGTAAAACAATTCAGACTGGTCATCTTGCGAATGACACAAGGTGATAAAGTTAAATCCTTATTTTTTGTTTGTTTCTTCGAACACAAAATATACACTAATCTCAATTGAACTGCATAGATCAGATTTGCTGAATAACGTTTCGCCATCTAGATTTATCATTCAGACAGATAAATATTGATTTTCCATCAAAGTATGGAAATCGTAAGGACATGTAGCAATTTATATATTGGTTGAAAGAGCATTAAAATCTGAGCAGCTCAGATTTTGAATTTAAGAAAAAAGCACAACCTTTAGTTTGTGAGTTATGGCTGATGAAAGTTTGTTTGATTTTTACCAATTTTGTTATGTATGACTGAGCAAACCGCTCAAAATTATGTAAATTTTTGATTTTCTTTCGTAACTCTTAGCCACTGAAAATCATGAGAAAATCTATTTTTGCAAATGGAAGTTGATTGGTTGTAAAGATTAAAAAAACTTTTGGTTAGAAATTGCTTCTAGATTTATGAAAGACATTTAAGAAAAGGAACAAAAGAAAATACAAAGGTCGCCCTGTAATACATCACAACATTTGCATACAATACACAAATTCATGCCAGATATTTCCAAACGCTGTAAGATAGTCAATGTTTAACCAATTTGATGAAATGTTTTGCTACTATGATGGTTTCGATCTGTAATGCGAGGTAACTAATGCTGCATCTACATGTTCATATACTTGTTTTACTAGTATGGCTGATCACAATTGCAATAGGTATTATCGTTTATGAAAGGTTAAATGTTGTTTGAGTGACACGGCCTAGAAGATTAAATGATATCTTGAATTATGGTTATAACCTTGAAAGGCCTGTATATGTGTGGAGGCATTATTCATTTAATTGTCATTAAATTTGCTTAAATACAAAACTAAAATCGGTTGAAATTTGTTAATATTTCTACTAGAATTTGATATATTTTTATTTTCTTGTGGCCTATGTTATTATATTTATTCATCTACCACAATTTGTTGACATAAACCAATTAAACCTGACAACAAATTGTCAGAAAATATTGTAAAACACCACTGATATATTGTAGCAGGAGATTTAGACATTTAAAGTATACTATAAAGTTGGGTGAAAGTATTGGTGAGGAATAATTGTTGCATCGAAAACTCACCATTCCTTGTTTCCTTATGATTATGTTTTGTATCAACAGGTACAGGAGAAGGAGATACCGATGTATGAAATCATTGAGATCATTTTTCCGCCAAAGAAATGACGTGGGATTATCCTTTACATGGTGAAGATAGTGACTGAATCATTTCACTGTAATACAGAAAGTTGTTAAGATCTACGGACGTGAAGAACTCGGACGTGAAGAATTAGTTAGACCTACTATCCAGTGGCGTATTCAGTGGGGAGGTGGTCAGGGGCCCCTGGCAAAATTCCGTATGTAAAATGCAAGTAACGTGACATATCAGTATACAACATGCTTTACATATCAGGGAAATAAACAGTATAAAAATAATATGTGTGGTTAAATATCGACCAAAATTTGATTATGACTTAGTTCCTAGACAAACGAAATCTTCAATTTTCGGGAAATGTTTTACAATTTCCGTTCAATTTCTTCGATTTTCGATCAATTTTGTTCAATTTTTTGGAACTTTTCTTCGATTTTCGTGCAAATTTCTACGATGTGGGGTATTTTTTTTCAATTTTGGGGTAATTTTGTTCATTTTCAGTCAATTTTTGGTCAATTTTTTCGATTTTTAGGAAAGACTCTTTAAGTTTTGAGCAAATGTCACCGATTTTGGTATTTTTTTTTATTATTGGGGAATTTTCTTCCGTTTTCGGGTATTACCATTCGTTTTCGAAAGTGTTGACAAATATTTCAAAAAAGTTACACACAAATTTCCAATAATTATACAATGTCGGGATAGGAAAACCCCCCTCCTTATTCACCGATTCCTGTACGCCTCTGGGTACATCCCTTTTCCGATAAATACCGTCTGCCCCCTGGCACTGAAAGCTGAATAGGCCACTGACACTATCATAAGCAGCGGCATGGCCACAGAGTGGTATGAGGAGGTAGTTACCACACCTTTCTTAAAATATGTCCTTTAGTTTCTTATTTCATCATTTAGTCTATCTTATTGCTTTAAAGTTTGCATAACTTATGCAATGCAAACATTAGGTGGTAATCTTAACTGTTCTCTTTAGATGCATCTTCCGTGATTATCAAGCTACTAAAAGGTATTCGAATTTTACCCCTTTAATCTTTACCCCATTATCCGCGCTCACACCCACTTATTTTACCCTGGCATTACCGCTAATCATAAGGCTTTCATGCAAGTGAATTAGTAACAATCACGTTGGTGCATACCATTGCCACTGATTGGTATTCATCCCTCTTATTTCTTGAGAAATAAATAGTTTCTGTGAATATGGTGTTATTAGTATGCCAAAACCGTTAACTGAACATCTTTTCAACATTTTCAAAGTATAAAGTTTCAAAGAAAGTATGGCCAAAAACAGCAGATTTTCATTCATGTTTATATCCTGAATTATCGAGTATACATTTCTTAACGAAAATCAGTTTTCCTTTGTTTATGTTTTAAATGAATAATCTGAAAAATAGTGGACTGATGGAGAACATTACAAACCAAGGAAAATTATATTGACAATTGATTTCCTTTATTGATCTATATACTTTTAGAATGCGTACCTGATATTTTGTTTGAAATTAACACACCTTGTCAAATTCACGTTCTACGGCAAGGGCATCAATCAATCAATCGCCATAAGCCTAGCGGCTCGTTGACGCACTCCTCAGGGTCATTGAATAGGATGTGTCTGGCTGAAGTTTTTGAAGTAGAATTCTGGACCACCCTGCAGTAGCCAGATCAGATGCAGACAATCCACTCCAACTTTTCAGGCCATCCATCCACCTGGCACGAGGGCGCCCAGCATATCTTTTGGTACCAGAGGGAAGGCCTGACATCATGGGGGCAAGGCCTTTACGTACACAATGTCCATGCCACTTAGCTTGTTGCTCCAGGATTATGTCAGATGAAAAAAAGCCATCTATTTCCAATCAGATGTTGTAGGTGGTCATTTGAAATTTTGTCAGACCATGTAAGTCCAAGCAGGCGCCACCAGATAGTTCTACCAAATGCATCAAGAGCTGCCAGGTCAGTTTTCTTCATTGTCCAGGTTGATGC
>JAIGNY010002171.1:2810000-2855000 GCA_020152595.1 Chiridota heheva
AGCTGATTGATTTTGTATCAATTGCTCTATAAAATGCTTCGAAAAGAAGTTTCAACAAATTTTATAATCAAATATTTCTCATGTCAATTTCAAATTATTTATGAGCTTTTTTAAAAATGTAAAATAAGATTTTTGGATATAGTGTGACAACAAACGTCATACTAACTTTTAACGTGATTTCAAATGTATGGCTTCCTTACACTCTCAACTGTGAATGAACCAAAGAGATCATATATCTGCTAGGTAGATATGCATACTATTTATGCTTCGGCAATATCCTTCACAAAAGCAGATTCTTTTTTGTCAATACTTATTTCTGTTTTTTCAACTTATAAATTCTTTTTATATTTACAAATACAACAGACTCATTTTTACAATAATTTACAAAGTAAGAGGAATTCCATGCCATTTCAGTTAGTAAATTATATGGTGAATTAATGTGTAACCACAATTATCGTGTATACACGATCGCGTTCAAAGTTTAACAGCTTGAAGATGAAGTACTGTGGCAATTCAATTCCGTTATAAATTTTTCCAAGTGTTGCTTTTACTTTCATTTGATGTTAGTCTTTTATATCGCAGTTGAATTTTATTTATTTTTCTTTGTTAAAACAAACGAAATATTTTTTTGGTTAACGTTTTGAAATGGTGGAAAGAGTAACTTTTTATTTGCAGGTATTTGGAAACGAGTATACAACAAGTTTGTACGGTATTTGGATGCATCTTTCACAGCCGCGACATCCTATTATGCCCTAATGAAAATCTTAAATACGATTTTTGGATATAGTGTGACAAAAAAAGTCATACTAACTTCTGAGGCGATTTCAGATGTATGGATTTGTTAGACCCTCATCTGTGAATGAATCAAAGAGATCATATATCTGTAACTAGGTCTGTATTGAAATGCATACTATTTACGCTTCGGCAATATCGTTCACAAGAACAAAAAATAATTTGTAAACATTTTTTTTTTTTTTCCAACATAAAAAAACTTATATATACACAAATACAACAACAATTTACAAAGTAAGAGAAATTCTATGCCATTTTAGTTCGCAGATTATATGGTGAATTAATGTGTAACCACAATTATCGTGTAGACACGATTGCGCTCAAAGTTTAACAGCTTGAAGATGAAGTACTGTGGTAATTCAATTTCCTTATAAATTTCTTCAAGTGTTGCTTTTACTTTCATCTTATGCTAGTCTTTTAATTCGCAGTTGGAATTTGTTTCCTTTTCTTTGATAAAACTAAAGAAATATTTTTTGTTACGTAACGAAATAGTGGAAAGAGTAGCCTTTTATTTGCAGGTATTTGGAAACTAGTAGGCAACAACTTTATATGTGTACGCATCCTTCAGAGCCAAGACATCATACTTCAGAATGAATTTTGGTGAAAACGATTCTATTTATTCTGAGTCTGGCAACATTAAGTTGGAGTTACCCGACAGGCAAGGACACTGGTCATCTATAGTTTCAAATTCAAATCTCAGTTGGATTGAAAAATCAAGACCTTAAATAATATAGCTCTTTCCAGAGAAAAGAGCCTCGTAGCTTAATCATTATTCATCCCTCTTAATATTTCAACACCTCATAATATGTTCCCATATGGTCCCCAAATCCACGGGTTCAGGATCTCAGGCTCAAAGGATTAACTCCCAATTTGTCTGTCATTCCCTCTTATGTTGTTGGTATCTTTATATTCAAAACATTTTTTGTAAAGTTTGTAAAGTTCGTAAAGTTCCATTATCAGTACTGGATAAACATGTATCCAGATTTCGGACATGTCGGATGATGGTATTTGTACGCGACACCAAGTGTATGTTACACCCTGAATGCACTCATTTCGTGCATAACTATGCCACAAATGTTAGACATGGAAAGAAGTCATCCGATCCGAAATCTTTCTTTTCTTACACTTTTGGAAAACTCTAGGCATTCCAAAGCATGCAGTTTCAAATTTTGCAAAATGTAATACGCTGTATAGTTTTCAAATGCTTAACACATTCAAAAAGCATACAGCTGTAAGTCTGAATGCCGATACAATTTCCTGAACTGAATGTAAACATAAGCTAAACAGATGTCATATTCGATGAGGAAGTCACCAACAAAAGGGCTATATACTTCAAAGCCCCACCTATACCGATTTCTAAAGATATTGTTGAAAGACATGAATTTGTCAGATTTGTACCATCTTTACTGTTCACAACTTCATTTTCACCATGTAATTTCTTTTCAAAAGACCATATCAATAGCCTTGAAATCTAAAATATGGACTTCCACAATTAATTTAGATTATTATTTTTCTGTGCGAAATCCCTATACAAATGCCACAGTGCCACAATTTGTGCCACAATTATTTACGAGCCAACACAATCTTCTTAGCAACAAAAAACGAAAAATAAACACCATTTGTTTGATCTTAATTAACAATGTTATTCTAGGTTTTAATGTAAATAAGTTTCAAGGTGAAAACATCTTATATTATCTGAAGTTATTTTCAGCCCATTTGATCTGAGATCACCTATATCATAATGTATAAACCTGATAGTGGAGCTTATACCAGTATCAGATGAGAAGTATTGTTGTCATATCATTCTGTTATTTTGCCAAGTTGGTAAGAATTTAAATAAATTGTACAACATTTCTCGAAATCGTTATGCTAAGCTATGTCTTTGGTCAAACAATTATACAAGTTGTGTATTTTTTCGTAGAGTTAGTATTTTCCGGATGTTTTATAAAGGATGATGTATACAACACAGTACTTAACAAATCCGTAAAATATGAACCAAAACATTGACGATGGATTCTTGTATGGACCATTGTCAAAGTCTCTCTGATATTGTCTACGTTGGCTTGTCAAGAGGTCAACTTTGCACCTGTTGCCTTCTTTGGATCCAATTTGACTACGCACTGCAAAATGATACAGCAACTCGTCATGCACAACGCCTTCTCCAGGAAATATAAGTGAATGGTGCGGCGGCTCAATGTAAGTGCTGATTTATAAATCAGGTTCAAAATTTCGATAGCATTTGCTTGTATAGTAGAAACGTTTTGAGTTGTTTTGACTATATCAACATTCATGTCATTAAATGGCTATGATTACCCTGTAATTTCGTTGAAATTATTAATTAACATTAATTGCTATCAATTAAAGGATAAATCAATTGAAGGATGATACACCTGGTGGAAGCAGTTCTATAATTCCTAAAAGTAAAAGTTTTTATCTGGACTGTATACAGACGAAGAAGAACAAACAGAATGGCAAAACGGTACTAAAAAGGCCCTTTGTGTTACGGAGTTTTCAGTTTGTTCCTAAAGACGGGCATCAAAAATCTCCCAAAAGTTTCATATTAAGCAATTTCTTTCCACCATGTACTGTTTTGTCACATTGTCTTGGTATGGTCTATAAGATTGTAAATATGGCGTTCTAAACTTGAATGTCAACTTCATAAAGACAATCTATGAGCATTGTCTGAATTTCAAAGCGATTAAACAAGGGTACGTTTTCCCCTATTGCTCCTTTGACGGAAACTTACTGGTGCTTTATCACTCTAACTCACCACAGTATCTGGCATTATAAATAATTACAAAGAGTGTATAATCAAATGTAGTTTAATCTTCCGGTCAATGAGTCCAATGCACCACTTGTATGTCCAAATTTACTTTGCTAATGAGGTTAATAACTCTTGTTTTTCTTTCAAATTTGTAATAGCATATACTTTCTCCTCAAAATTGCCATCCCCGTGGCCACTATGGGAATTGAACTTGCATCGTCGTGTTTAATACTGTATAAATGCCACGGACTTGTCTAAAATGAAAGTCAGAAAGTGTACCCGTATATATCAAAACAGCCCTCACACAATGAACACAATAAATTGCTGCAAACAAATTCCTTATTGACAATTGTAACGCATATCACTTCGCATATGAATAACCTTTGGCCAGATTGGGAAGCTAATCGCGTAATTCATTGCCTTTATCTGAGAAGGCTCAACAGGTTTCAAAATTGTATCTCTCAGGCTATTGAGGTCTAAAGTGCACAATTTGTTTTTGTTCCTACTTTCGAAAGACCGAAACAAAATAAGAGTGTTAGACCTACTTTCATTTTTTTTGTGTTCGTAACTTCATCGTAAAATCTTCAATTGTCTATTTCTGCAATATATAACTCAGACTTATTCGTCATTAAATATGAAGGATAAAGGTACTGCATTAGTCTATGTGTGCGCCGACGACGACGACGACGAGTGAACACACAATTACAATGACGGGGTCGCCTGCGTATTCGGTTATGATAGTAACAATGCTATCACGAAACGCCTAATACGACCAGGACGAGAACATAGGTACGACGTACGGACGACATAACATCGACAGCCAAGTAAATGTCCACGGCCTTTGATAACCAGTTGTGTACACTGGCGTGTATACCCAACCCAGGCTTAAACTCAGGGTCTCGTGGTCTGTAGACAGGTATGATAACCGCTACACCACAGTAGGTAGCTATGTGTGCGACGACAACGACGACGACGACGAGTGAACACACAATTACATTGACGGGGTCGTCGCCTGCGTATTCGGGCGTGCGAAAGTCAATTTGCACTTACAGACTTATAGGACATTAATGCTGAACTAGGTATTGCATATATCCTTCAAAAGAACTACATTTCAAGGCCAATTATCGTGTTGACATGGATACAGATATCCAGTGCCATCTCAAACAATCAGAGATATTTAAATGGTTACATGGTACCTTAACTGAATTCACTTTATGTCTTTACCATGCACGTGCCCACTCGAATGGTAGCAGTAGGTAGCTTTATTGTGCTTCAAAGAGATTAGTGTAATTCTGTTTTGTTTCTGTAAAGTGCTTCACACCTGGCCAGTATCTTGTCTACATCAGTGTCTATGTGCACAATGAGGCAATGATAAGCAGGAAGTCACAACAAAAACGTTTCCAGAATCACTTGATAAATTATGAAACTTTATGTATTATATACTACTATATAATACTCACAAGCCAATCAATAATTGCCTCGTGGAGACGTCACAAATATCTTTACTAATATGTATCAGATATAGGCCTACTGGTAACCTGTCAAACAATTTTCTTGGGACAAGATTTGTAAGTTATGTTCAATGAAGTAATATTTCAGTACTCGTTAACGCACTTGCCAAGGTTCAAGTTCTGTTTTTTATTTCCGGGGCAACAACAGAACAGCGGTTATGTAAGAAAGGAGGCACCTTGTACCCACCTAGTCTCCCGCCCTTGGCGGAGTCGGGAATAAAAATAGTATTGCGAATCATGAATATCGTAATTGTAAATATCGTATTCTCAGGCCAACAATCTAAAAATAAACACAGAAATATTCAAATTTGAACGAAAATCCTCAACTTCAGAATGTTAAATTTTGTGATAAATTATAGGGGCCTAATTTTTGACTCTAATATGGGCCTATTTTTCACCAATTCGAACTGTCTTTATGGTCTTCAAACTGACTTTTTTTGTTGGTAAATAATGGATGTGAATCTTCTCAAACTGTTGCTGGAATTAAATAATTGAATTCTAAACCACAGTACACATTAGAGTTTCCACCCGCTGAATCCCCAAGCAGGATATGCGACTAGAGTAGAACTGCATCTTTTCGGTCATGGTCCCTAGGACATATAAGGTCCCATGCACTTAAGATGTCATTCGTGATGCAATTACAGTCACAAAATTGTCCAAAATATTCTTATTGTAAAGAGTTTGTATCGGACACACAAAAGTAAAAAGAATTCTTAAAATACAGTAGTCTCCCACTCGTTTCTAATATTGATAGGAAAAGATCATTATACAGAAGGTGAATCAAATAACGAACTGTTTGTAGCAACTTGGTGAAATACAATCATGTGCATGGGGGTGAGGGAAGTCCTGTACATGCCTGAAAAGAAAAGTGAAACCTGTATGAAATATACGTGACTGTGTCCTTTTAAAGGGTGGTGTCTGTACGCCACGAAATGTTAATTCACTAATTCATATTAACACGAGTGTTTGTTGTTTTGTACTTCTTGAGAAAATGAAACACTTGGTGTGGGGAAATACAGATGAATAATAGGTGCTTAAGATCAGTTATCATAAAGTGGACTTTTATAATGCAGTGTTTATGAACTGGGTCGACTTGTCTGTAACAAAATGAACCATATCTGGACAAACCTTTTTTTGTATTGCCTCTATGTAACGTGTGTTATCCGACCTCCCGTGTATCGTTAAGGCGCAATTTATTACTTATGTTGGAGTTTTATTCTAGCTTTATTCCTGGTTGGGTTTAACTGTGCATAAAAATTAAGACATTTAGACCTCATTTGTGGTATATTTAGAGTTAGCAGGTCTCGAGGTTCTAATTTCACGACATTCAAATACGTTATTTGTGCACAATCTTAGAGACAGATACGCCTGATAGCAAATGCAGAAGTATATTGTCTGCGTCACCTGCTCCTCGTTCGGCCTTTGGTGGAGAGGACAACGCGGTTGCATGGTGCTCACTGTTTATCGGATGAGGACGTTAAATGGCGGTCCCGACTGCTGTAATTCGCACCTGGTTCTTTGAACACTTTTGAAGAAGACAAGCGTGACAGTGTGGTGTTAATTCACTTCCTGTTTCGGTCCAGGCAAATTCATGGTGCCGTCTGCAGCCTAGAGGATTTGACTGACGAGCAACGAGACTTTAGTTTTGCGTGTTATAAGAGCCGATAGAATATAATTTAATTGTCAAATCTAGTTTTACGCAAGTGAGATTAATTCTCTATTCTTATTTTCATATTAATTAAACATCTTATTATCAGTGCCCAAAGTCCATCAACATACGGAATGGTTTCATCATAGCAGTTAACACATCTCACGTATACTTCAGGTACAATGATAGTTACAGATTTGAGAGGCAAAGCTACCAAAAGTTTTTACGGGAAAATCTTTGGACAATTTGTTTGGGGTGGTTGCAGTCCACAGTTTATTTATTCAGATGACGCATGTTCGTTCTTGTAATGTTATTGCCTTTATGATTTTTACAGAAGTTTTTCATCTGAAGCAATTTGTAGTAATCATTCTTTTATTAATATGCGTCTCACAGTTGTGTCGGTGAAAACGGCCAAGCGCATGTGGCGTTTTAGTTTTGTCCGTCTAAATCTATCTCCGACTTCATTAATTGTATTTAACTTGAGATAACTTGTTACCCACCTAACCGATTTTTAGTAATTCGGAGTTCGGACTTCGGGGAGAACTTGAAATGCCCGCATTGAAAATATCACCGATGCTGCATTATGAAGAAATAGATGAGAAGGGAGGAAGGTGGAAACCTGTGACCACACAAAAGGTTGTTTGGGACCCTTTCATAAATATCATACCTGCCCTTTGGTTAAATTCCACCGAACATGTCTTTATGGCATGGTAACACTAATTTTTAGAGCCACTTGTCAGATTTGTATTCTATATTGCATAAAATCTGATACTTCTATTGAATTATCATCTACCAATTATCTGACAGTGGATTATTTCTTAAACGTTACGGACAACTATCTTCAACTGAACACTATGTCGTCCTCAACATTGAATCTTAATAAAATAAATCAAAGTAAGCAATTATTTTATTGTTTTTAAAACTTAAAAAACAAAATGAAACTATGTACGATTTTTTGCATTTCTTTGTCTGGAGTAGTTAGATATTGAACAGTATTCAGTCAATGACCAATCAGAAGCCAACATGGCTATGACGTCATAGCCAACGATAGATCACTGATTCGATATGATTTCTTCTCTTACTGCTGTCTGGGGGCTGATATTGAAAAATTATGAAATAGCATAGCACACCTATAAAGTTTTGTTTCATTATCTGGAAATGCTACCTACAAATGGCGATTCTTACAGCCATTGGACTAGGTTAAAAAAATCATTAGAAATATTTGGCAGTATAGACAGGGGGAAATAATAAATAACAAGTAATAATGGAAATGTGGAGAAAGGGTGAAAACGAAACGATTAAAAGGAAGGATAACTGGTTGAAAATTGTAAGTGTTATACATCCTAAAAGTAGCACATAACATGAGGGCATATTAGAGAAAGGGCAAATTAAAAGCTCAAACTAGTTTATAACATGGTAGATGCAAAATGTTTTTGCGAAGATTTTAAACCTTAAGTTATTACATAAGCAGCTTCCCTTCCTTCTACATACTTAGGTACCGTGAATATCCTCGCAATAACATTTGGTGTAATTGCTTTGCTTGCTCTGATGCTGATGGTATTTTGATGTTACGCTTTTCGTTTCAATTTCAGAATGTGATGACAATAGTCAACTTATTACACATTGATTAATGTTTTTAATGACACATATACATCTGTTCATAAAAAAGGCGTTAAAAAATCTCTTAAATGTCTGGACCGGGGCTTAGATCTCATGAAACAAGATATTGGTGGATTCAAAATAGGTTACAATTGAGGAACAATTATCAATAAAGCAATATATTTTTTTCTTTGAATGATTGCGCAAAAAATAGGCACATACCACTCTATCCAAGTTCATCTTTTAAAGCAAATTACCTTTCATCTGGTAATTGTTAACATACAATCATTCAAAAACACACTGATTCTCACGCTGCCTCTTTATTCTTATTAGTAGGAGCTGTGTACTCTTCAGACATGTCCATTTGGTGGAAGTCACAAAACATATCAGTGAATATAATTCAAGAAAGAGATAAGGATATTTTGATTAATGTGAAGGTGTGGTCTTAAAAATAGTCTGATTTCAATCTTTTCTGATTTAATTTGATACAATTCCTTAACAATGTTCCTAGTTTATTGCGTTTTTGTCCTCTTTCATACAAGATAAGCATGTTTGATCTCTGATTTAATTCAGCAAGTTGCCGGATGCAATTGATGGTACCACAGATGCTTTCATTTTTAAAGCTTTGTACAGATACTCAAGAAAGATTAAGAGCTTCGGAAACTTCAGAAAAGTGAAGCAGTTATTTTGATATACTGCAATTTTGAGGCTGTATGTTTCAAATATGATATCTGACGCCTCAAGAAATATGCAAAAGCAAAGCATAAATAAATAGAATTTTAAACATATATATTGGGGTGAGGGCGTAGCTGATATTAAGGAAGAAGAATACTACAAGCAGCCGAATGATAACGAGAAAGTTGATATGCGTATGACGATCTATGACGTATGATGAAAAACGGAAATGAGGATAAATATATATAATGGGAGTGAAATACGTCAATTTATGTAACAATATTATTATACGTTATGTTATTTACAACCAGGGAGTTCAAAAAGTTCAGTGTCCTCTTCTCTAGAACGTAGACATATTTGGCCATGAATTTGATATTACTGCATATTCCTCTAAGTGAAGGATTGGGAAAAATTCTTATGAATAACTTCGACAATATAAAAACACGAAAGAAAGACGCATACAAGATTCTTCACCTAAATTCATTTTTGACGACCCACATCCATTTCCTAATAAGCTCTTAAAGAGACGCTAAGCTATGTTTACTCTTCAAACCTACAACCATCAATACCATAAATGCTACCGAAAAGCTACCAAAGAAATGACAAAGAAGACTTAAAGATTACATGCTATGGCGTATGATGAACAAATGTACATAACAAGAAAGCAATCCACTGAGTTGCTGACCTCATCACCTTAAGCGTATAGCATAGTGGGAGAAATAGCTATCAATGTCACTTTAGCTCTGTGACTTTTGATGGATGCACTGCCTATCCGAGCTCGAATACAAGCAGATGTTGAGACAAGCTTGGCTATCTTTTTTAGGCATATTGATGGATTGTACTGCACAAGGGATTACGAATAGACCTTTGACCTTTTGACCCCAGAGTCTACGGGGCACATCTTCATGTACAAAAGTATCATGGTGCAACATAGGGTTGGTATAAATCTTGTACTTTTTGAGTTAAAAATTGCGCAAAAATGTACAAATTAGTACATAATTACATATTTGACCTCTGACTCTTGACCCTAATCATTGAAATAGCTTCTGATTTTTTTTTTTTACATTGATCACACCCTACTGTATGACACCATTCATGCTCACGTCACACTTACCATTCCATAACTATGGGGAAAATGGTGAAAAGAAGTCAATAGCTCTGTCACCTTTGACCTTTGAACTTTTGACCTCAGATTCTGAACGGGACACAAATTCATGTACCAAGGTATCAACATTGAGGTTTTCTAAAACTTTGTTATTCCAAATACATCGGAAGGAACGAACATTTAAGAAAATTAGTAGATTTTCGCGCCAAAAAACATTGTTACGTAAGATGCAGAAGAATGAACCTTTCCAGATTGATGTTTAATTCCGAAATTTGGAGAAAGAAAAAATGCTCATTATTTGCGTAGTGTCCCTATATATTTTCCTTACTGTCTGTCTTTCTATTTTCTATGAGCTCTATGCGAATGCCAAACCTCATCACCAACGGTAGTTTTATAGAAACGAGTCCCTCCCATGTATACTACGATTGTTACGAGGGACATACACTCCGTAGAGATGCTCAACTATAGTATGTACTGGACTCGTTCCACAATGTACGAATTCTGGAGAACCATCAACTAAACGTAAGATATATAAATCTGGTTTTCATATGGATCCACAAACATGAGTGGCACCAATTGGGTTGGGGGAGGGGGTCGATAACTTTTAGGCACACCATAGAGGACAACAACAAAATATTGCACGTTAGGCAAATTCTTCCATTACACTTTTCGATAAGCCTGCGTATTGGATACACAGTAACATTTTTTCTTTCAAATATCTTTATTCCAGGTATATGTAATATCGATTCACAGACATTTCAGCGTTTATTATTAGAGATGAATAGATCATAAAAATATAACATCTTATTCTATAATGACGTTTTCAATTAATTAATGGCTGCATGATAAGGAATCTGGAATAAAGTGACATGGCAGCATAGTGTTTTGAAACAGTAAAAATAAATACACACATAATCAGAAATACTAATTATCACACACACACGCACGCACGCACACACACACACACACACCCTCACGCATACAACGCCCCCCCCCCCCTTTCCCCCACATACACACACCCTCTCTTCCCGGCGACTCAGATTAAGTTAGAGTATCCTATAGAGGAGCTAAAGATCTTCGAAAGATTGCATATTTTTCTGGCTTAAGTTTATTTAAACAAAAATTTAAAGTGACTCTTGTACAGATGTAAATATTTATATTCCAGATCTCAAGCTTTCTTCCAATCAGTACTTTATTTCTTTACGTTAAAAATGTCATACACAAACTGAGGCAGATCAGATAATTCTGACAAGAGATCTTGTATCTTATCTTAGCCATATCAAAGTCTTTAAAAAAAATCTTTCAAATACAATGACATGGATAAGTATAAAAAGAAGTGGGTGATATCTTGTCAGTGAAACAATGAATCACTATCAAATCATTCCAATGAATCGCTATCAAATCATTACAATGAATCGCTATCAAATCATTACAATGAATCGCTATCAAATTGTTACAATGAATCACTATTAAATCATATAAGAACTGTTTTCTTTTGCATATGTTCCTTTTTGTAAATGTAAATTTAAAATTGTAATAAAAATAGAAAAGACAATTTTCCAAGCCCCTCTCAAGATAGGAAAGATAACGTGAACGGACAGACGGATGTGTACTGCGGCAAGTTTTCTTCAATACGATTCAAAGTTCACATTGTCTTCTTATTTCTCAAACCAGTGTCACGTAGGAATGGCACCGGAACTTGGTTCCGGCCGGTTCATACCAAACTGTCTCTTTAATAGTCGCCTATCATATATATGAAAATGAAAAGTCACGAGAATAATCCTTTAATTCCGTAAATATTGTGCTGGAACCAAAACTTCACAATTTTTTCTTATGAAATATCCTCCACAACAGCACATATTCAATGCTCAAACTTTTAATTGCGGTGTCTTAAACTATGCATCAGCTACAAAAAAAATTCAACAAGAAGCCAAAGCTTAAAGTTCAAGGTCAGGTTTTGAATTTCAAAATAGTTCTCATAGCTTTGAGTTAAGGCTGCTCAAAATTAGATTAGTTCTTAATTCATATAAAATTTGTCATTTATGACTGGGCAAATTCAAATTTTGTATGTAACTCTTTTAATTTCTTAACTAAATCTTAGTCACTGAAAATATTTAAGAAGTCTTTTCCTGCTTGAATTTGATTCGAGGTATTATGGCAAAGGCATAAAAAACGTTTGGTAACAATTTGCTGTACCACTTCAAACACTATGATCAGACGACAGACATTTCGAAATCAAAATGATTTTCAAAAGAAATTACCAACGTTGCCCTTTAATACATCACAAAATTTGCATAAATATGCAAATTGATTTATTTACTGTTGTAAAATGGTCACCGTTTAACAGATTTTGATAAATTTTTGCCACTAATGGGGTTTCAATGGGGTTTAATAGATTTCAAGCAAGTGTTTAGCTAATGCTTCATCTACACGTCTGTGCTCCTTTAAGCTGAAAATTTCAAAATATGTACATATATTAATTCATTATTGTTTTCCGACCGAAACTTTGCTTTGAGTTCCAATACCGGTGCATCCATACCAATGTGGCATGGTTTTGCAAATTAGTTTCAATCTTTTTACTTTAGATCACTAATTCCATATCACAAATTTCATGGAGACCACATTACCAAAAAAGTTGCAAATATAGTTGAAATCCATTTGAAAGAATGAATTAAAATGAGCCTATCCTGGCGAATATAAATCGTTCAATTCCTTGGAAAATATTATATCGACAATCTCAACAATTTGTATTAGGTAAATAGACAAATTAATACAAGTAAAAATAACACTATTAAATTTAGAATATCCAAACAGTAAAGGAACACCAATATTTGATACGTGTCGGAAAAATATTAGATCATTAAGTAAAGCTGGTATCAGGTTGGTAAAACTTAGGTTTAGAATATTAAACAAGGCAGTTTGAAGCCAAGTTGCAAAATGATAAACCGTATTTGATTATAAATTAAAAAGAACCCCGAAAAATTCCCAGTTACAAAGCAGAAAATGGCACTGGTAAGTTAATTTTTCATTATACATTGCTGTTCATCGAAAAATAACTCGCAATTTTCAAAAATGTTGCCAAATTTTTCCAATAATTTTACCAAATTTTCCCTCAATATTATCACTTTTAGTCTAAAAATTTCCCAATTTGCACTTCTAACTTGAAAAAAAGCGTACAACTGGCAAGCAGAAATCTTGTAAGGTGGCAGTTTCCCCGTTCCCCCTAGAGTTTTCTTCATTTTTGGGCAGATTTCTTGTGTTTATGTGTGGCAGTTTATCCCAGAAATTTTCGTCATTTTGGGCAAAATCTCTTTCAATTTTCAGGAAATTCTTTCAAAATTTATAATAATTCTAACATATTTTCTTTCAGTTTTACCAATTTGTTGTCTCTAAATGTTTCCTAATAATTTCTTAATGATACCTCACAAATGGGAAGAAAGCATGTAACAGAGAAACACAAAATTCTCCTACTTCCCTGGGAAAAATGTTCATTTTTGGTTGATTTTCTTTTAGGATATTTCCTTCATCTGGGAAATTTGTTGTACGTTGCCAAATTCTTCCAAACTTTCCAATAATCTCAACAAATTTGATTTTCTTCAGTTTTTTCAATATTTTTTTTTCAATTTTACCTTCCAAACTGGAACAAAGCTTGCATCTAAGAAGGTGAAATCCTCTCATGGAGGCAGTTTTTAAAATGGGATATGTTAATTTGAGGTTGTCGGTAAATGTTATATTTTACACCCCCAGTTAAGATATAGTCTACTAACGAGCCTGCACTTCACTTTCTCTTTCAAAAACGACAAAGGTCTGTTCTGGTGTCTGTCTGAAGTTCTCCCAATGCTGCGTCTGCATCTGGCTCACAGTCTCCAACAGTACGTCATGTTCAATGGTCCAATCTATATGAAAACAAAATGGAAAAGAAGTAATCGATCTCTATCTCTTAATCAAAAATACAACATGATTATAAAGTTGATGCTTTATAATACAGTAGAAAATTGTAAAATAAACTATGATATAAAATTCAAGCAGACATCGCAAACGATATAAATCCCCTTGCCGCTAATAATATGCTTTCCACCCTCTGTTCCACATGCCATATCCTGCTACTTCCCTCCCTACTGCCCTACAGGAAATCATACATACAAATCCAGATGCCATTCCACTACATGACCCATATGTCATCATACCTGCAATCAAGATGACATCCCACCATATGACTTGTCACCCTATCCCATATACCATGCCACCCTGTCCCACATGCCATCCCTCACTGTACCACGTGCCATATCATGTACCATTCCACCTTGTCCCACATGCCGTCCCTCCTTGTACCAAGTGTCCCCACCTTATCCTACAGGCCATTACATGCTATCCCTTATGCTATCCCAAGCTGCCCCATATGCCATCCCACCTGAAATTCAGATGACTTCCACTACATGACACTCTGTCTCACATGCCATGCCACCATGTCCCACGTCATCCCACCCTGTCCCCATGCCATCCACCTCGTCCCACATGCCACTCCAACCTGTCATAAATGCCATGACACCACCTTGCTTCACATGTCATGCCACCCTGTCGCACATGCCATCCCACCATGTCATACATGCAATGACATCATGTCCAACATTCCTTTGCACCCTGTTACACATGCCAACCTGCCCCATATGCCAACCTGCCTTATATGCCACTCTGTCTCACATGCCACCCTGTCCTACATGCCATCTCACTCTGTTCCATATTTCATTCCATCCTGTTCCCCATGCCGTCCCACCATCATCCCAATTCCTACATCTACTAATCATTATGCAATCTTCCATCCGGGATTCTCTCCTCCCATCCCCTCACTATCAAACAACCATGTCCCATTCATCTACGTCACCTGCCATCCTCCATTAATCCACCATCCTTCATTCACCTACCATCCTCCATTCCCCCCAACATACCCTATTAACCTACTATCCCAACCTACCTGTTGTCATCCACCCATCTACCAAATATACTCTTAACCAACTAATCATTCCAACATTCAATATAACCTTCACTTACTCCATTGCAGTACAGCTCCCCCTCCCCCTCCCACATATACCTTAAATCTATCACTCCCAATAAAAACATATTTACTTTTCCCCATTATAAACCAGATTAGGCTAATCTATTTACCAAATCAGAATGAAAATTCATTGCAGATTAATTGGGATTTAATTTTGTTATCATATGTCTATGATGTTTCCACTCAGTCGTCAGCTCTATTCATTTTTTTTTTAATCTAAGAACAAACATTTTCTCACTATTTAAATCTGGAATGCATTTGTTCCAAGCTCTTTCAAAGCAAGATTTTTCCTTTATATGATTTATTTTTAAAGCTTAGTTTTTGAGAGCTAGAATCTATTGTTTCCCAGTAGCTGAACTATGCATGAAAAAAATGCCTCGAGCCATACTTAATATTTTGCTGCCACATATTATAATTTTCTTAAATAAATTTCAAGTGTAGATATGATGGTACTATTCAAGCTAAACGAAATTGCCTCCTCTGCAATTTAGATGTAATTGATGACGAGTATCAGTTTCTTTTACAATGTCCTCACTTCAAAAGAGAAAGGGCCAAGTACGTTGAAGAGAAGCATTATCTGAATACCCTCAAATTTAAAGAATTAATTTCACCATGAGACAAAACTATACTAGTAGCTGTCTTCTGCAAAATTCTCATAAAACAGTTAAATGAAGTAATCCAGTCTTTCAAGGCATACTTAAAGTGTATATTACTTATGTACTTTTGCTATGTAGGAACACATAAACTGTACATATGTAAATAAATGCATATGTATGTATAATTTTTCTCACTAATATCAAATGTTTTCTTTCATTCACTTTTTTTTTTATCTATGTTCAGTTTTTGTAATTTCACTCTTATGTTCCATGCATGAAAACTTTTTTGTATTCAACTGTATTAGTGATTTTGATATTCATGTAAATGATAACAGTAATTCTGATGCTTGTAAGTTTGCTAATATTCTAAATACTTTTAGCTTGAAACAACATTGTCTGTTTTCCAACTCACAAGTCAAGTCATACCCTGGATCTTATCATTATAAGGTCCTCCAATGGTCTAGTTATATCACCACACAACCAGAACGTAAGCTATCTGATCATTGGTTACTTAGATGTATTCTGAACATACCTGGGACATTGCTTTCAACTGAGGAAATCAAATAAAGAAAATATCTGGACATTATTATCGACCAATTTTGTGAGGATATTGCTGAAGCACCTTTAATCAAAACAGACTGGTTAGATTTGGAATGTCTTGTGACTTGTTACGACGAAACATTAATTTTCATTTTAAACAAACATGCTTCAGTACTTACCAAAATGATTACCACTAGACCTACAGTGTCATTGTATTCAGATGATTTAAAAACACTACGCTCACAGTGCAGGAAAGTTGAAAGGCTGTATCGGGAATAAGGTTTGGAATCAGGTAGGCAAAATCTTCGTTCACTTCGCAATTGTTAATCATTTCAGCTTGATTCTGCATTTTTTGTACTACGCTACAAGGATACAGGACTGTAAGGGTGATACCAGAAACGTTTTGGTGTTGTGAACTCACTGTGCAAAAGCAGACATGTCGATTCTTTCCCACCACATGCGGACAAACTTGCTACTGACTTTGAAAAATTCTTTGTCTTTAAAGTTCAAAAGATTAAAGACAATATTGACACTATTGAAGTTGACAGTCTTGAACTCTGCGATGAACTTCACTGCGTTAATGTGATTTTTGATTCCTTCACACCATTATCTGCACATGATGTTGGCAAACTGGTTATATCTTCTAAAAGTTTGAGTTGTTTCCTCGATAAAATTCCAACATGGCTGCTTAAGGGTTGCTCTGAATTACTTCTACCCGTGCTTACAACAATAGTGAATTTATCTCTCAGAAATGGTGTAGTACCTAATAGTTGGAAGAATGCAACTATTGACCCTCTGGTAAAGAAAGTAGGATTGGAGTGTTCATTTTCCAACTACAGACCTGTGGGTAATTTGACATTCGTATCAAAATTGGTCGAGAGAGCGGTAATTGACCAGATTGTTTCTCACTGCTCACAACATGCTCCCCTTCCAGATTGCCAGTCTGCTTACAGAAAAAAAATACTCCACAGAGACAGCCTTGATGGAAAATTCACAGTGATTTTATGTTAAATATGGACAAACAACGATGCACCCTCTTCTTATTTTTGGATCTGAGTGCGGCAGTGGATACCGTAAACCACAGCACTCTTCTCAACAAACTTCATTCTCAGTTTGGAATTGCTGGTGATATTCAACAATGGCTCATATCCTATCAATCGTCTAGAAACCAACATGTTTTTGTTAAAAGTGCTAGATCCAAAACCTTTCCGTTAGACTGTGGCGGACCTCAAGGCAGCTGCTTGGGTCCCATATTATTCTAATGTTATGTTTCTCAACTCTTCAGTATTGTGTCAAAGCATATCCCACAAACCCATAGCTATGCTGATGATACTCAGATTTACTGCTCCTTCACTGCTGGCTTTATTTCAGAGAAAGAAGCAATCGGGCAGTGTAATCTCTTATTGTTGAAACAAGGTCTTGGATGGTCAAGAATAATCTCATGATCAATGGCTCCAAGACTAAATTTCTTCTACTTGACACTCGTCAGCAATTAGCTAAAACTGGAGTCCAATCCATCAACGCTTCCAAGCTTTCAAGCATATGAAGGACTATTATTAGTTAGCTATGCAGTTCTGTCGGACAATTTTAGTAAGCTATTATTAGGACATTATTTTCAGTACCAAAAGCTTACAAGTTATATTATGTGACAGACAAATACTTCATTTCAAATACTGATATTTGTGCGACATGATGCTTTCCGTGAATCTCATGGTTTTGACGTTAGCAGCCTTTACAGAGTATGTTGATGCAAAGGTAGCAAGTGGGCTTCATCAGTTTAAGCTTTTCAGTTTTGGATTTTTGTATCCTGCTGAAATTGTATCTAATCAAAATTGTATGCTTAATTTTGTTTACACTTTCATGACTTAAGTACTCTCATCCGCATGCGCCATTGAAATTTGAAATATGCACCGGCTCTATGAGCCTAATGGCTCCGATGGATTTAGCTTTTTTACATGACTTATGAAACAACTTGTGAAAATATCATTCATTACGTGGTTAGAGAGTCACACTCCACTAAAAGATTATATTTACTGCACGAATCTTGGAATAAGCAATTAAAGCGACACTCTCAACAATAACCAAATATGACTAACATCTGCTGGAGAGTAAACCTGCGATTGACAGGTTCTCCGTCAAAGCAAAGAAGACTTGTCTACCACCCGGTTGCAACATGGACACCGGGAAATAGCAAAGGCCCTATGTGTCTTACCGGGCAATAGCAAAGGCCCTATGGGTCTTCATGGTTTGGGAATCTATGAACCCAGTGGTTGTTAAAGACATTTTTCAGGTGGCAATTACGAAAAATTGAGGGTGGGGCAGAAGGACATGCATCAACAAGCATATTATTTTTGCCGAAATCTGAAAATGCAACAAAGTAATACTCACCGTTTAAGTTTAAATTTGATGGGTTTCTTTAAATGCGGGTGTGACACAAAATGATAGACAATTGCTCCCCTTGCAAAAACTGTGAAGTCAATTACTGTACAACATAGAGACCTCTCTCACTCATGGTATCCCAAAGTGGTATAATCCAGGCTTAAAATTATAGTAATTATATATATCTATTTGACTGATTGATTTCATAGGATTTCTGATATTTTGTATGTTTGTTTCAACTTTAAAATAAACTAATATTTTTCTTGAGAGTCTCTGATCACTGTTTCTTGTAACCAAATGCGTTAAGTCATTGTAAGTATATTCCTACCTTCATCAATTTATGTCTATCATCTGCATATGCACTGTTCGCATTCGAAATATTATAGGAGAAGAATTGTGGATACTTCGACCAGGGGGCTGTAAAGCTGCAATTCCCTTATTGAAAAACCCACAAAGCTGATGCAAACAGAGATTAACTTGGACAGCTCGACTAGCGAGGATTATTATCTCAGTGTTAGTATTTTTTTTCTTCTTCACAATTTGCAGGATTCTCTAGGTTTGGATGTTTTGAAAATGATAATGTATTCAATCCCGTCTTCGAGAGAGAGAGAGAGAGAGAGAGAGAGAGAGAGAGAGAGAGAGAGAGAGAGAGAGAGAGAGAGAGAGAGAGAGAGAGAGAGAGAGAGAGAGAGAGAGAGAGAGAGAGAGAGAGTTGAACGCACAATTACAATGACGGGGTCGTCGCCTGCGTATTCGGTTATGATAGTACAAATGCTATCACGAAACGCTTAATACGACCCGGAGGAGAACACGGGTACGACGTACGGACAGACATAACATCGACAACCAAGTCAATGTCTACGGCCTTTGATAACCAGTTGTGGTGCACTGGCGTGTCTACCCACCCCAGGATTGAACCCGCGGCCTCGTGGTCTGTAGACAGGTATGATAACCGCTACACCACAGTAGGTAGACAACCATCTTCAGTCAGTACTTTGTTTATGAACCAAAAAAAGTCAGTACTTTGTTTATGAACCAAACAATCTGGCAGTAAGAATAGCTGTGTCAACAAAACGTATAAAAATGTTTACTTCGGCTTGTTTAAAGCAGTCAAGGGGAAATATGCTATAGCATGCAAGCTGGTACAAACTTTACGGGACAAAGCGAAAGTGCTTCTTGCGACGTGACATGTCTGGGTGATAAGAATCAGACGTGTGGGACCAAAGCAGTTCTTATATTCGAATCAGGTTGTTTGAGTTTTCAAATTTTAATGTTGGAGAAAAAAAAAAATATATGTAAATTACACATACATAAATCCATTTAATTGCTCTTTAAAGAAAATTGGTTTGCTATAACACAAGCCCGATTTTTTTTTCCCCCTGGAAATACCAAATTCTTTCTTTTAAATCATGACAATTGTTTCTCTTTGAATGGCAAAGGTGTTTCCAGATGTTAAAAGTTCCTGGCATGCAATGAGATTGTACATGGCAAAATTGAACAGAGAACTAATATGAGATATTCCTACTCGCTTCCTATAATTAAATATTTTCTATTTATAAACACGCTTTTGCAGACTGCCCAATACCGAAGAACCTTTTTAATGGCACTATAAAGGAAAGAAATCCCTCTCACGTGTGTTAGCCATCTACCTACTGTGGTGTAAAGCTTATTATGCCTGTCTACAGACCACGAGGCCCTGGGTTCAAGCCTGGGTTGGGTAGACACGCCAGTGTACCACAACTGGTTATCAAAGGCCGTGGACATTGACTTGGTTGTCGATGTTATGTCTGTCCGTACGTTGTGCCTGTGTTCTCGTCCAGGTCGTATTAAGCGTTTCGTGATAGCATTGTTACTATCATAACCGAATACGCAGGCGACGACCCCGTCATTGTAACTGTGTGTTCACTCGTCGTCGTCGTCGTCGTCACGTGTGTTACGAATACGATGAGAGATATCATCTTAAAGGTAGTTCTTGTCTAAACTGCCTCAGACGAAAGAAATATGACAAATTTGGCTGGATTGGCAATTTTCCAAGATGTAATAATTCTTCAAAAATTGAAACAACAGGTGAAAATCATTTTAATCTTTGGCTTCCAACATTTAAGCGAATACGATTGATATTTTCTAGTAATATCTGAAAACGTGATATGACCCTCAATATAAATGACTTGAGCCCACCCTACTTTGAAAGCATTAACCATAGATGTTCACTACGGATGCCACCTTGGAGGTCTTCTGTATCTGATTAAACTGTAATACTATACTGTAAATTTTAAAAGTGCCTTGATTTCCACATCAAATATGAAACTAAACTAAACTTTCTACAACCTCTCAGGTAAGCGTGTCATGATATGTATTTGAAAGCTTCGCAATATATGTTGCATAGCAGTAAAAAGTAGCATAGCTCTTTGTATTTTATATGAAATCAACTTTACATACAATTTGCGATTGATTGCTGTCATTATACGTAAGAGTCTTATATAAGAGAACCTGAATGAAATATTTGAAACTTTAAGGGGCACTAGACCGAAAGTGAGGGCGTTTTTTTAGGGAATCCCAAAATTCAAATGCTTATTTAGCACGCAACGGTATAAGCATTTTCTGCTCAATATGAATATTCAAGTAAAATTTTCCCTCACGTCGTCTGTAGGCTAAGAAAGCATGAAGTTTATCGATCTTTTGTAGATAGCATAAAGTTTATCGATCTTTGATGAATAATATATCTGTGAAATTAGCAAAAACGAACGCCCTCACTTTCGATCAAGTGCTCCTTTAATCATGATTTGATTGAATAAGATCCACTTGGAAATTTTTTCTTTTTTTAACGAATAATGGTTGAGGAGACACTTAAAATTTAAAAATTATCTTTTTGCGTAATTTTCTATAATCAATGTAAAATATTTTGTATATGTTACAGTTGATACCACATCTGCTGCGGCGGAAACCACGGATTTCAACACATCTCACTTAGCAACACCAAAGAAAGCTGAAGATGAAACAAGCTCTGGTTTAATAAAACATATCCTTAGTGTGTAACAGTCATTCTTGTTTTTTTTCTTATTCCAATTTTTCAAACAGGAGTATAATTACATGGAGTTTGTGTCTCCAAGTCTTGATAAGCTTGAAAAATGAGTATGGTGATTGCTGTGTGTTCTTACACTATGTATTGTTGACCTCCTCCCTTACTATAAAAATTAAGATGATTTGTAGGGGAGGGGTGGGCGTTACTTGGGCTTTCGTGGATAGGAATTATGGCCCTCATAGAGATGAGACGAGATAAGAATATGCTATTGCCCATTCTTGGGAACTGAATCCACGCCCAAATCTTCCTGAAAAGGCTCAAAAATATATAGTAGGGTGAGAGTTTTCGTTGTGTATCACATTTACTGCAAAATTACACGACAAAGATTCGTGATTGTGATGTTAACAATATAAGGTTTTTTTACCCTACTAGCTTACATCTATAATTGCTTTAAATGATCTCACGGCACGTAAAACGACCTATAGTCGACTGATTTGCTGTGCACTTTTGATTGCTCGCTCAATTCTAATCTACGCAGATGTACCATTTACCTAACAAACAAAATCTCAACACATATTGCCCGAAACATAAGGATGATATCCTCTTCAAATTCTGTAACGGATAACCCTCTCCTGGAACATTTGTCTCCAGGGTTTGTGATGGATCATGTATCTTTTGAAGGAATTACTTGTTATCTTTACAAATTGTATAGGTGGGTTAGGTTTAACATTCTAAAAAAACTTAAAAGTATTTGGAGGTCAAAAGGTCAAAGGTCATGGATAACAGGTCAAATAAGTGTTTTTTTTATGCAAAAATTATCAATTCTTAAACCCTATGTTGTACCATGACACCTTTTTACACGAATTTGTGTCCCGTATAGACTCTGGGTCAAAAGGTGAATGGTTACAGAGCTATTGACTTTTTTCACCATTTCCCCTATAGTAATGGACTAGTACGTTTGACGTGAGCATGAATGGTGTCATACAGTAGGGTACGATAAATGTGCAAATTTGTAATGATTAGAATTAATGGTCAGAGGTCAAATATGTGATTTTACGGGTAATTATGTACTAATTTGTACATTTATGTGGTATTGTAAACTCAAAAAGTACAAGACCAATACCATCCCTATGTTGTACCATGATACCTTGGTACATGAATGTGTCGCGTAGACTCTGGGGTCAAAGGTCAAAGGTCACAGAGCTATCGACTTTTTTTCACCATTTCCCCCTGTAGTTATGGAATGATAGGTGTGACGTTAGCATAAATGGTGTCATACAGTAGGGTACGATAAACGTGGAAAATTTCAAAAGATATTTCAGTAATTAAGGTCAAGGGTCAGAGGTCAGAGGTCAAATATGTGACTTTAGGGGGTAATTATGTACTAATTTGTACATTTTTGCGCCACTTTTAACTTAAAAGGTACAAGACCTAAAACAACTCTATGTTGTACCATGATAACTTGGTACATTGATTTTGTGTCCCGTAGACTCTGGGGTCAAAAGGTCAAAGGTCTGTTTGTACTCCCATAGGCAGAACAATCCATCAACATGCCTAAAGATAGCCAAGCCTGTCTCAACATCTGCTTGTACCCGAGCTCGCATATGGGCAGTGCAATCCATCAAAAGTCACAGAGCTATAGTGAATCTGTTATATTAGCTACCCCCACCACTTTTTCCTATGCTGTACGCTTACGGTGATGAGATCAGCAACTGCGTGAATTGCTTTCTTATTATACTGCATACTATTTATTATTGAATCGGAAAGTCAGTCAGATGACGGTTTCACAAACGGGTTTTAAAATCCTATCACTCGTTTACCAATATACACTAGTTTGTAGTTTTGTGTGATGTAAATATGATGCAAATATGATCCAACTGTATACAATACTGCAAAGTATGGTACATGACTGTCTGCATCAGGGTCGGATTACAACATAGTGAGACAATAAACTGAACAAGCTTATAAAGCCGCATGAATATAAAGTACTAGAAGCAGACTGCAAATATATCAATGCCATGAAGCTTGATTTGCAGTAAATGTTGTCGTGCTCTATGAAGTGGAACATACTAAAATCATTTCTTAAAATCGTTCTTCTTATTATTTTATGGACTTCCTATATTTAATGAAAGAGTGTTAAAGTTTGAACACATCCGTTTTTTAATTTTGAAAATAACACCCTGTTTTGAAATATGGTTGATCAAACTTTGATCAGTTTTTTAATTCGTGTGAAATTTGTGATTTATTAATTGGCAGACAGCTAAAAATCTTTCTTCCTTTGCTAAATCTTAGTCACTAAAATTGATGGAAAAGTTTATTTCTGCTAGCATTTTATTGGGGCATGGCAAAGACCCAAAGCTTTTATCGGAGTTTGCTGCACTACTTCAACAAATTATGACAGACATTACAAAAACATTTATAGAGGAAAATATGTTCTGTGATACATCAGAACAACTTAAAATATGCTAAAATATGCCTGAGATTTAAAAACGATGTAAAATAATCAATGTTTAACCGATGCGGTGAAAGTTTTGCATTCATGATTATTGTTAGTAGAGGTTAAAGAACTTTAGCTAATGTTGCCTTAAGCGTAAGGTCTAGCCTAGCTGCCTAGTTGAAAGAATTAGACGATACTGAAATGAAATAACTATCCACTAGCGTTACTATTGCTTTCGCGTATGTGTGATGATTGTGGTGAAAGTTTTGCATTGATGAATATTGTTAGTACAGGTTAACGGCCAGCTGTCGTGCATTACGGATGGTATAATGTATTTTTTGTTCTCGTGTGTTTTGATTGGTCGAATACCACATAGAACACAATACATACACAGATGAGCAAATCAGTAACCGTCTTGGATCAAATTACTGTGTGCTGGAATCAAATGTATGCCACAATAGAATTACGACAAATGGTCATAAAAGCACTTTAGCTAATGTTGCCTTAACATGTCTATATACCTTTAAAGATCAGAGTGAGGCCCCTTACAGCCTTATGATGCGAGGACGTAAGCTTTAGTCTAGTTGCAAAAATGACATTAGCGATACCAAACTGATATCATTATCCATTAGCATTACTATTGCATTCGCGTATGTGTAACGATTGAAAGTTTAGAATGGTTGTTAGTACAGGTTAAATCACTTTAGCTAATGTTGCCTTAACACGTTTATATACCTTTAATGATCAGAGAAAGGCCCCTTTTTGATGCGAGGTCGTAAGCTTTAGTCTAGTTAATTTTGATGATAATGATGATAACGATGATGATGATGATGATAATGATGATGATGATGATGATGATGATGATGATGATGATGATGATGATGATGATGATGATGATGATGATGATGATGATGATGATGATGATGATGTGGTGCTGGTGGTGGTGATGGTGGTGGTGCGGTGGTGTTATTGATGATGATGATGTGGTGGTGGTGGTAGTGGTGGTGATGATGGTGGTGGTGTGGTGGTGTTATTGATGTTGATGATGATGATGTGGTGGTGGTGGTGGTGGTGGTAATGGTAGTGGTGTGGTGGTGTTATTGATGTTGATGATGATGATGATGATGATGTGGTGCTGGTGGTGGTAGTGGTGGTGATGGTGGTGGTGTGGTGGTGTTATTGATGATGATGATGATGATGATGATGATGATGATGATGTGGTGGTGGTGGTGGTGATGATGATGATGATGTGGTGCTGGTGGTGGTGCTGGTGGTGGTGGTGGTGATGGTGTGGTGGTGTTATTGATGATGATGATGATGATGATGATGATGATGATGATGATGATGATGATGATGATGATGATGATGATGATGATGATGTGGTGCTGCTGGTGGTGGTGGTAGTGATGGTGGTGGTGTGGTGGTGTTATTGATGATGATGATGATGATGATGATGTGGTGCTGGTGGTGGTGGTGGTGGTGTGGTGGTGTTATTGTTGATGATGATGATGATGATGATGACGATGACGATGACGATGACGATGACGATGACGATGACAATGACGACGATGACGACGCTGACGACGACGCTGATGATGACGACGCTGACGACGACGCTGACGACGACGCTGACGATGACGATGACGATGACGATGATGATGACGATGACGCTGACGCTGACGATGACGATGACGATAACGATGGCAATGACGACGACGACGACGATGACGATGATGATGGTGACGATGATGACGACGACGACGATGATTAAAATCACAACATGTTGTTTTTAATAGACATTTACGAAAATGAAAGAATGCAATAAATGATACCGACTTAATTGAAAGCATGCATTACCGATTAACATTACTATTGCTTTTCACGCATATGTGCATCTATTTTAATTGAATCCTTTTGATACTATTTTTGTCACATAATTGTTTAAAATAGATGCGTTACATTTAAAATCTACTGATCTATAGTGTTTGATACCTGTCATTGTTTAACTTAATTGATATTCATTGGAAATACTAAGACTGACTGCAGTGAAAGGATGACTATTCTCGACCTAGTTATAGTAGGATTCTTATCAAATTACGTTGTCGCATTACAAGAGGGTAAGTTTGATTTACAAGCTACTTTGGCATTTTCATGTAGAAACGGTAATTTTTTACTTTCCCAGTTTATATTTTATGGAAGGGGAGGGAAAGACAGATGAGGACTGAGTTTGTTTTAATATTCCATTTATATCGTTACTGCCGTGTTCTCAGTATGTGCACCAAGAAAACTACCCATGCAATATTAATGGTGTGTTACAAAAATGTATCGAACATCGACATCGATCGCAGAGTACTCAGAAGCAGAACACTGAAGATTACTCACCCGCAATAGGTGTAGGCACCGGGTACCCACTTCCCCGAAAAATAACAATAGTGCTCCTTTTGTCGATAAATAGTGCACTTCAATTACTGTCAAAGGCGCAAGAATTGGTGGAATGTATGCATACTTAAAACAAAGGTTACAAAAGTGTCTGGATCTAATTGAAGTGCCCCTTAATTACTGACCCAATAGTAGGAAACGGGGAACGTTTGATGTACACATAACGAACTTTTCCCTTTGAAGATACCCTTCAATTGCCAAAGATTTATCTTTTAGAAAAGTCATGGACATTATGCCTTTGTTGTGTGTCGACTAGTAATTCTATCTAAAGACTGTTGTCTGTCCCATACGGGGACATGTACGGGGAATGTGTCCCCCATCGGAAAAGTGTCTGTTTCTAAAACTAAAGTGCCCCCTTTTACTTTGTTGTTTTGGGCTCACTAATTCTATCTACAGACTGGGGGAGGGTGCGTTATATCAATATGACTTGGGAAGTGTCCCCTCAGAGGTCGTCCTCTCCACACTTTTAGAAAGCGTGCTATATCCCTGTCACCTGCTTTATCGGTCTAGTTTAATGTAAAACCGATTGTATATAAATCTGTTCAAACTTTTGGTTATAAATTTAGATATTACTTTAGAACATTTACAAAGAAAAAAGAATGTAGAGACTGTTCATGGTCGCACATTCATCGAGTTTCAATACAACAAAAAGTTTTAAATTAATATGCGACACTAAATCTCTGCCACCCAGTTGCTCCTTCTATTTCCCATGTTTTCCAACATTCAATTGTTTATAGAAAATATTGGTAAATATATTACCAAATTTATCAGACATTCCCTGATTTTTGTGTCGCCAAACATTTCTATCTACATTTGATAAAACAAAGTTGTGGTATTACAAGTGCCCTTGTATTGTATGTAGTTCCAGCGGACGTGTCTGTGCAGCTGTGTGCTTGAGCTGGATCAGTGCATTTGTGCTACTCTCTGATTTTGTTGTGTTTTGTTATCCTTATCACTTCGAGAGCCCAGAACATTTATATATAGTTGTTAAGCCCTGTACAAGCACTATTGAATATTTCATTAGAAACACGGTCATTGTATTTCGAAATCTACTTTTTAAAATAACTCGTGCACAATGTTCATTTTTTTTTTAGAACAAGCTAAAAAGGAACATAATAATGAAAATGAATTAAAAACAGGTAACAAGCTATCAAAAGTAACATTATAATTCTATCGAAAAATACATTTCAGAAATATGCTTGCACATCAATCGGAAACATGACATTTTCTTAGCTTTTTCGTCGTCTTATCTGTTTTTGAGCTGGAACTAATTTGTCAACACCTGCCTGCAGCATTTGTGAAACAAGTCACATGAAAGATTTGCGCGCCTACATCAGCGATGTTCGGATTTTCCACATGTTAGAAAATCGAACATCATAAGGCCACCAAAAAATCACGCATCACTTCCCCCAAACTTCATATATACAGTGTACGATTATACACATACTGTACATACGTACGTATGGAGATTATTTCTGGAATGGTTTAAGCGTCACAGTTTAAACACTATTTTAAGAAATATTTAGTTAGGGCGCTGCAGGTGGCAATGTCGTAGATGCCGGGGCACATTATTGGTATGATGTATAGTTTGACAGATAATTCATACCGAATAAAAAAACGACATATTCGGGGATTAATCTATGTAATTAAAGTAATGTATTCGTGGATTAATGTACGTAATTAAAAAGTAATGCATTCTCAGATTAATATATTTCTGCAGACAAAAAACATATATCTTATTTCATTGGACCGTTTGATTTCAATTCCATTTGTTTCTGACAGGAAAGTCACCCGTACTTACGGTGAATGCAAGACTTTACGACAATGTGACTTTGAAGTGCAGTTTGAAACAGATGGCAGGTGGCAGGTGGTTGTTCAAGAACCAGTCGCTGACTATTGGCAAAACTAATATCGATGGCAAAAGCAATGTCAGGATTATTGAACAAATTGGAAACAATTATAGCCTTTTCATCGAGAGAGCGTTATTTAACAACTCAGGTGTTTACGAGTGCCAGGGAAGCTTTCATTTCACAAAAATAAATGTCAAAATAGAAGGTAATATACTAAGATATGATTACCAATAATAGAATTGATTCAAATGACTTGAACAGATGACTGATTATTGGAAAGTGTGTCTTTAACATGCAAGGTAACGAGATCAGTCCAAGTGCTATTTTCAAAATAATTGTGCATCGTAATATATTGCATATTGTAAATTATATTCGCTTCTAGATTAATGATTTTCTAGCGAAGCCCCTTTGTTTAATATAAACAAACATGTCATACGAATATTAAAATCGTGGACATGAGAAGTTGTGACAAATCCTCGCTCGTCTCCAACAATAATTTACATCGCACTTCCCCGCTTTCTTGCAAAGTTCACAGCGTCGGGTAGGACGGGAGAAATGCTGGTGAGTTGTAGCCACGATTGGTTATGAGATAGCATTAAGTATTATCGAAAAGGTTAGCCAGGGAGGATGGGGTTAAGTATAGAGGTTAAACCCCTACCTACAGACATAATGTTATTCTCACATCCAACCTATTGCTGTAAAAACTATTGAGAAACAATGTTATATACCAATATTTGTAAAAATATATCTTGAGTCCAAGGGACCACTTTTTCTGACCTGGTACCCCTGAAATATGTCAAATAAAATGAACATTAAAACTTTGGTGGAATATTTTTTTTTAAATCAAACGCTAGTCATTTCACAGTAGCTAAATATTACAGTCTACTAACTCAATACCCGTTAGTTTTACTATTTACAGGATTCTCAAAATTGGGATGTTTTGGAGATGTTGAAGAGAAGTTCGTCTTAAGCATATTCGTTGTCAATGAAACCAAAGAACTGACAGAAAAATGGTGTAGAGACCACTGTATCCAATCTACAAATGAAGTTGTTTTCTTTGGCTTGTTTAATGGCGAAATATGCTCCTGTGGCTTTCCTGAGGAAAACCTTACAAGATATGACACACTGACAGATGACCGTTGCGATAAACCATGTCCAGGAAATGAGAAACAGAAATGTGGAGGAACCGAAGCAGTACTCGTCTTTAAATCGGGTTAAGTTGTTAATTTTTTTTCTTTTCTCGAAGGTTCGTTTGAAAGTACAGAGTGGACTTAATAAAGACAGTATCGTTAATCCTTTGATTATTTTCATGGTTTGTAACATTGCAAAACATTTTCAAATTTTGGCTTTTGGGGATTTTCCCGAAAAGTTTTGAATGAGGTTGATCAAATTATCACGTATTTCATAAATATAGTCGCTTTAATATTATTATACCAATTATTCAGAATGAACTATTATTCTATTCTAATTGATTGCATTTAGATTTATCCGATTAAAAAAAAGGCTATTTATTAACAGATCTCACTGGTCATAACTTCTAGTATGATATCGGTAATACATGTGATAAATAATGATACTTAATGATAAAAAGTATATCCGGCTTAAAATAATGTGCAACATAGATTGACTTCTTACTTTTCTTTTTTCTTTTTTCACCTTCAATCTTGTTTATGAAACTTACAGATTACTACGTCTGCCCACTGCCAAGTAATATTTATCATGGCTTCATTCAAACAAACAATCCCTCACACACGTATTTCGATTGCGAGGAGGGCTATCAACTGGAAGAAAATTTGACTCTCTCTTGCATCAGAAACGAAAACGGCGAAGGCTTCTCATGGAATAGGGATTTTCCAGAATGTATTAAAGGTACGTTTTTTTTTTTTAGTACAGATTAGTTTACCACCTTCAGCATTCGAGATATCATCTTAATTGAGGGGCAAAGTGTGTTTTTAACTTTTTAATCAGGAGACAACAGGTGTTTAAACAGAAGACAACATTTTCAATTTTCTCAACTAATTAAACTGTGATGTTATCTAAAATGAATCATCAATGGATATCAAGTTATCTTAATTTCCCCATCAAAACATTCATTTGGATTCATTGACTACTTTTGAATTATTTTTGGCTTTATTTATCAGTGGCCACAGAGACGGGGGGGGGGGGGCTGTGGGGGACGGGGCGGGTGGGGTGCTTGAGACATGCTTTAGCGGATGTCCAAACAGTATTTCACCTCCCAGTTGGAAGGTAAAATTGTAAAATATTCCAAATTTTCCTCAAAATCAAAGAATTTTGCCTTTAAAATGATGAAAATTGCGAAAAATAGACAAAGTTTCTCTAAAGTTGACAAACAGTTCACCGAATTTTTACGGAAAGTGACCGAAAATAAACGAAATTACCCGAAAATCGAAAAATATTTTGCAAAAATTTGGTAGCATTATTTAATTATTTGTCAACAAATTTTCCGAAAATGATAGAAAATTGATAAACTTTCTTCAAAATCGACAAAATTGCATGAAATGAATTAAATTTCCCTAAATTGTCAAACAATTTCCAACATTTTAAGAAAAGTGCCCGAAAATGAACAGAAGTCTACAAAATTGACAACAATTTCCTCAAAATTGCCCCCAAAAAATAAACGTTTACCTAAAATTGTCAAAAATTTACCGAAATGTTAAGGAAAGTGCCCGAGAATGAACAAAATTTCACAAAAATTGACAACAATTTCCTCAAAATTGCCCAACAATGATCAAAATTTGCCTAAAAATGTCATGTTCACCAAAAGTGACGAAGGAGAGTACGCAAAAATGACGAATTTTCTCGAAAGTTAAAGAAAATTGCACCAAAATGAATGATTTTTCACTTAAATTGACAAACAATTTGAAGCAAAAGGGCCCGAAAAAGAAAACAATTTCCCAAAAATGGAGGAACTTTCCTAAAAATGTATAAAAATATTCCGGACGGTAATTTGTTAAGTATTATCATATAATTGTCAGGGACTTCGCTAGAGTCTTATGATTGGGGGAGTGTAGAGGCATTAGATCCAACTGGGTGGATTCGTGCACAGGTGCCTCAAGAGCAACGGCTTAATATCCAGCTGTCATATTCATTTTTCCAAGTGGTGTCAAAAATAGGGAGGAGGAGGGGGACACCCCATACTTCCAGTAGCGACGTATCTGGCAGGGAAGTTGCGAAGGTCAGAATATTCTGATGAGGGACAGGGGAGGTAGATTAATCAGAATCCAGCTGGGTGGATTTGTGCACAGGTGCCTCAAGAGAAGCGGTTGAATTTCAAACTGTCATGTTAATTTTTTCAATTGGCGTCCAGTTTGGGGGTGAGACCCCCCTCCCCCGTAGCGACGTATCTGGCAGGGAAGTCGCTAGGGTCTTCTTATTAGGGTGTAGATGTATCAGATTTCTAGTGGGTGGATTCGTGCGCAGGTGTCTTAAGAGGAAAGGCTTAATTTCCAATCGGCGTCCAGTTCGAGTGTAAGACACCCCTATACCGGTAGCGACGTCTCTGATGATTGTGTAAATGTATGTCCCTTCCAACAGTTGAATTTAACAGCGAGGCAACCACGCAAATGGAAACATCATACCTCATGTCTACAGACCTCATGTCTACAGAGAGAGAAGGTGGCGACTGGATGACCCACATGCTTGGTGAGTGATTTCTGTCATGGTTCTGTTTCCTTTATCAAAAGTTTTAGTTTCCAAGGTTCGTTTGCCTTTTACATGTTTCCATTTTCAAATATCAGGCTACATGTACAACAATGCAGTCCCGTAGTTGTTTCGTTTCAAAATCAAATTGAGTATTAATACTATACAAAGCGAAAAGACTTTCAAAGAGCGTGGGGATTTTCGTTTCGGACAAATTGAAGTAGAAATAAGTTAGGGTAAATATTACCGAGTAATGTATAGTGCGTTTTAAATCTTTATTCTGCATAGAGGATCAGAAGTTGAAATGAAGAATCATACCAACACAAAGTATTTGTAAAACGTCGAAGCCATGTTACATGTGTAGCTTAAAATTTGGCCTCTGTAGTAAAACTGCGGCGTGGTAATTTGTTTGTATTTAGTAATATTGCAATTATATCTTGGTTAATCAAATGATTTTGAAATGAATACTAATTTTTTTCTTCAAAATGTTGTTAATAGTGCGGATTTTTCGAAGCACTTAACGTTCCTTCTTCACCAATCTTATATAAGAATATAATGTTTATTTCAATAGTGTTTATGAGTGCAAAATACTTATAAAGATATATGTATTCAGCCAGCTTGTAAACATGACAGGTTTTATATAATGAGGTAACTTTAGGTTAAAAATAATGTTGCTGAATATATTTACTTTTAAACCAGATTCTTCCAATCGGAGCAATTGTCAAAAACTAGCTATACTTATTCAAATGTAAAATAATTGACTTTTGAATAACGAATGCCATTCTCCTTTACTTTATTTTGTAGATATGATGACTCCATTAATGATGATATTAATTAGCTCAATTGTCGCTGGATGTGTCCTCGTAGTAGTGGCGTCGTTCTTTTTACGGTGGGTATTCTATTTGTCTATGCACGTCAGTTATGAGACAATTATTTGTTTTCATTCTTATTTTAACAACTATATTTAGATCACTATCAATCAATCGTTTCCAGTATTTTCTATATATCAGTGTATTTTTCATCAGAGTCATATGGAAGCAAAACGTAAGCTCGTGTCAGAAAGTAAATGAAAGATTATTACTATCTGACCCCAAAATGGTTTGATGATTAATCAAGAGTGCAAAACTGACATTGCGCAACTTTTACTTGATGTTAAAAGAGTGAAAAAATGTTCTGGATTATTTAACCTGCAAAGCTCGGTCCCCAAGACTTTTTTGAACGCAAAACTTCAGGCACTATCAAAGAAACGGTACAAATTGGTCTGAAATCGTTACACCTTAAAATTTGGGGGCTACTTGTAAATTGCGGAATAGTTCCAAATGGATCAAATTAAGTCAAAATGGATTAAAATGAGTACAAACGAATCAAACTGGGTCTAAAATGGGTGTACAATGTGTTCCAAATGTGTCGAAGGGCAACAAAATGGGTCCAAAATTAGTCCAATTTTAAAATTATATCGAAATTCAGACAGAACGCGCGTAAGTCGGTAGCATTATAAGCCCGAATACCACTAATACATTGCAATAGCATCCACAATATATGTACGTTCTGTATGACATTTTTCTTCATTTGTCCCTTATTTGCTTCATAGCCGTTTTCTTGTCAAAGAAAGGAAAACATCACGGACTAACAAAGCAATATCCTCGTTGGCGGTCAAATACACCGGCTGTGTCAACCTCAATAATCGCTCACCCCAAACCACCGCCATTGTCAGTGAACAAGAAGAAAACGGAAATATTCCATTAACTACCACTCATGCGTCATCATTACAAACTCAGATCAAATCATTTAATGTGAATGCGAACGAGGGAAATAACGAACACTCCTCACGACGCTCTCAGTTTGATTCTTCAAGCAGTCGAACTAAAGTAACCTACCCTGTAAATCCCCCAAAGCCCCCAAAGCCGAAGAGGTATCCCCCTTTGCCCTCAAAGCCGAAGAGATACCCCCCTTTGCCTCCGAAACCGGTATTTCTTTGCCAGCAGGATTGTCCGTACGCGAACGCCATGATAGGAAGAGAGAAGACGGCAGTGGATGTAAATCGTGCTTACTCAGGAGGTGATAGATGTCAAAGTACTGGGGACACTGAAATTGAATTCTTTATGGCATTTATTAATTAGATCTTAGATTAGGTATCAAAATCATTCCCAAATGTGATATATATTATATATATATATATATATATATATATATATATATATATATATATATATATATATATATATATATATATATATATATATATATATATATATATATATATATATATATATATATATATATATATATATATATATATATATATATATATATATATATATATATATATATATATATATATATATATATATATCTATATCTATATCTATATATATGATCCAAAAGATAGTATGGTGTAAAACCATCACAATGGATAAGTGCTCAATCAAAAGAGAGCTGTAATAAACTGACTCGCAAGTTAAACCTTGTACATTTTATCTGACATATCTGCTTTGTAAGGGTTAGACCCTCACTCATCAGAAACAAAATGCAGAGTGATAGGGATGATGAATTACAATGCACAACTGTTTAAAGTGTGGTATGTGCTAACAATCAGACAATGGGGAAAATAGTTCTGATTTATAGTTACATAATAATTGTTTTTTTCTGTGTCTGCATGCACTGGCCAGCTCGTTTCTTTTGTTTAGTGATACTAAGTGTGGCTTGTATATTATAAAGAATTTCTCTTTCAAGCAAAGGTCGCACATTTTGCTTGATGATGAGTATGGCTTAGCTTTATCAATAATCTTCCATTTCAATGAGTACTGCACATTATCGTCTTTCATGTTCCAGATGTATTCACTTAATATTGTTGCATACCGTTTATCCTCGTTTCTGAAACTATGAGTATGTTCATAATACCTTGTTTTGAATGTATTTTCCGTCAGCCCTATATAAGTCTCTTCTTTAAGGTCGTCTTGCTGTGTAACTGTTGCTTGGTAGATTACCCCAGATGTGAGGCATTTGCCTTCAAGTGGGCATGGTTTGTCCTTTCTGCAGTTACAATTGTTTTGTGGTGTTTCTTTGGTTGCACTTTCCTTAAGTTCTGTTTTGTTGTGAGTAGAGATGATCCGTTGGATATGTGGCATACAGCTGTAACTTAATTTCACTGTGTTATGGTTTAGCAATTTGTTAAGATGGTGCCCAGGAGGGAAGCAGTGGTCCAGATGGTTGAAGAATTTTCTGCCGATGTTAGTGGCTACGTTTGCGCTATATGGCGGGTTAAACCACGTGGTTTTTCTCTTTCTGTTACGTTTTCTTCTCTGGTTTGCGCCATTGTTCAGTTGTTTGGGTTTGGTTGTGGTTCATAGTTCAATGTGTAGTTGTTTAAGTTTAAGTTTATGTTTATTACACTTATATGGCGCATTATCTAAATAACTTATTCTAATGCGCCTTACAAAATATGCATATAAAGAAAATAAATACAAATGTGTAAATAAGATAAGCATGAAATATAAAGAAAACAAAGAACAAGAAAATTATGAAGAGGACTTGAAAGCACAATTAAATAAGTGAGTCTTAAGCAAGGTATGGAATTGTTTAAGGGATGGAGCAGATTTGATTGAAAGAGGTAAGTCATTCCAAAGTTTTGGGCCAAATATTTGCAAAGAGCGATCGCCATATGTAAGTTTACTTTTTGGAACATAAAGGATGAGGTGGTTTTGAGAGCGAAGGCGGTAACTAGTTTGTTTATAATGAAACATTTCGGTCAGATATAATGGGGCCATGTTATGAAGGGATTTAAAAATGAGTATTAAAATTTTAAATTTAATTCTATATGAGTTGTACCCGCTTTCCGTCAGGGCTTCTTGGTAACAGGGTATTGCCTCACTGAATATTTGTTTGTTTGATGAAATGCTAGATAACCGCCTGTTGTGGTTCATAGTTCAATGTGTAGTTGTACCCGCTTTCCGTCAGGGCTTCTTGGTAACAGGGTATTGCCTCACTGAATATTTGTTTGTTTGATGAAATGCTAGATAACCGCCTGTTGATGCTTTCTGGAATGTTCTTGATTATTGGGGTTGGGTGGTTGCTCTGTTTATGTACATATAATGGGGTGTTGTTGGGTTTCATGAATCGTTTGTAGGTGCTACTTCTTAGGTCCAGGGTGATGTCTAGGAAGTCAACTGTTTTCATATTAGCTTCAATTGTGATTTTTAGCGTGTTGCTTGTGAATATTTTGCATATCTCTTTTTTGATTAATTCCGTTTGTCTTGGAGTTTTGCGGCAAACAGCCAATCCGTCGTCTCTATATAATCCAATGTTGATGTCAATATGCTGAGCTGTGACAATATATAAAGACCAATCAGTTCACACGATTCCGCCCCATCATGACTACCCATTGTAACATCGAAATTAGAATTTCCACGTTTACACCATGGTGTGTCGCTATCATACAGTAGAGATTTCTTGGCATTTAGGATGATATGTTTCTCATGTTCAGAAATGTTGTCATAATTGGATGCAAAATCTAAAGCATTTGTTAAGAGTTTTTCAGTTATAAAGGGATAGAATTAACAAACGTCAAAGCAAATGAAAGAGTGGTTTGGCTTGTTGTCCATGTTTTTGTACCAGTTGATAACTTCAGTGGTATTCTTTCATAAGTTGAGGTTGGTTGATGAGATTATTTTAGAATTGATTCGTTCTAATGATTGCTTACTGATTTTGCCAATTTCTGATTTAGTCGAATTGATGAGTCTGCATGTAGACTTGTTTTTGAAGTTTGGTTTGTGATCTTTGAGAGTGATGAAGGCTTGGTTTTTGGCTGTTTAATCAATCCTGTTGTCAAGTTCAAGTCTTGTAGCAATATTTTTGTCTTCTATGGTGATCTTTCTTTCTGAAGTTGGGGGCGCTTTCTTGTAATCCTCCGTGATATTTCTATCTAATAGCTTGCTGTATTGTTCTGGTTCTAGTTTGTAGAAGTTTGTGGTTTTGTCAAACTTTATATATATATATATATATATTTATATATATATATATATATATATATATATATATATATATATATATATATATATATATATATATATATATATATATATATATATATATATATATATATATATATATATATATATATATATATATATATATATATATATATATATATATATATATATATATATATATATATATATATATATATATATATATATATATATATATATATATATATATATATATATATATATATATATATATATATATATATATATATATATATATATATATATATATATATATATATATATATATATATATATATAAATATATATATATATATATATATATATATATATATATATATATATATATATATATATATATATATATATATAATATATATATATATATATATATATATATATATATATATATATATATATATATATATATATATATATATATATATATATACATATATACTAACCAGCTGGATGCGATTAACCTCCCTTTGAAGTATTATAACCATTGTCGAAACTCCCATAAACACTGACTGTAAATGTTCTTTTATGAATACGTAATTGTAAGATTCAAACTTTCTATCTCTTAGAAACAAAATAGGCATGTTTGGTTGTAAGTTTCTTTGAGTCAACAAGTCTATTATAGACGATGAATGTATCAACAGTTCACCATCTTGCTAAAAGGAGATACCAACCTCAAAACTGTTTCACTAGTTACGTTATTGTTCGCCATGACGACCGGTAGTTTAAACTACTTCATACAAACGGAACATTACTTATTCTAACTTCTGTTGGCGCATTTTACTGCAATATGTCAATGGTGTTTAATAGTAAAATATTTGAAGGTACATTGAATACGATTATGAACGAAGGCAAAAAAGCACGAAAAGTCTCTAAAGTTAAAACTACGACCAACATATAAAATGTGTTGATTTGGTAGACAGTTTACGATGTCCATACTAGAGATTCGAGCTTTTATACGCGTCAGTTTTGGAAAACATTGCGCCAACTTCATGAAACAAGATGTTACTTGATGTGATCTTTATACAAGTTTGGGCATTATTTCAGTTGTTTCCTTCTTACCCATATCGTTCCGAATATATGCTGCTGCTGGAATGCTGCATCTCAGCCTCTGTAGGTTTGAAATAAAATGTTCAAAGTCCCCCCCTCCCCCCCCCCTTACTTCCCAAGAAGAATGCAAATATAAAATTATGTATATAATCGGTAATATGATATTGGTATGTCTGGATACTACGGTTTAAAAATGATTTTCAATGAAAATCGTCGGAATTACCATTTTTCGGTACAGTATGAATGGAGATCATAAAACTGATATTGTAAAGATGAAACCTACATGAGGATTTGTTGATTATACAATGTTCAACCCTTCAATTCCTGATTTGAATCGTTGACCTTTAGAACCCCATCAAGTTCAATTTTTCTTTAAGTGCACTTACCAAGTAAATGGCAAAGATCTCAGTTCCATGAGTTATTGTGCTAAATCTATTTTCCCAAGATAATTCTTAAAGAATTATTTCACTGGCCAAATGCATCTCATTTGAAAGTGAACTTTAAACGAAAAAAGATTGTGTGAAGAACGACGTCAATGTTTTATTACATTAAAGAGATATTTAGTCTTTGAGGTCTTATTTTCGTAGATTTTCGTAAGACTAGCTATGACATTATATCTTCACTTTTCTTTTGAGCACTTGAGGCTTAAATACTATTGGAAGAGTAAAACAGAGTCTAGAAAAGTTGCTAATATTTTCCACCTGATGAATTTGGGGAGAAAAAATGTTTTTTCTTTTATATACATTTACAATTCATGAGAAGATAATGACTTTCCAAGCCTGTCAGTTCTATACAAATGGAATATTTCCTTAGCGAAATAAGCACTTTTTGCACCCTACGACATTGACATTTTATCCAAATAATTCATAAAATCATATCATATACATTTAATACAAATAGCATTTCGTTTTTAAAAGTATTCTTGCCAAACAGAATTCTCATTTTGGCCGCATGTAATTGATAACTGAGTCATTTCCATCGTCATCCACGGTCTTGATAAGATGAAGCTACCAAGTACAATACTGTGCACATATAAAGTGATAAATACGCACACAGACGAATAAACCGGCATGAAGACAAAAAGACTTGGTGGGCCGTTCGAAATTCAAGCATTAGAGCAATAAAAAAAAGGCAACTGGTCGAAAGGTGCGGTAGTTTTGTGTCATTGTTTCACGTCAAAATGATTCGAATGTTAGAAGTATACTGTTGTCATGAACCTAATTATACTTGCAGTGTGAAATCGCCGTGAACAAACCGTACAAATCCAATGCATTCAAACTAGGATCCGTTTAGAATATTAATTCATTTCACACCAGCACCAAACGCATTAACAACAGTGATACAACTGTACAAGCGCAAGGGATGAAGATAACTGTCCTGTGATCTTAACGACTAACCAACATAATATTGCCGATGTTCGATGCTTCAGGTTAACTATAATGATGATGGCTATGATATGAACATGATGATATAACTGGTATAGCTGAATATCAACATTACATAGCAATGCTGCAGTTGAAGACGACGATGATGATAATGATGATAATAACTATGCAGATATTGAAGTAGATGTTAATAATGGCAATGCTATTCTGCATAATAATTATGATGAAGGCGAAGTGAGCGAAGAAAAGACGGCGATAATGACAAGGACGATGATGTCGATGATCATAAAAGAACTTCCTTGGTGGTTGTGCGTTTTGTGTCAGGTATAACTAAAAATCTCCTACACCAATAAGCACAATGATGAGCGGTCAAATGTCTTCGATGAAAACCTGTCGTGTCGCAAAAGTTAGGTGAGTGTATAACTCTTAGTTGAATAAAATTGAGGTTAAAATGTCAAAGGTCAGGGAAAAATAAGTGTTTAAAAGTAGGATTTTGTGCCAATTTATACGCAAAAGATTAAAAGTGAGAACCTTTGTGTCCAAATGTTAGGTAGATGGTCACGCAGCTATAAATCTTATTTTGACATTTTTGTCGCATTTTTAAATGGAAAAGAATTTTGAATTGCATATTGTTCTGCGACATATGTTATACGCTCTTGAGATAAATAATGTTTGGTGTTCCAAAATGTCAAAGGTCATGGCTTATTAAGAGTGGGATTTCATATTCTTCACCACATATTTTCAAAATAAATCAAACTTTGTACTAAGTAAAATACTAGACTGCTAGATGGTGACTCGTGGTATCTATTAATTGAATATTGTTTTAAATATTATTTGTGCAAAAGTTCATATATCCCATATAAATCCCATATATTTTAAAAACAAATAGGGTTTTGTTCGGAAATGTCGTACGGCCTTTTTTACGAAAAATTGTGTGTATTTTTGATGGGAAAGGTAACAGGTTAGTTTGAAGTTAATCATTAGGAATTATATATTTTGGAAATAAACCAAAATGTGAAAGGCGAAAGGGAAGTGGCCATAGGTCAGGTGACCTAATTTAAAATGAGGTTTGGCCGCATGTTTCTTTACAAGCAAATATTGCTGGACAACAATTGTTGGACAGGAAAAGTCAAGAAGTCATTTCAATGTGACCTACAGTTGTAAATATTAGAAAAATATTCACATTAATCTGTTAATAGTGTCACATGTAAATCCCGGCAATGAATCTTACATTTTCATGTAGAGTCGGTCATGAGGTCAACGGTGAACCTTGACACGGCAAAGGTCATAAGTCATTAAACATGCTTTTGAATTAACCGTTTTTAAGAGGAAAAAACTTTCCGATTTTTCTGCATTGTGATTGGTTCTAAAGTTGAAACAGCTAAATTGAGTTTGACAATATCTGTCCGGAAAGTGATCTTTCATTCTTTGCCCCACCTAAAATGTAGTTACGCCACTGGTTGTAGTTTTCAAACATTAAGAGATATTTTTTTTAAGCTACGAAGATTACTGTTTTCGGAATCGGTAGTTGCTAAGCGTAATGATATGTATGTTAATATCCATCCTCTGAAACTTGTACAATTGAACAACGTAGATGACGTTACTTTTGCTTTCGTGCTTTTGTGCCTATTTCTATCCAATAAATTAATGCCTATTGTTGTTAAAAAATGTTTTATCAGCTAATACCCAAAATTTACAAGGTTTGGGCATCTGAAGACGGGTTATTTCATTACAGGTACTGCAGTAAATGGCGTAGCCAGCATTAACAAAGTGTGGGATCCGAGAAGGTCCTAGAACCCCTCCTATGATGAAGTGTTCCAATTTAGCTCACTTCTAAGGGATTTTTTTTTTTTAAGCTATAAAATTTATAAAAAGCAAAGTTTATCCAAATTTGTGAAAAATTCCTCAAAAAGTGCAGTTCATATACAAGTATGACTGTTGCCAGCCTTATGATTATAGTAGGACTCCTATCAAATGATGTTTTCGCAATACAAGGGGTAAGTCTGCTTAATAATTTGCTTTGGCATTTGTACCATTATCATTTCAAACAAAATTTTACTTTTCGTCATTAAACAGTTTTTACCCTTTGTCAATGATGGTATTTCATCTCGCTTAGAGTCAGTGTTGCAAGTTTTATATTTGAATATTTAGTGGGTTGTGTAGTAAGCGTTTCGTGAACGAGAACGTTTTGCTTAAGGTATATTTGCTAACAATTAAAAATTTATTTTAGGGGGCAATTTCCATACAGTACCTGTCCATGTAGAGCTAAGTAACTAATTCATTTTTAAAATATATATTTAAGAGGTGGCGTGGATAGTGATCGGTGTATTTGAATACATACCATTGTAACCCATTTATTACAGTGGCGTATGAAACAGGAGGCCAGAGGAGCCAAGGCCTACTCCAATAATTTTATTGGGGCGAAGTACCATTTTCCCCCCTTCCCCCAATAATGAAGGTCTAACGAATTGATTTTGAGGAGTCAGATTCCAGCATAGCATCTTTTCTTCCAAAAATCTTCAATTTTGGAGAAATCTACTTAAATTTTTGTGAAATTTGCTTCAATTTGCGAAACGTTTTCTTTATTTTCAGTTTTCACGAAATTTGCTTCAACGGTTCGGGAAATTTCCTTCATTTTTGGGAAACGGTCTTCATTTTCAGAAAATTTGCATCAATTCTCGTCAAACTTTCTTCAATTTTTTTGAAATTGTCTTCATTTTTGGGGCCCATTCTCATCAATTTTTGTGAAATGTCCTTCATTTTTGGGAATTTTCTTTATTTCCGGGAAATTTGCATCAATTCTTGTGAAAATTTGTTTTATTTGCTGTATTTCGAGTGTGGCCTAAATTTATGTTTGCTTTAAACTATGGTCTTCTACCTCCATGCTTAAACTTATACCAAAGACCTTTATGCAGTTCAGTATTTTGTAGAATTTCCGTTGATTATGTGGGCGCAATGCTATAAGTCTTATACGTATCCTCGTTTGTATCTGTGAAAATCAATATTTATGAAGAGCGTAAGATGGAATTTAAGATGATATTTGAGTTAGATATTAATCGCAATTTTGAATGTTTCTAAATACTGAATTTGACGTAATAACGGTCCGGGCGCTATAATTGTACTATTTGTTAGGCCCGAAGTTTCTTCCTTATAAGTTCCCATGCACAGGAGCCGCATACAATATGCTATTCAAACTGCATTTTCCATTATGTGAACTGATTCTATACTAGCTGACTAGCCACACAATAACCACCACAAAAACATAGCGAGCGTCAGACACAAAATAAGCAAAGAATGTAACAAAGCTTAAGTATTCTAAGTCCACAAATTAATCCCAAAAAATTATGTAATCAGTCAAAAAATGTTGAGTGGGCGCTTATTAGAGTAGAGGCGCTTAATACGTCGGTCACGGTATTTGAAACAAGCAGTAAATAATTTCGCAATTGCTATTGCAACATGCTACATACAGGCCCTTTACTACGATATAAGAAGTAATTGTTTGATTCGAACATAAATATTAACGATAACTGAAATTGTTGTAAACATTAACGACATTGTAGGTTTTTCAAAACGGGTACCCTTGCAAGGTATATTCGAAATTCTTTTTATTATGAATTCGCAATTGAACACTATCATTTTGATGTTATCCAATGTGATTGTTCATTCCATGATCGACAGATTTGTTCACACCGTTACCTCATCACAAAAGTTGTTAGATTGTTTATTGAATAAGGGTAGCAAAAAAAGCTTCTAAATTTTCATGGTGGATTCGTGTTTCCTACTCTAATTAGGAGCAGCAATGATCAAGACGGACACACTCTTTGTGGTGACTTCGATCAATGTCATGATGTCGTTATGGTGTACATTGTTGTCTTGTTTTTTTTACAGCGATCAGAATGAGATTGATCTAAATCAGATGGCGTTTGGGGTTAGAATTAGGATAACTGAAATGAAAATTTCCTTAACTCGTGAGTTCGATAAATTATAAAAAGAAATTATGGTCGTTTATTTTTACAACGTAAGCGCTGCATTGTGTCCTTAAGCAAGACACTTTACTCTACTTGCTTTAGTCCACACAGCTGTAAAAAAAAAGTAGCAGCACTGCTGGGGAGTTAATCTGCGGTGGACTGGCGTCCCGTCCTGGGAGAGTAATGTACTCTCATCCGCTTGCGCCGTGGAAACCGGGGATAAGCAGCGGCTCAATGAACCTAATGGCTCGGATGGATTTAGTGTTTTGTTTTTGTTTTTTTACAACAAAAATAATAGTTTGTAGTAAATAACAAGAAAGGAGTGAACGTTTGAAAGATTTTCAAAGATTTTTTGTTGTGATTATCTATTCTAATAAATAAAAACTTGCAAAAAGTAAGTTCTTGTCAGATTTCTATTACAATCAACAGTCTCTTTGTCGTGAAACATTTGACAAAAGTTTGGTTTATGGCTCTTATAGTACAAGCGTCTGGTCAGCTAATTTCCTTGACTGTATTATGTTAATTCCTTATTGTGTAGTATGTGAGTTTTATAAACTAGGCATGGTGTAATCTATAAAACTCAACAATCCACAACCTTTTAATCTTAACTGCAAGAGCCATAACATGACAACGATAACATGTAGGTTCTGGGGTTTTAGAATTTAAGCATGGTGTAATTTCTAAAAATCCTACACCCACATCACTTACTTGTGGGTTGTATGTGTGGGTTGTGGGTTTTTAGAACAACCCGTAGTTTTTAGGAGTTTACATCAATACAAAGCGAATCCTCGGTTGTTAAACCCTCGGTCTGAGATTGCCTACATTGATATATGATATATCGTAGTATGATATTGGTGTGGGTAGATCATAACTAATGTTGATGCGTTCAGAAATAGTCTTCGTGGCATGTATCTGGGGGTCGAGATATGAAATATTAATGATAAATTTTTATGAAAATCACTTCAAACATCTAGTCGTTTTCCCTCAAATTCTTTATCTGAACTGTAAAGGTTTTTACATGTAGGTAAAAGGTAGAATGCCCGTAGGGTACTCTACCCTGTCACTCATAGCCCACGCTGACGATCAACACTAAAGATATCAAAGGGTGCAGAAATAATTATCGTTCTTCATGCAAAAAATTAGGTAACAATAAACTACTGAAAGAATGTATACGTCAATTATAGGTTACATGATAGACATCACAACAAATTAGGTCTATGCATATCTAGTTATTCATTTCACAGTGTAGGTAGTAATAAATTATAATTGATTTACAAAATAAAATGATTCGGGTATGCAGGGGCGGCGGAACGTTCAAAATATTGGGGGATTACGAGGTCAGGTGAAATGTGACAACAATATTGAGAGGCTAATGAGGTCGGGCAATTCGGGTAACATGATTACACATCTTCACATAAAATTAAAATTATTGGGGGCTGAAGCCGCCCGTGGGTATAGGATTTCACCAGTAATTACTGCATTCAAAAATACAGCTTGGATGGT
>JAIGNY010002171.1:2860000-2995000 GCA_020152595.1 Chiridota heheva
CATCATATCATTATCATTATCATCATCATCATTATCATCATCATCATTATTATTATTATTATTATCATTATTATTATTATTATTATTATTATTATTATTATTATTATTATTATTATTATTATCATTATTATTTATTATTATTATCATTATCTATTATCATTATTATTATTATCATTATTATATTATTATTATTATTATTATTATTATTATTATTATTATTATTATTATTATTATTATTCTTATTCTTATTATTATTATCATCATTATTATTCTTCTTCTTCTTCTTCTTCTTCTTCTTCTTCTTCTTCTTCTTCTTCTTCTTCTTCTTCTTCTTCTTCTTCTTCTTCTTCTTCTTCTTCTTATTATTATTATTATTATTATTATTATTATTATTATTATTATTATTATTATTATTATTATCATTATTATTATTATTATTATTATTGTTATTATTGTTATTATTATTATTGTTATTATTATTATTATTATTATCATCATTATTACTATTATCATTATTATCACTATTATTACTATTATTATTATCATTATTATTATTAGCATTTTCATTATCATTATTATTATTATTATCATTATTATTATCATTATTATTATTATTATTATTATTATTATTATTATTATTATTATTATTATTATTATTATTATTATTATTATTATTATTATTATTATCATTATTATTATTATCATTATTGTTTTTGAATGTTGTAAAGAAACAAATAAATGAAATGAAATAAATCTGAAGACAACTCTCTTCAGAATATAAAGACAACTCTGTTTAGAATTGAATAACAACTCTGTTCAGAATCAAAAGCTCTCTTTGGTATGTATAAAACCTGTTCATATACCTTTAACGTTTTATCCAACATACGTGGTAGAGAAATGTTTTTATTCAGTGTTAGATAACTGGTGGTTGTTATAGATATCACGTTAACGTAAATGTATGGCAAACATATTGTTCCCCAATATGTGGTAAATTAATAGTGCAAAGTTGACTCTCTACAACTAGTTAAACATAGAGTAAAATGTGTAAATCGAAAGGTATGAATGGGTAAAAAATAGACCGTTTGCAGAATTTCTTAGAATCTTGTGAGTTGTGGGTATAAGAGAATAGGCGCTTATTATTTTTGAATAAACGTACGAAAACAAAACTACGTCATTAAACTGGTTTCCTTAATTTCAGAACCGCGGTGGACATAAATTGGTGATTAAATCAAATTTCAGTTTCATCATGCTTCATAGAAACTATAAATGTGTCAATCATTGTTGACTTATTAGATATCAAGCATGATCACCTTATATAAATACGAAATATAAAATGAATAGAATTGGTGAAAAGCAAGTTTAAAACTCTAATCAATTTGTTAAAGACTGGCTAGTCCACGACTGTTAAAGTAGAATAATAGTTTGCTTATTTTTACCAGCGCATGTCAGAATCGTCTCTATGATGTGATTTTGATTGTGAATTTTGCAGTTTTGTAGAGTAATAGATAGCATACATTATACATGCAAATATCATTACAATAGTATCAACTCTATTCATGTAATTTACATTTTAAGATAATTACGATCATACCAAATGTGTTACTTCTTACCGTTGAATTTGCGTTAGGTTAATGGACAGTGGAATAAACTCTAATATGTAAAAGCACTATACACTATATCACTGTCAATGTTATATAAATGACCATTATGCATACATTCAAATTATGTGATGCTCAAAATCTGTATGTAATTCTTTCAATTTCTCCCCTGACTCATTGAACATACTAGAAATGTCCATTGATTTGGGTTACACTAAAGATAAGATGTAAAACCCATTCATGTTACTATTCTATATACACAACATCATATTTACTTAAGAAATTATAAATGTTTTCCCAGTCAAACACCACAAAGTCATAAACATATACTTGGATATTAAGATGTGAATATGAAATAGAGCTGTAAAACGGTCAAGTCAGTTTCAATATGTTTCCTTTTATTTCCACAAGATCTAAACTAATTTAGCGTATGCTGCCTCATACCTGTCGATATACCAGTAAGGCATAAAAGCAGCAATCGTCTTGAAAACTAAGCAAAGAGTCAAATATTATTAAGATCAGCATGCTCTCGTAATTAAAGAAGATATAAAGTCTGACACAATCCTTATGATATAGAAGATTTAAACCAAGTACCAAAAAACAGTAAGTCATTATATTATTCTTATCTCAAGTTATTCATATTTGAAGTCGACTGATGGAGGCTGTTATTTTGTTAAATTCTTTATTGAAATATTGTGCATGATGACATTATCTTCCCAACAGGGGTACAAGAAGTATACTGCATTCTTTATAAATTATATTAGTTTTTATTCCAAAATGATGCGACACGAAGTCTTAACTGCGTGTTTTTTTAGTTATAATTTCATGTGTACACAAACATGTCATTGATCCATACAAAATGAAAACAATTTTTCATATGTTAAATAAGTTTAGAAATATCATAAAAAATAAAACACATTCCAAAATCATGATGAGTTGATAACATTATTTCCTGCATATTTCAAAATCACAATGGCGGCTCTATTAGTAGTAGCATTAAAGTTTTTAATAACTACAAAAAAATGTGTTAAAGTACTTCGGTCCGTGGTATGAAACTTGGTAAAAATATTTGTTATTCTTAATTATTTCATATGAAATAAGGATTATGTTAGACTTTATATCTTTCCAAGGTATTTCAGATTATATATATTTCCAAGGTTTACAAAATATCAATCAAAAAACAGATGCAACTAAAAAAGCACTGAACAATTCAGAAAGAAGATAAAAGGTCATGGTGCTACTATGATTTACCTGACATGGGAATAGCTATCGATGATAGGGGTTAGAGACTAACAACTTTATTTAAACTTGACTTTATTTAAAGGAGACATAAAGTATGTCTTTTTCCTCATTTAATGTGATAGAAATAATAATTATAATTATCGTACAAAAAAATTTATCATATATTTTCGAATTTATGAATATATTAGTTCTGTCAACATAAGAAATAATGTTCCCTTTGTGTTCATCTAAGAAATAATGTTCCCTTGCTTGGGTCTATGAATTTTAATTGTGTATATTATTAATAAATTAAGCCCTTAAACTTCATGTCAAAGCGTTTTGGAAAAAAAAATAAATAAAAAAATTATTAAATAAATACATTACGTGTGCCAGCACGTTGATTACAAAACAAATTTAGACAAAATTGCAGCGTTATGTTAAAACTTCAAACTAGGATAACTTGAAAATGGAATTAAATTTTACGATCGGGTTGTTGGTAACTGTTTTTTTTTAATTCTCTATATGATATATTAAACTAGAACATTTGTTTTTATGTCTCATTTAAAGTTTCTTCCAAAATATAGGTCAAAAAGACATGTAACTAACAAACCACTGAGCAATTAAAAAAGGAAGATAAAAGGTCAGGTGGCACCAGGATTCGCCTGATATGGGAATAGCTGTCAGTGATAGAGGTGTGAGACTAACATCGTTATTTCAATTTGACTTTAATTAATAATTTATGAATTTTAAAATCGTAAACATTCACTCAAAGTGCAAAAGGTCTCCCTGAAAGAAGAACCCGTTAAGGTTATTATTTTATTTCACTTTCGCTTTTTTTTTTTGCAGAGGTATCGAGTGTCGGATGCTTTAAAGATGACGTTTATGACCGCGCATTAGGTCATTCTGCTCAATACCAACCCACATACCTTACAACAGAATTGTGCATGAACTATTGTTTTACGGCTACAAATGATGAAGTTGTTTATTTTGGTTTGTATAATGGGATATTATGCACATGTGGATATTCTGGAGAAAACATCACAAGGCATGGAGCATTGCCGTTGGGTTCTTGCAATGTACCTTGTTCGGGAAATGGATCTCAGATTTGCGGAGGAAAGCAAGCAGTCCTTATCTACAAATTAGGTATAATCACACTTTACATGCCTTCAGAAGAAAGCCTAGAGTGTATATACAGACTAAACAGTGGTAGATTGGGGGATTCATCTGTTTCATGTACCCAATAGTGTTCTTTTATTCAAAAGACAAATGTTTTACAAACAGAGTACAAACTGATTTGGAGGAATATTTTGGTGTGATGTCATACTTAACATGTTACCAGCTCTTCATACAAGTACATCTTAGAACTTTAACCTTTAATGATAGTCTCTTGTAAACGCTTTATGGTTTCGTTACTTTCGTACATTTGAAAGGCTTAAATCTTTCACAATTCGATTACCGCAAACTACTAACGGACTCCTTAACCTCCAATTACCTCAATTTGGCATCAAAGAATAAAACCTCTTTAATTTCGTAAATAACTTATCGAGAATCCCGACGCACACTAGGCTTCAATAGCTAGGTCTAGATCCATCTTGCCACCTTACTTCGATCATATTGTTATCACCAGCTCTAGATAGCCACTCTGGTATCACATGGTGTTGTCGTTAGTTGATCTGCATAGCAATGAGTGCAGAAGGTACCTTCGTTTGCGTCAATATATGTATACATGTATTCAATGTACGATGATTTAAGTGGTATGTCTCAGCATTTTTAACATTTATACCGTTGGATGACATACCATGAAACTCATCTATAAATTTCTCATTAGTTACTTCCACGGTGCTTATAAAAAATCCAATGGTTCTCTGTACTTTACAAAACTGAAACTTCACACACAAATTATAAGAAAATAAAGGAAAAAATTGAAACAACAAACACGAAACTTGTTGCAAGAAATGCTCAAAGAGAAAAGTCTTTAAGTGTTTGCTTTTAAAGATGAATGGACAAAAGGAGGCAGGGCCGTTGCTAGCACAAATTCTTTAGGAAAAAAAATGAGAAACATGGTCATGGTGGATTTGAAAAGGAAGGGGGGGGGAGCCTTCTGTTCCCATGTTATGCATATACCTTACGTGTAGAAATTCTCAATCGGTGAAAAATCTAAGATACCAAGGCAGCAGGTATTCATGAAATGTGATGGTGCGTACCTGTAATAACAAACTTCCATTACTTTCAACACAAACTTCTTTCAGCAAGCTATGTATGCCCAGAGCCACTTACTCTTCGGCATGGTAAAGTGAAACGAATGACTCCATCTCATCTTTGTTTTGAGTGTGATGAAGTGTACATTCTTAATGGAAGTGAATGTGTTCCCTGCTTGTGGAGCGAAGATATACAAGCGTTTCAATGGTCGGGAAACTTTCCGCAATGTTTTCACGTTGAAAAAGAATGGAAGTTTGGTAAGTTGTCGGAGAATATATGCATATGAGGCTATATATAATAGAATTAGGCAGACCTTTAAATGTCTTTCTTTACATATATGCTCGCACACATTGTATCGAATGCTTTCCTTCATAGCTATCTTTATTACTCTAGAGATTTAAGCATACAATGTGCATTACGAATGAATTTATCTGGTATATTATGAAAGAAAAATGTTACTTTTTTCTGTAATTGCTACCTAGATCTTAAAGATATTCATGGGCACTGGCAGAATGGGTCGATTCGAACATATTCTTGGTGCATATGTGTATATGTTGACCTATAAGCTATTGCATGAGTCCCAAACTGTTGAAGTTTTGGCCCTACAGACTAAATACACGTTGTTATTTCTTGAGGAATTCAGTTTCTCTCGTAAAGGCAATGTTATTGGGTTCATTAAACGTTAACTGGTGAATTTTATACATTTCTTAGGAGTGACGGTCTTTTACACTTCTTAACATTTTTCTACCAGATTTGAAGAAACGATTGATTCAGAAAAAAAATGTGGTGCAATATATTTTACAACGGCTCACGATTGGGTTGCAATTAATCAACTTCATAGTGATAACGTTTAACAAACACCAATTAGCATCTTCTTTTATATTCACAGATAGAAACAACTCTAGCGGCAACGTAACAACGGGCGAGTCAACCAGGGATGGAACAACAACATTTGAATTCGAACATCATGAAGGTAATTTACAACATGGCATCGACTAAGATTATGATGTAATTCCAAAACCAATTTCATGATCACAGCATAAGCCTCTAAATACCCAAGGCAAAGCCAAAAATTAAGGGACAAAGTACGAGGTATACGACGATCGTTGTCTCGGCCACAAGCTGACAAGTTGACTTCATAGTCATTGAATGATAATCTTTTCTCCTGCATTTGTTGATAACTAGTACGTGCAATTCTGATAATCATATTCAAAGCGATGTATTGAAATATTTATATTAATTGCAATGTATCTGTTTCTTGTACATGTTTATATATTTTCGAAAACCCATGAGTCGATCATACTCATACTTCAGTTAAGGATAAGGTATTTCATATATCCAGGAAATTGGTTGAACAAGCTATTTGATGTCATTAAAAGGAGATATTATTTTCGAAGCCTATCCTATATCCAGTCGAATATAATCGATGTTTCCTGTTTCTCAACAGATAAAACCCTCCTTACGATTACTTTGGTATTTGTGGTTGTTATCAGCGTATTATTCGGTGTTGTGTTAACACTGCTAGTACGGTAAGTATACCTTAAAAGTTAACACTCACTGTCAGTATGATTTTGTCCTTGGTTGATATCGAAGGAAACGTGAGATTGTATTGAGATATATTGAATCTTGTAACGCGCATAATCAATATACTTCATAATTGTAATAATCCGGTTAATCTTCAAACGTACTTCTTTGGATAACTAAATGCAAAGTATACATTGCCGAACTAAACGAATGGTGGTCATTTTTTATGATATCTGCGTTTATAAGACCAAACAGAAATAAGTGTTTCGGAAAAATACTCGGCGTCAGGTTATAGACAAAAACTGTGATATCATGTGAATCTTTTTATCATTTCATCATGTGAATGACGGAATGACTACAAGTTTCGAATCTAAATGGCAGTGGTGTTGAAAAGTGGAGAGCACCGAGCCCCGGGGATACTAAAACAAATTTGGAAGAAGTATACAATTTAAGTGTGCGCCCAAAATTAAAAATGGAAGCTGTGTGCTTTGTACTTCTTCTTTTGATACGGTATATTAGTTTGTCATGAGATTCAAACTAATGTCCTTTTGTTAACTTGTCATAGGCGTTACATTCTACGACATAAATCGGAAGAGACATCGGAAAGAACATTTATCAAATCGTCGGTGAAGTTGTGGGCGCGTCGAGCACCTTGAAAGTCAGACTGGGACTCATTGATATACAGAATCAGGAAAATGACGACTGTGAAACACCTAATCATCCATGTGTTCCAAGTTGTCTCGACGGTTACCATTATCTCTCTTCCAAAAGTGGGACAGATCCGACAGATGGTTCTTCAATAATAACGCGAAATCATGTGGTAGAAGTCTTGTAACAACGAATAACAATGAATAACCTCCCGTATCTTTCTATAACTACCTGAAAATAGGCATATTTGTGACAATCTATAGAATGTCGTTTTTGTTGCATAAACTATAGTACAGTAGTATTGCCTTACAAATGACAATTTCAATTTAAAGTTTAATTTGTAGCCTAAATACGGTATTTTAAGTAATCGCATATCAATACTTCGTTGTATATTCAAAGATTGTACATATTGGTTCACTTTGTGAGGTTCATATATGTCTGCAAAAGAAGATAATGATGGTCGAAATGCGTGCCTCGCTGGATTGCAAATGGTGTAAATTTGAGGATTTCGAGTTACCTATCGCTGATAGGTGCATGCATCACGTCTTGCGCACAACCGCTTACAAAAAGAAGCCGCCATGCACCTTTCAATGCATAGGCGGTTTCTTTTATATTATAAACCGACCCTCTCGACATCCGTACATTGTACTCTGCGACCTTATCGGCTTCCATACCTATAATGTATCCGTGTAAGTTGTCTTATACTGTTAAATGTGAAATAAAATAGAAACTGAATTTATTGCTAGTTTGTGCTAAATTTAGAGAAAAATTACGATTGCAAAAAATAAAATAGCCGAAAACGAAACCTTTGTCTTGAATAAAACTTTGATCATCTAAATTAAAGAAAATGTTGACGTGGCGTATCTTTTCAAATTATGAGTGTATGACGCGAGTCCAATTATGGCTGTCATCAAAATGTATCTTTCGATGTACTGATGTATATATCAATAATAATAAATTACAAAGCGAAAATTGCCTGGGGATAGTTTCAATTACCGTGTAGTTACTTTACCTACACTTTGATCTAATCTGTTCAAAAACACTTTTGTTTCCCAAAAATAGTATTGAGTTTCTCAAGACGGAAGTATATTAAACATACTGACATTGACTGATAGGCATGGTCATAAGTATTGCACAGCTTTTAATGCACAGACTTAAAGTACAAATTTGATCTAAAAACACAGATTTTGCCACAGAGGCTGCTGTAAAAAAGGATACACACCATTTCGGGTTAAACAGTCAGGGAGAATCATGGACTTTTAGTGTAATAAGAAAATACTCCAAAACTTGGAGCTTCGAATTCATTAAGATCCATGGAGGCCGCCATTTTTACTTGTGATAACGTTATATTAATGGAATTTTTACTAAGAAAACGGTAGTATTTGTGTAATGTAACCTATGATGCATATACACGTTATCAGCGATGACTAAACCAACACAGATTCATGTGTCGAGAGGGCTATTTAAAAGGTAAACGAACTGTCAACGGAAGTCTTTTGTTATTTTATTACCAAGTCCATGATGAAATTGAAAAGTCAGCATTCAAATCTAATGAATAATTATTTAATATCGGGTTTTCCTTTCAAACTCTCTCCCCCCCCCCCCCCCTCTCCCCTCGCGTTCTCATTAAAAATTCCCATTGACTTAACGTAATCACTATATTCAAAATGGCGGCCTCCATGGATCTTAATGTATACGAAGCTCCAAATTTTGATGTATTGATTATTACACCAAAAGTCCAGTATTCTCTCCTACTGTTAAAGGTAGATCCCTTCAAGGCAAGAGGGCTTATAGAGCAGGTGCTTATACCAGGTTTTAATGATGCTAAGCGGATGAGACTTCCTGGATGGGACAACAGTCCATCGCAGGTCAACTCTTTATCAGAAACTGGTCCACATTTGTTAGCTAAGTGAACTGAAGCAAACAAGACTCTGGCTCAAAGACACAGCACATTGCCGACACAGCACATTGCCGTCTGATTCGATCACATGTGTCTTTTAAAGTACTGGCTCAAAGACACGAAACCAACGCCCTAACCTCTAGTCTAATGCACTCCCTTTAAAACCCTTAATTCCAGATTTCCCTACAACTTTTCAGAGAAGGAGGGGGAGAGGGGGCTTTAAAACACTTCAAGACAGAGGGCACTTATGGACGTTTGGGCACAGATTGAATGTTGTCGAAAAATGTATATTGGAAGCAATGGGTCGAAGAAAGAGAAGGGAAGGGGGGGGGGCGTCACAAATGCAAATACTGATCACGTCGAACAGTAAGTATCAACAAAGGATTGGATTTTACTAAAACTGAAATAAACTCAAAATCATTCAAATGATTTGTTATATTTGATTTGTCCATCTAAAAAACGTTTACTCACTGGTCGGGAATATTGGCAGTCAAGCTTCTAAAGTAATAATTAGTTGTGGCAACTAATTCTTTGACATAGAAGAAGATCTTGAGGTCAAGAATCTCTTCTCATACTGTATAAACAACTATTTGTGATAACTATATAATTTTTATAAGAATGGTTTAAATGAAGTATAGCAGCTCTCAGAGGCTTAGGAAGCGAGGGACAGAGAAAAACTGCCCTCTGAGAGGATTTCATCAAGTTCGCGGTTGCATGCTTACTTCCGGACTTCCCGGCGGCAAAATTGTGAAATTATTAACATAGAATTTTAAAACGTGGTAAAAATTTTGGATAGTTTGGTAACATTTCCTGAAAACTGGACAAAATTTCCCCAAAACTGGCAAAAGTTTCCTGAAATTGAAGAAAAAGTTCCTGGAAATTGAAGGGAATTTTCCAAAAATTGAAGGTGATCTCTCGATTAGCAGCAGCTTTTGATGGAAATTAAATTTACTAGTGCAATTTTTTCATTTGTCACTGAAAATTTTAGTGCTCCTCGCCCCTCCCCCTCCCCCCTCACTTGCGAGAAGAGAATCTTTCCTATCTCACAGGCCCTGGCAGCAATTATATATAGGAAAAAAGGGTATACGGAGATCACGTCCTTAGCAACATATCTAGATATCAGGGCCTCAGTCAAACTCCTAATCTCCCTAACATGGACGTAACAAGAGGGGGAGCTGAGGGAGCCGACCCATGCCCTTTCAGCCTTTGCTTAGATTTTTTTGATGTTAAAAATATTTTTCAGTTTTTACGCTACAATTAATACTACAATTTTAATTCGTTTTGCTTCATTTTTGGGATTTTGTCCTAAATTTTCGAAAAGTTGTCTTCAATTTTCTTCAATTTTCGCAAACATTTCCTTCATTTCCATGAAATTTGCTTCAATTTTTGTAAATTTTCCTTCATTTTCAGGAATTTTTTTTAAATGTTTCAGAAGTTGTCTTCAGTTTTTGTATTTTATTTATTTTTTCATTTTGGGGAAATTTCCTTCATTTTTGTGAAATATTCGAGAAGTTTTCTTTTAAATTTTCTGAAAATGTTCTTCAATTTTCGTAAAATTTAATTCATTTTTGTTGAGTTTTCTTAAATTTTCTGTAACTTTTCTTTATTTTCTGGAAATTTTCTTCATTTTTCGACAAATATTGCCAAAATTTACCAATATTTCCAATAGTTTACCGACCCCCACTTTATAAATACTTTTGAACCTTGATAAAAGACTCATCAAGTTATTTTTTGTATCAAGATTTGTTGAGAAAAATGATCAAATCTGACCCTCCCCCCTCCCCAAATGTCAGATACTTTCCTACGTCGCTGTATATAGCTAGGGCAAGATCGCAAAAGGAAAATATAGATATTGGCCCCACATTTTGACATATAGGATGCAAATGGTTCCAATTGGGATGAAATGTTTCCAACTGGAGTGGAATGTTTTCAGCTAAGGGTTCATACGGTTTGAAATAGGATCGGTTGTGCACTATAGCTTAGTCCTTTACCACGATAACATTTTTGAAATGTACAGTCATTACGCAGCAAACCAGTTTGCAGTGTTTAGAATATATACAATATGTATACACATAGCCGTATACGGGACTATGACTCTGGGAGAACGTCACCGGCGGTGCGGGGAAAGAAAGAACATCATATAGCAATTAGTTCTGGAATCGGGCAGATGGGCTTGGGTGTTTTCAGTACGAAGACAGAACGTGAAGAGAGATGTCAGTGGCTACAATATTGTTGTGCACAAGTTGAAAGACATCGCAAGTCTGGTCTGATTTCTTCTTTGTGCCAGAGTAGGCCACGACAGGTATTGGAGCATATAAGGATCATAAAAAGTTCACAAAGGGTTTGATAAGAGATACTAAAGTGCTTTTTGAAAAACGTTTGTCCAAAGAGGTTAAGAATAATCCTAAGTCGTTTCATTCTTATGTTCGCTCAAAGCAAAAAACCAAGGAGGTTGTTGGTCCCCTTCAGAGTAATGATGGTGTTACTATCAATAGTGGTAAGGATATGGCTGGGTTTTCAATGACCACTTTGTGCTGATTTTATTAAGGAGTCCCCTGCTGATGATGTTGTGGATTATCTTAGTGTGCACTTTCCAGTATCCATTAGGATTGTTGATCTTTCAGTTGATGTTGCGTTTAAGAAGTTGAAGGGTTTGAACTCAAATAAAGCACCGTCTCCAGATGGTATACATCCAGCTGTCTTACGTGAGTGTTCTGTTCCCCTGAGTATTATCTTTTCAAAGTGCTTGGATGTTGGTATTGTTCCTAGTGATTGAAAAATTGCTAATGTCACTCCTATTTTTAAAAAGGGTGACCACAGTTTGCCTTGTAACTATAGGCCAGTCTTACTAGTGTTGTGTGCAAGATCATGGCTGCATGGAGTCCATTGTTAAGGATGTTGTACTAGATCATTTACTGGTCAATGGTTTCTTGAATTAGTCCCAGCATGGGTTCTTACTTAAGAGGTCTTGTGCTTCTAATTTATTGGAGTTTCTTGATGATGTTACTAAACTAGTTGATTTTGGTTATAATGTGAATTTTATCTATTTAGATTTCCAAAAAAAAAGCATTTGATAAGGATTCATTGGCAGGCTCATGATGAAAACAAGAGTGCTTGGTGTGGAGGGAAAGTGTGCCAGTTGGATCTAATCTTGGTTAGTTGACAGGTCACAAAGAGTTGTTGTTAATTGTAAAGTATCTCCACGGAAGAAGGTTACAAGCCTCCTCAGGGTTCTGTATTAGGTCCGTTTCTTTTCTTAATGTTCATTAATATCATTGATGTTTCCCTTGGCTCCAGGATTTGTAGATTTGCTGATGACACTAAGCTGTACAGGATTGTTCATGATGCTAGGGATTTTTTTACTTTTGGAGACTGATTTGGATTAGATAGTTTCTTGGTCCCAAACATGGCAGATGTCATTTAATGTTGATAAATGCAAAGTTATTCATTTTGGTCAGAGCAATTTGGCTTTTGATTACTGCATGAATTGTTCAAATCTTGGTTGTGTTGATCAAAAAAGGGATCTAAGTGTTGTCATTACTAGCAATCTGAAGCCTTTTAAACAGTGTGCTTTAGCAGCTGCAAGGGCAAATAGGATGCTTGGTTTGATTAGAAGAAAGTTGTGTTTTTTGGTAGAGAGGTTGTTCTTAATTTGTATAAGCAGTTAGCCAGGCCTCACCTTGAGTATGCTATTCGAGCTTGGAGTTCCTTTTATGAGAAGGATAAGTTCATTTAGGAGGAGGTTCAGCGAAGAGCTACTAGACTTATTCCTAAAGTAAGGAATTTCTCTTATGAATCTAGGTTGCGAATTCTTGGTTTGACCACTTTTGAGTTGAGAAGAGTACGTGGCGATATGATTCAGGTTTTTAAATTCCTATCTGGTAGTGATGCTTTGACTTTCTGTAAATTCTTGCATGTTTCAGCTAAACCTCATGTGACACGTGGTAAAAATTTAAAGTTGACAAACGAGTTATCACGGATAGATATTCGGTATTTTAGCTTTTCGCAAGATTTGTTAATGAGTGGAATGGTTTGCCTGAGTGGGTAGTTAGCTACAGTTCTGTTCACAATTTTAAAGTCAACATTGATAAGTTCTTTATTAACTCTGGGCGTCTTTGATTTTGTTGTTGTTGTGGTGGTGGTTTTTATTTGGGCTTTTTATGGGGTGACTAACCCTTCTTAGTGCGTAATCTTGTTATGTTATGCTATGTTATGTTATATTGGTGACGCTTGAATTGCGATCGTGATCGTTTACGCAGGAGTGCGCTGCTCGGTGCTGAACCATTTCCACTTTTTCAATAAGGTCGTCTGTGTAGGGTCCCAAACACATTACAGAATCCGCCCCGTGAACACTGGGTGAACCCTATCCTAGGTTCCTGTGCCTGTGGCATTTAGTAACCGCATGAACGATTACGTGACACTCATATGCGGTAAATGAAAAGTTTAATAATAATAATAATAATAATAATAATAATAATAATAATAATAATAATAATAATAATAATAATAATAATAATAATAATAATAATAATAATAATAATAATAATAATAATAATAATAATAATAATAATAATAATAATAATAATAATAATAATAATAATAATAATAATAATAATATGATGATGAATAATAATAATAATAATAATAATAATAATAATAATAATAATAATAATAATAATAATAATAATAATAATAATAATAATAATAATAATAATAATAATAATAATAATAATAATAATAATAATAATAATAATAATAATAATAATAATAATGATAATAATAATAATAATGATAATAATAATAATAATAATAATAATAATAATAATAATAATAATAATAATAATAATAATAATAATAATAATAATAATAATAATAATAATAATAATAATAATGATAATAATAATAATGATAAATAATAATAATAATATTAATAATAATAAATCTGGCTTACGCCAGTGCCTAATCCCCTTCATGTCCTGTAGCTTTATGAAACTTCGCCCCTTGAAAACACACCCCCTATATACATTAAAAACCTCTCGCCGCTCATGGTTGCGCCCAACTCCCCACCAAACAAATGTCTTGGCTACGCCAGTGTATATTGTTGAGGCAATATCATAGATAAATTTATTTAGCTGGGTCTCGCATGATCGCTTGCTTTTGAAACCATGCCGCAGAGCGTATATATTGTTGTGTCCAGTCTTTCCGCGTGTTGCATCATATTGAGCAATACAGATGATATGCTGCATTAACTTGCGGGGTCGTACCTGTGACCTTTTAAAACTATTTTAAAAATATTGTGCATGTTTCCAGTTAGTTGGTACTTCCCCTTCTCTGTAAGACTTCGTGAAGATAAGCGTAAGTGGTGTGGTAATAGTGACAGCAATCTCTTCTAAAATTCGTGGGCTGATCTTGTCAGGAACAGGGCCATGCAGATTAAAAGCAAACTTGAAGGAGTTTCAACCGGGCACACCAGGTACTGTAATGTTGGTTTCAGGCATGGGTGGAAATGTTTATGGTTGTCGTCAGGCCTAAAGTTTACCTCACAAGTAATACAGACTGGAACTGCTCATTTAGGCCTTTGCTTTGTCCCTTGAGTCGGTAAGTACTTTCCCTGCCACTTTCATGGGAGGTGGGGATACAGCTGAAGTCGGATCGCTTGTGTTTAGTGAATATTCAAATCCTTTTCATACAGGATAAATCGTTAAGGTCAAAATCTTTGGGGTTATAGTCTCCTCTATGTATTACCAGAAAGACTTACTCAGGTCTTTCTGTACATCTTTTTTGAGCTTTTGGAATTTTTTTCAAGTCTACATTGTAACTGTGCTTCAAAATGTTCGAGTGTAACAATTTCATCATGTTTTGCATGTTTGAGCACAAAGGCCGTAGAGTGGCGCTCTTTATCTATTGTTAACGGTCGTCAGCTGATAGGCCGATTCCGAGAAAAAGGTGATATCCATCTCCTAAATCACAACGAAAGAGGCTATGTAACGACAAAACGTGATTTAACTGGGCAGGTTTTTTCACATGTGGGTATTAATTTCTTCTCTTTTTATTTGTTTATTTTCTAAGTAAGATCAACGCTCTTCACAAGAGAGAAGAAAAAATTGGTACAAGAAACAAGTTTGCTTTAAATACAAGCGAACCAGGCGTTAGGCTAAGTAGGCCGTTATTGTGTTAATAACCTACGTTGCTATGTGTAGAAGATAACGTTAGGCTGAAACAACTATTTCCACTTTGATGTCTAGTTGGAACCATCGACCATCGTTCGGCCGTAATTTCTTTCACTTTAACCCATTTCTCTATGCTGCCGTTGTATGATTGCTGTTGTTTACTGATTTGCGGCCTCACTACGGTTATGCTTTTTTCCTATGCATACTATTGGCAGTATTGCCATTAGCATTAACTTAGTATTCTCCACAGTAAAAAGTTGTTTTTCCCACGCCAAAGATTTACTCCAGAATTTGTGAAAACCTAACTATTTAATCCAGTTTTGTTCATACCATTGTAAATTTTTATGCATTTCTTTATATTTTTGAGAGAAAAAAATATGCCAACTTTCTTCGAACTGCTTAAGTTCCAAGCCGAAGATCTTCAGTGTAACATACATACTTTCCAGATTGGCCATTGCTTAGTAGGCCTACAAATCTTCATACTAATGTATAGGCGTATTAGGCAACTCAGCTTATACGAGATCTCACGGCATTTTCCCTTAATTTTTACGGTATGCACCATTCACACAGAATTGCACAAAATATTATGTGGATTTGCTTCCACTTGAAGTTTGATGTGTTCTGTAATATTTCTGCTCTGCGTAACAAAGAATACAATGTACAATCCATTTCCCCCGAGATCTTGTGGGGATTATCGTGTTATATCATGAATTTAACTGCCCCACATGCATATTCGGGAAGCAGGGTGAATAAGTGTGTAAAACTATTGTATCACCCCCCATACACCAACAAATTTGGGGTGACAACAATAATCGCTGTTCGATATCATGTTCAACTTCTTGAAGAACAAATTTAATTTACAAATTCACTCGCTATTTGTCATAAGAGTCTTTAATTTGATGTGTTAAATATGTGTGGTTCTGGAGCAAATATAGGCATATGAAGCAAGTATGGGTGTTTCGAAAGTCCCTACTCTGTTTTTCCTACGATGTGGGAACCACTGATTAGAAAGTTGCATCGTTTTAGCTGATAAAAATAAACTGAAAACGTGGTGTGTACATGTCTCTTCATTCATTGTTTATTAAGTCAGTAATGATGTCAAATCACTAAAACCGTGGGATTTTACTGTTAACTAACAGTGGGAATGATTAATTTTATTCACCATAGACGCGCACACCTGAAGCTCTTGTTTTGTTAATTAGGTCCCACTCATTTTCCACGCCGTACCCTGAAGCGAATTGTGAATATTACTTACATAATTCGTTAACAATCCACCCCCTGCAAAAAATAATCAAAAAGTTACATCCTTGGGTGCAAAATCAGATAAAATTTGAGACACTTTGAGACAATTCCAGTTGTTTTTTATACCAAAATCATAGTAAGTAATATTATTTACATCATATCATGAAGAAATCTGAAATTTGGGGTGAAAATTTCCAAAAATATATTGACTGTTATTTAGTCATTTATTAATTAGTTATCTAAATAAATTTGATAGAGGCTGCAAACAAACGGCTGTTTAAGTCCAACATGGCTTGAGTTTTTAAATAAAAGTTAAAAAAAGTGGTTTTTCCTATGCAGCCTAACACTACTGACACCTATGGTTGCCATTACAAGTGTGGCCTATAGAACTAGCCCAATGGGTTTGAATGATTAAATTATGCTAGCCCGCACATGAAATCAACAAGCCCGGGTTAGCGGGCTTATGCTAATTTCGAGCACTGTGCACTATTAAGATTCAGAGATCTTCAGCATGGAGTTGACTTCTTTTCAGCATAGTGGCTTGGCACAAGCTTATCTTGACATACTGGCATTAAAAAAAAGTATTAATTGTAAGTAATACAATTGTCCTATTTCTTTAACAAAACACTACACACAAGAGTTATTTCCCTAAAATACCAATAAATCTTGCAGAATGTACAAACTAACTCCTGCTAGATTACATTAGACTACATGTAACGATGCAATGTCAGCCATGAAAGAGGTAGAATGCACATAGGAAGGCGCAATGCTGAAATAATTTTTGTTTCGTTCTTTGCTATATAGCTTTGTGTATTTCTGTATCATTTGACTTTATATAAAATATAAATTGAATACACAGGACATTGTTGTAAATTTGGTGGAAATAAGCGTAGAAAACCTTTTTTTCAAAGTTTGAAAACAAATGTACTGTATTGTACATAGGCTTAAGCATGTTTTGTGCACAATTGTTGCAATGTATTTTTACTGACAAAAGTGTCTTAGATACACAAAAGGCTCCTATACTTGAATATGAAATTAAATATTGTATTATTTGGCTCCTGAAATTACTGCATATTTTTGCCAAATCGAAATGGAAATCAAACCATATAATATTCCATTAGAAACATATTGACACTGACATTTTCATTAAAATTTCGTACCCCTGAAATTTGATGAAAATATTTGGCTCAGTGGTGCTCCATACCTTCGCATCGGTGAGAAGGAGTTCTTGTTTATGCAAGTTGATATTGTTTCTTGGGTGAGATTCAAGCTAATCAATAATATATATGTGATGCTCTGTGTTGGTGATGCAAATAAGTTAACATTTCATCACATCACTACAGAGAGGTCATGGTAATTGCCGATTTGACACTTGTTTGACCAATTCAAAGTATATTTTGAAATATAAAATGATAATATTTTAGGGTGCTCATGGTTGTAATCCCATTAGGAAAAATGTTGTCCAGCAATTTTCATGAGAACTGGAAAAGAAGGACTTTGCAGACTTTCGCTATTGACTAGTAAAAGTTTTAAAAACTTAGACAATGTAGAGCAATTGTTAGCTTCAATATTTTGATAAATTAACTTGTGATATGCACAGATTACTAATCTTTTCTTTATTCTTCTTTTGAAAACAGCATTTTCTGATCATCATGGCAGAGACAAAAGAAGGAGAAGAAGAAAAGGTGTATGGAGGTTGTGAAGGTCCAGATGCCATGTATGTCAAACTCGTCTCCTCTGATGGCCATGAGTTCATAATAAAGAGAGATCATGCACTGACCTCTGGCACTATAAAAGCTATGTTGAGTGGTCCAGGTGAGTTAAAAAACCCAAATAGTGACAGTTATTTTTATGTTTAGGTAGATACAGTAGGCGAAGTTTCTGATCGGTGGCAAGGCACATATTGTAAGAATTTGCTTATGTTAAAAAAATTGATAGCCCCACCACCCCCACCACTTATGATACTATTTTCAGTTCAATGTAAATAGATCATCTTACAATGCATTGCAATGCAGATGTAACATGCTTATCTGGGGATAAAAAGAGAGGCAATGGGTGAAAAATGGGCCAGGGAAGGGATAAATAGTACAGGGGTGGAAATTTGCACAGAATGGAGGAGGAGAGGTTATTGTAGATGATAGAATGTATGGACTTAGAATTTAAATACTATAGAACTAACGTGACACCGCTGTGTCATCACTGATTGTAAATAATCTTAATTTTTGGCCTAATATTTTATACATTGAAAAAGCAAGTATTTTACAAATGTGTTTTGGTTAATTCCTGATTATTTTGTACATTTGTAAGCAATTTAGCAAAGTTTTCTTTGCTGTAAAGTGTACTGTGGGTTTATTGAATTTGTGAAAACAACACTTGAGAATATGCAGACCTTTGTTCTCTTTAACCTTACTTTAACTGGATTTTGGACTTCAAATAATGATGTTCCATTTACATTGAATTATTGCTAAGCTGACCAGAATAGATGATCCCCACAGATGAAAGGGGAATTGTACCGCTATAGTTCTGTTTTTAAGTTTGTATGATTTTCTCTTGCAGGCCAGTTTGCTGAAAATGAAACGAATGAAGTTCACTTTAAAGAAATCCCGTGAGTAACCATTTCAGTTTTTAAGTCTACTATATCATTCCTATGTATGGAAGGATCAACAGTTCTTGTTTGAACTCTTTATTAAAAAATTGGTTGAGTGCATCTCAAAATTCAAGCCAGGCAAGTATTTTTGGTGCATAAGATACATTTCAACACTAAAAAATGTTCCCTTTTTCTTTTATTTATAGAAAGTCTAAAGAAACAGCAGTTGGAGAGCATAAATTATTGTTTGTTCCTTTTTTTGGGTGGGGATAGGGTAATGTGTAAGGTGTTTTCTGAACAAGTAGGGGTGCGAAAGTGAACTTTCTGTATAAAGTTCATGGTCTGTTGGTCTCCATAACTGATGCTACTGCCATAAAAATCATCATTAGAAACACATTTTTGGGTGAGGAGAACTTTTTTTATGTACTGTAGAATTGAAACCAAATCAATGCTTGTACTAACAGTTTAGTACATTTCCTGGTTCTTGAAAAAGCAAATACAGTATCAAATAATGGAAATTTAGATTCATGGTTGTGCATTTATGCTCATACCCATACAGTACTGGGACAAGGCATTCAGATATATTAGGTCAAAGTAAAATATATGTAAGCTTCCTATTTTATTTTTCCAAATTCTTGAGTCAAGAATGTTTTTTAATTTTTTATTTAATACAAAACAATTTTATTCTTAGAATGTCAGGCTTTTATCTTTTGGAAAAAGTTAAAGAAAATATGATTTATATTTCAGATCCATAAAATTGACATTAGGTTTTATTCAGGCCCTTAACAAACTCCATGTCATCCAGCCCACAATTCCGATCAAAGCCACCATCAACAACCTCTCTCGTATTGACAACGTTCATATTACCCGTCTAAGAATTGGTTGCACTCATCTCACCCACTCCCACCTCCTTATTGGCTCCCCCCAACCCCTCTGCAACAATTGCCATTGCACCCTCACAATCCATCACGTTCTCCTTGCTTTCCCCCTATACAACCTTCCCAGAGCTTCCCTCGCTCCTACAACTCAATTGCTGAGTTATTCCAGAAAAATCCTCCGGACAAAATTATCTCCTTCCTTCATCATGCCTCCCTCTACGACCATATTTAATTCTCCTCTTCTACCCCCTCTCTACTTTGTTTTGTTTCAACCATGCACCTCCCCTCACGATCACAGCTTTCTGACCTTTTGTCCTTAAATTTCTCTCATTCTCCCCCAGTTTCCTTTACTTCCTACCTCTAGGATGATCTGACCTCTCAGGCACAATTTGACCTTAGTTGTTGTGGTGCCGTTAAGCCATCATCAAACAAACAAACAGGCCCTTAAATTTATTTAAATGGCAATGAAATTATTACGGTCAGTAGAATCTGACTGAGTCAGCGAGTGGAAAGTTCAATATATTTTATTCTGACCTAATGTGCTTCAGTATGGTGCAGACATGTTTTCTTTACATACATATAAGAAAATAAATCCTTTGGGTTCTATTTCTTTTAAGGCAAGCACTGGTTGCAAAACTAGTTTTGGTACAGGGTCTTTACTACCTTGCAAGTCATTAATTTTTTGAAAAAAAATTCAAGGGCTCAAAAGGACCTAAACTTTTGTGCAAATCCTTAGAAAGGTATTATGTCTTTCACATTAATAATGGATGGAATTTGTTTATACTGACTGTCATGTGATGATCTTGAAAAAAAATGAATTTGACAAAAGCAAACATTAAGTTTTATGATTCTAATGACAGTTCTATGGACATTTTGTTTTAGAATATCAATTTAATATGAAAGAAGTAACTTGGAAAATGTAATGAATATAGATTGACATATCCTAATACTTAAATTAAAGTTTGTTGTACAGAGCAACTACTGCATTAATTCTTTAAAATTTTTTTTCAGTGAACAACTAATTTGTAAGAGGGTAATTCAATATTATTTAAGTGGCATGTATTTTTAAAAAGTTAAAAAGGAGCATTTTTTTAGATACTTAGTGGAAACCTTTTCTTTTGAAGGGTAGGAACATTTTGAAGAATTTTTGAAGAGTGTTCTATGAAATTAAAAATACTTGTACTTATGAACACTGAAACAGATGTATGGTATAACTATAATAATGCTAGCCGTGTTTTTCTATTTATTTAGCAGAAGAAGACTCCCAGGATTTGATTCCTTTTTCACTGTACTTGGGTATCTCAAGTGCAAAAGTGGGTATCTCACTTTTAAAGTGCAAAAGTGGGTATCTCACTTTAAAGTGCAAAAGTGGGTATCTCACTTTTAAAGTGCAAAAGTGGGTATCTCACTTTTAAAATGCAAAGGTGGGTATCTCACTTTTAAAGTGCAAAAGTGGGTATCTTACTTTTAGAGTGCAAAATGTGTCACATTTTGCAAAAAAGGTTCGTTTGAGGTCAAAAATTAAGGAAATTTAGGGCATGAAATGATATTTGATTTGTATCATCATGGGACAGTGTGTTTGAGAGTGATGTGGCTTGATAGGTCTACAAATTTCTACTTTTCAAGACTGTTTTCTTTTCTTTGAACAGCTCTCATGTTTTGTGCAAAGTCTGCATGTACTTCACCTACAAAGTCCGCTACACAAACAGTTCGACAGAAATTCCGGAATTTCCTATTGCACCAGAGATTTCACTTGAATTACTGATGGCTGCCAATTTCCTTGACTGTTGAGTGTTTGTAACCTTTTCTAATACAATGCATACACATATTGCTTCAAAATATAACATTCAAGAAAGGGAGATCGATATTTATTTAGATTTTCAAATTTCGGGTACAGATGTTAAAAATATGTATAGACATTGGGTTTAAAAAAAACACAAGATGGTACAAGGGTTAAGTTTTTATCTGTATCCTTAACAATAATTTTCTGTCATGGAAAGTATTGTTGATGTAAGAAATACCTTGCTCTGTTAACAGAAATGAGAAGTTATATTTTTTTCTTCTTTTTTTAGAAATAGTTCAAGAGCTTAAATCTTAAAGAATAATGGAGCATTATTTAACTTTAGTTCGTTCTCAAAATCCTTTCTGATCATTTCTCATTTTGGCCTGCATGGATCACATTGTGTTACTTAAAAAATGGAAACTAAAATGTTGAAAAGTTTCAAGTATGTTGTACTCCTCTTTTTGAATTCTTTATTTTGAGGTGACTGTTAGTGGTGCTGGTTGGTACACTTTGTGTATTTCTGGCATCTCTGATGTGTACAATGCTTTTATCATGCAAATCCATATGAAACAATATTGTGTACATTTCTTGTAACGTGTTTTGTGTGATATTTCCTCTCTTTTTTAAAGCTGGTCTGGTATATCAGAAGTTTTAAAGATTAATCTAGTATAGGATTGAATGTAGTGCAAAAATATTGAAATTAAAACCATTATGTAGAGTGGTAGTTTGAGATCAACTTTATGAAAGTTTGAATGAAATCGTATGTTTTAATTATTTTTTCCATGCCTTTGATGTGGTATTATTAAACCCTATTAAGGTGTCATTGTCCTGCAAATAATTATGCTGTGTATGGAAACTAAACATTTATAATCCTGCATATATATGTCAGCACTGTTCTTTCTATAAATTTGTACTGTAATATTATATATTCTTTAATAGGGGCAAATATATTATGTTACAGAACACTGTATATACTTAGATATGTAGTGGCAACTAAACCTGTAAGAGAAATTACATGAAAGGATTGTAAAGTTTTGAGCACATAACTGCTTGCAATCCCCTTACTTCATTATCCACTCACTCACTGTTCCAGATCATATTGATAATTTGTTTTTCTTTCTATAAAAGTAAATTCTCTCTAAATGAAGGTGCTGATAGGGATCAATATTTCTTGACTTAACCCACAAATTGCTCCAATGAAAATTGTGTCAATAATTCCATTTATATGTGAGTTGATATGGAGAAGTTAAGCTTGTCTCATCTCTCTGCTTACACTATGCAAAATGGTTTTCCAAGCAGTATTTAAAACATGCAAATTGTGACAAGAGTTTGCAAGAGCAATTATTGCATAAAGATTGATATTGGAAGCCGAATACTACTCTTTGAATATTGCAGAATGGGATGGTGATTAATGTGTGTACTTATGGGAATTTGTCAAAACTGTTGTAAAGTTGTTATTAGTGTAAGAATCATATATGAATGCTCCTTTACAAGAATAGTTGTGATATGATACAGACAGTGCTGTACATTGTTAATACAAAGCTTGAAATATACCTGTCATATATGTTACAAAGGTTATAAAAGCAATTAACATTTATTTGGTAATGAATTCCTTTAAATGCCATAAACGTCATATAATTTTGGGGATCTTACCATAAAATTTTACCAAAAGACATTTGAATGTGGGAATTTACACTACAAAAGTGCCCCTGAAGTTTTCAGGCTCAAATAGTAGGAGAAGTCCACCTGTTGCCTTCCCTTGTCTCTCATATACCTCGTGATGAGCCTTCATAATTCCAAGCAAAACATTGGAGATAATTTGAAATATTTCTCTTAATTTTGAAAATTTTGCATTCTTCCCTTAGTGACATTCTTGTCAAGAAATGTGTTTTTTGTATGATTGGGGTAACATTGCCAATTGAATGCATTAACATCTGTTCAGTGTTGTTTTTTCATTTTCATATTTCTAGCATACTTGCGTGACTATTTATGGTATCCTTAGATGAATATCTATAGGCATTTTAAGGTGTGATTTAATTGCTAATAAAAATAAATTGTACATGGAAAGATTAAGTTTCTTATTTTTTTTGGACTGCTTTTAGCCTTTTGAAAGAAGCATTCTTAAATAAATATTCGTGTGTTCAAACATGTTCATTCCTTATGATGAATGACAAATTCAGAAGAATAACGATGAAAAATTACTTTCCTTGTTTAAGCAGACCCCTAGACATGCCATTTCGTGCTACTTGCTTGGAAGTTCAATTAAATTTTCCCAAATCACTTTCTATACCAGACCCCATGGGTAGGATTTGCCTACCGAAAGTGGGGTGGAGAAGGGGAAAAAAAGTGGGGGAGGGGAGTAGCAAAACCACAAATCATTTTAAGATGCAAAAAATCACAATACAAAAGATATAAATTCGGAAAAAAGTGGGGTGAAAGTGCCCCTCTAAAATCCTGCCTATGCCAGACCTACAGAAGCAGGGAGATTCCTCCCTCTTTGTCCCTGTTAATAGTCAAACTTTATTGTATTTTTTCCTTTAGTCTTGAAAAAGGATTTGCTCTTTTCGACAAGTGATCAAAGTGCCAGATTCGGTGAAAACTCAACCACAAGGACCGCTATTTACCATCATCCAATGGACGATGAGCATCACCTAGCTATTGATCACTTTTCCCAATCACTGCATTTGCTTTGGCATAGGAAGATGATTTTCAATGTGGGGCCCAAAGTTTCGCACCGTCAGCTGCCAGTTTTTGTAACTGAAAAAATTGGGTGACCTAAGTATGCTTTGGCCCACCCACAATGTTGTCAACTGGGGCCATGGCCCCACGCAACCCCCCCTCCCCTGTTTCCTATGCCTATGGTACAAATAATATGTAGCTGAAGTCGCAACGTTTTGTTTCCAGTTAAAGAGGATTACAATATGCGTTGAAAATGGGCAAAGTACAAGAAAAAATACTAATTTCATCAAAATACAAAAGAGTAGCACAGATTTTAAAATACTAAGAGTATAGGAGGCCTCAAATTTAATGGTGAAGAATATGACCATGCCAGCAGAATAGGAAGATGTTTCACATTAAGTGGGGGACCAGATTTGATTTTTGTACCAGCAAATCTTTAAAAATGTATACAAGCCTCTTATATCTAAAATTTATTTGTAAAAGGAAAACAAATTTATAAAATAATTGGAAATATTTGGAAAATATGGCAACATTTCCAGAAAATTGAAGAAAAGTTTCCAAAATTAAAGAAAATTTCTTGAAAATGAAGAAAATTCCTGGAAATGTTCCTTTGCAAAAGATGTGAGGGGAATCTGACTCTTCAAAATTAATTCATCAGACATTCATTATTGGGGAGTGGTTACTTGCCCCTCTCCCCAAAAAACATTTATTATGGAACCTTGGCCCTCCAATTCCTACGTCACTACATACAACACCTCAAGCAGGAATAGGATTATATTTGAAAGCAGATACCCATACACCTATATCAAATTTTATGCGCTTCATATGCTTGCATCATGTATAAATTTAAAGAGGAAAATTCACCGAGCTCACATATTTGATCACTTTTCCCAATCACTGCATTTGCTTTGGCATAGGAAGATGATTTTCAATGATCAAATTTAAACCCACAGGATTGTAAACGTCCAATTTGTACCTTCTCTGTGCTGTGGGATTGAGACTTAATAGCATAACTTAACAAGATGATGGGCTGAGAAGGGTTAGTCACCCTATAAAAAGTAAAAGCTAATACCACCACAAAAGAAAAATCAAAGACGCCCGAGTTAGTAAAGAACTCATTGACATACAGATTTAAAACATACATGCTGTAAGCATGAATATGCAAATATTCAATAGTAGTACAGGAAAATACTCCCATTATATTTCAAAATTTGTTGACAAACTACTATATAAAGTACATCAATGTTTTGAACTGTTTTCCCACTCATACATCACAAATTTTGCATGCCAGTGAATTAAAAACAAATCAAACTTTGATCAGGCATAACTCAAAAACTAAAAGAGTTTTTGATCTCATGACCAACACATTTGGGGATGAGATTTTGTAGTCACTTTGCTGTATAGGCAGATAACTGCCTATACCTCCTATACTACATGGCACCCCCTTGATATTAGGTTGGAGGGGGGGGGCACCAGGGGGAATCATATGATGACCTCATATTAGAGGTCAAAAGTTTTTGGAATGGCTGGGACACAATTTGGTGATTTTTCGTCTGTCTGTGGGTGGGTGTGTGTGTGCATGCAACCATTAATTTTGTTTCGCTTATAACTCAAAAAATATAATACATAAACCATAATTGGTGGAAAGTACTCTGGCTCGGAACTCTCCAGGGTTTTCGGGTACAAAGGTCACAGGTCAAATAAAACAAGTTTTGGGATGACTATCTTTGAAGGAATTTCTCGGTATCTTTACCAATTGCATAGGTGGGTAGGGTTTAACATTCTAAAAACAATTTAAAATAATTGGAGGTCTAAAGGTTTAATAAGTGCTTTTTGTACCAAATTTGGCACCATTTTAAACTCAAAAAGTACAACTTGAGACCTATACCAACCCTATGTTGTAAAATGATCCCTTGGTACATGAATTTGTGTCCCCATACACTCTGGGGTCAAAGGTCACAGAGCTATTGACCACTTTTCACCTTTTTCCACTATAGTTATTGAATGGTAAGTGTGACATGAGCATAAATGGTGTCATACAGTAGGGTACGATAAATGTGAAAAATTTCAGTGATTAGGGTCAGAGGTCAAATGTGATTTTAGGGGTTATTATGAATTTTACCTTTTTGTGCTACTTTAAATTCCGAAAGTGTTAGACCTATACCAATCCTATGTTTGTATCAATATACTGTGGTACATGAACTGGTGTCCCGTAAACTCAGGTCAAAAGGTCACAGGTCAAATGGAACAAGTTTTTGGTAATGGCTGTATCTTTTGAAGGAATTACTTAGTATCTTTACAAATTGCATAGGTGGGTAGGGTTTACCATTCTAACCATTCAAAAATTAAAAATAATTGTGAGGTCAAAGGTCAAATAAGTGTTTTTTATGCAAAGTTTTGCACCTTTTTTAAACTAAAAAGGTACAAGACCTATACCAACCCTATGTTGTACCATGATACCTTGGTACTGTACATGAATTTGTGTCTCGTAGAATCTGAGGTCAAAGGTCACAGAGCTATTAACCTCTCACCATTTTCACCATTTCCCCTTATAGTTATGGAATGGTAAGTGTGACATGAGCATGAATGGTGTCATACAGTAGGATACGTTAAATGTGAAAAATTTTGGGGTTGTTTCAGTGATTATGGTCAGAGTGGTCATATATGTGATTTTAGGTAATTATGTACTAATTTGCTTAATTTTGTGCCATTTTAAATTCCGAAAGTGTAAGACCTCTACGGCAAGTTCTCTACGCAGCGATTACAAGCGACATCTAGAGTCACGTAAGGGTGACTATATAAGAGACAAAATAGAGTCATACGGAAATGATTCCGTCAACTCTTTTGCACAATTGCGAACATTACAGGGTCATCAAAACACAACCCTATGCCAGAAGGAATGTCGGACGATCAGTTAGCTGATGACTTTGCCCAATACTTTTATGAAAAAGTTGATCATCTGCGAATGGATCTTGAAAGCAACCCGATGTATGATCCGCTTGAATTGGATACCTCACCTTTCAATTTTATGCCATTGTTAGATATTCCAGCCGTGGTTGATCTTATCAAAAAGGCAAAACCTACAACTTGTGACCTTGATCCACTACCATCGTCATTATTGAAGATGCACTGTGATATCTTTGCCCCAGCTATTCGCAAGATTATCAACACTTCTCTGACATCTGGTGAGTTCCACACTTCTTGGAAACATGCAATTGTTAAGCCCCTGCTAAAAAAATCGAATCTTGAACATATTAAAAAGAATTACCGCCCAGTGAGTAACCTCTCATTTGTCTCTAAACTTGTAGAGAAAGCCTTTCTCGGGAGTTTTTTCCAACATATCGACAACTATCACCTCCCAACATATCAAAGCGCATATCGTCCTCACTACAGTACAGAGACTCTTTTGGTAGCATTATTTGATGCTATATTGAACAACATGAAACAAAAGCTGCTGACGCCCCTCGTTGCAATAGACCTCAGTGTAGCGTTCAACACGGTCAATCACCAGCTCTTACTAGATATACTTCAGAAGCGTTTGGCGTCGTGGAAACCCCATAAATGGCTATCATCTTACCTATCTCACAGGCAGTTTTCAGTATGTGTGAGAAAAGAGTATTCTGAAGCTGTAGACATTGATTTCTCTCTTTCTCAAGGTAGCATAAATGGTCCAGTTCTCTTTACTTGTTATACCAGTACATTAGATGAATGTGTAACAGATGATCAAACAATCATTGGCTATGCTGATGATCATAGCATCTACACCTTTTAAGCCAGGTGATAACGACTCGAGGCCATGGCAATGAACGGTCTGGAATCTACCATGGTAGATGCGGAATTGATGCATGCTAATCGTCTCAAAATGAACGATGAAAAATCCGAATTTATTGTTTTGGGAAGCACTCAACAGCTAGTTAAGTGTGACACATCCTCACTGTCCATTGGTGGTGTAACCAGAGAAAGGGCTAAAACTGTAAAATTACTAAGTGTAACTGTAGATGCGAATCTAAACCTCAAGCATCACATCTCACAAAAAGCTAAAGCAGCATCCTTTGCTTTACAAACTAAAAAGATACGTCGTTACCTAGATAAGGCTACCTCACTGAAATTGGCAAATTCCTCATTTTTTCACATATGGATTATTGTAATAGTTTATTTGTCAACCTACCCTCTTCCTACTTGCAACCTCTTCAAAGAGTACAAAACCTCACAGCTAAAGTAATTCTAAAGAAATCCAAATTCCATAGTTCAACAGAATGTTTACGCAGTCTACATATACTTCCTGTTCAGGCCCGGGCTAAGTACAAAATTCTCCTTCTTGTCTACAAGTGTCTCAACAACTTAGCCCCTTCATATCTGTCTGACTTATTCCATGTTAAAACATCCTCCTATGCCACTAGGTCTTCTGCCGCCCTCATTATTAATGTTCCCTTTACCCAAAAGAAATTGTTTGCTGACCGCTCGTTTAGTATTGCTGGACCCACACTCTGGAATGGCCTCCCTATTAATGTTAGAAATACCGCCACCCTCCCATTGTTTAAGAAGGCTTTGAAAACCTATTTATTTACTCAGTATTTTTCGTAATTATATTTTTACTCGTAGTTCACATACCTTTTTATGTTTATTTATAATTCTTTGTAGCACTTAAGTTGTTTATTTATATTATAGTTATTTTTGTAAAGCGCCATTGAGTGCATCGTTTTGCAGTAATGTGCGCTGTATAAGTTTTCTTACCATAACCATAACCTGTACCAATCCTATGTTTGCATGGATATACTGTGGCACATAAAGTTGTGTCCCGTAAACTCTGAGGTCAAAAGGTCACAGGTCAAATAAAACAAGTTTTTGGTGATGGCTGTATCTTGTGAAGGAATAACTTGGTATCTTACAAATTGCATAGGTGGGTAAGATTTAACATTCTAACAAACATTTGAAATAATTAGAGGTCAAAAGGTCATGAGTCAAAGGTCAAATAAGTGGGGGTTTTTGAGCACTTTTCACTATTTTCCCCTATAGTTTTGGAATGGTAAGTGTGATTGAGCATGAATGGTGTCATGCAGTAGTAGGGTACGAAAAATGTGAAAGTTTAAGGTGTTTCAGTCATTAGCGTCAAACATTTGATTTTAAGGTGTAATTATGTACTAATTTGTACAAGTTTTTTGCCACTTTAAATTCCGAAAGTATAAGACCTATACCAATCCTATGTTTGTATCACATGGTACATGAACTAGTGTCCCGTAAACTCTGGGTCAAAAGGTCACAGAGCTAGTGACCCCTTTTAACCATTTCCGCCCATAGTTATTATTCGCTATTTCTCCCACTATGCTGTATGCTTTAGGTGATGAGATCAGCAACTCCATGGATTGCTTTCTTGGCTTTTTTTTTTGTATGTTATTTTATTCAAACTTTCTCCGAACTGCTCTGCTCAGATTTTGATACCAATCAAACATTATTGCTTGTCAATAGACCTATAAAGTTCAGCCTCAGTCATCGCGTTAACATGAACAGAAATATACATGTTCAGTGAGCGTTTTGATTGGTCTAAATATCTGCACATGGAATGGCCGCGGAAGTGAAGTCGCTACGCTCTTTTAAAAAAAAAGGTTTTAGCAGTTTAAAGAAGAGAAGGTTCCAAAATATGGAACAATCTAGAACCTTTTTCTATTTGCAAGCGGTGTCAAACAATTTTTTTGAGACGAGAAAATGATCAGGATCACACATTTAAGTCGTCCTGCTCTGAACAGCTGAGCATGCGTTTTTGTATTCTAAATAGCAGTGCCGGGTAAATCATACAATTTTTTCCTATCATTTCCCGACAAACCTGATAAATTGAAGGGAAAAATAGATACTCAAGAACAAACATTCTATATGCTAATTGTGATAGAAATTTACCACTCCAAATATTTAAAATCGCAGTATTCCTTAGACGGGTCCATAGGCGTACGGGACTATTTTTAATGAGGGGGGGGGGGGCTTCTGAGCACTTTTCCCCGAAAATTCCCAGAAATGCATATGTTTGTACATGCATGCTAAATTGAAGGTTAAGTTTCTTTGTTCGGTGCGTTACTCAGGGGCGGATTCAGATAGGAAGGAAGGGGGGGAGCGGAATCCATGGCGTGATATGTTTTCTTTCATACTTTTTGTTTGAATTCTTAGTTATGTTTTTTGTAAATTTTCGGGAATTTTTATTCAATTTTTAGTAAATCTCTTCAATCTATGGGAAATTCCATTCATTCTTGTGCAGTCCTTCATTTTTTTTTCCTGGGGGAATTTTGGGGAAATTTCCTTCTCTTCGGGAAATATATGGTCAATTTTGCTGCACTTCTGGGTCCCTAGAATCCCACGCCGCTAAGCATCACGCTATACGCTCGCACTATGCCCCTGATATTTGCCCATAACCCCCGTGGCTTTGCCACTGATTGTAAACAAATTAACATGAGGTAGGAGGGGGCTCTATCAGGTACCTTCATTGCATTGATTAAGCAGTGCATGTTATCTAAAAGAAATCATCAGAGTGTAAAATTTCCATCTTTTGCCAGAAATTACTGAAAAGCAAAAATACTCCGACGATGTAAACCATGACGATGTCAAAACCATGCAAACAATGCAACCGTGATGCCAATCAGTGCACCACAACTGGTTATCAAAGGCCGTGGAATTGACTTGGTTGTCGATGTTATGTATAACAGGAAATTCAGCGTTTATATGCATTTGTTATCATAACCGAATACGCAGGCGACGTGTTCATGCCTATGAAGAAACAGGTGATCGAAGAGGGGGAAAGCACATGGAAACTTGATTGGGGCAAATGACACAAGCAAAAATAATTAAACGCCACACAACCGTTCGCAAGTGGAGAGTACATGCAGCAATGTCAGAACCAAGGGCCGCGTCCTCCTTGCCCTAGAGTAAGGGGGGAAGGAGGTGCCCTTTTGAAAGTTATATCAAATTATTCTAGGTCATTTTGAAGCTTGAAAACAGATTGAAATCCACTCACTCACAAATCCTATATAGTACATAGAAGTTGTAACATACATTTAGTATTTATTTGACACAATTAAAGCATGCCATTTACCAGGGCCCCGACAGTAGTAATATGATGGTAGGATCTGTTTTGGGGCGTATTTTCTGGGGTGTTGACCACTCTACTCTCTTTGACAGTGTGAGATGCTCCAATGATCTAGGACGGCTCGGCAGAACGAGGACAAGGCAACTTCTTTGAACAAAAGGAGTGATATAGGGAGGAGTTTATGGTCTTCTCATTCTTAGGAAAAGAATGCCACTCATGGGGGTGGGTGGTCATCCAACCATCATATTACTACTCCCGACACCGAGGGCCGTATTGGGACGGGCCAAATCATCAGTAGTTTTCTAAGCAGTAATTTTCAAGAGTAAACCATTTACCTATCTGCCTATTCGCCAATCGCCAACATTTGCCCTGGCTCCCCAATTTCAAACCTATAGGCGAGATTTGCCTACCCAAAAGTGGGGAAAAAGTCAAAAGTGTGTGTGTGTGTGGAAGAGGGGGGGGGGTGGGGGTCACAAAAACACGCTAAGATACAAAACATCACCATACAAAAGTATACATTTGGAAAAGTGGGGGTGGGGCAAGTCCCCCTTGCTCTCCCCCAAATCCCGCCTATACTTAAAGCATATGTGAAGTAACTGGGGACTAGGGCCCCGTGTAAGTTTTTGAAAACTGACAAAGTGCCCCCTTTTGAAAATGGAAAGTAACCTTCAATTACTGTCAAAAAAGTGCTCACGCCAAGTTTCTTACGACACTCCTGTGTGCATGTGAAAATATGAGTCCGGTTATATTGTAGTGTATTAATGTCTCAAAGTTGTGTCACTATAGCCTATCCTCTTCTTTCCAGGCTTAACCCCTCCCTATACAGGAAAGTAGTACTTCATACGGTATAGCTGCAGGGTCATGAATCGGTTGCCACAGTGATCCTTAGTAAAATTAATACATTATACCTTATCAGACATCTACAATAGGGCATACCGAGTGAGATTTTTATCTCACTTGTATATCTCAGACTGTCAGGTTTCTCCAGATAACATGGCCAAAAAACAGCCTTCTCATTTACGTTTTTACACATAAAGCCATATGCGGGATATGGTGAGCAAGAGGGACCCCTCCCCTCCCCACACACATGCCTGTGATTTTGTGAATCCCTCCCACTTTTGACTCTCCCCCCCCTCTACTTTTGGTAGGCAAATCCCACCCGTAGCAAAACTTCCTTTTCACAACTCAATCGTCTCCTGCCTCTACCAGTCTATCCAGTTGCGTGGTGGATCATACTTCACTCGGAAAAAGATATGGGGGAGGAGGGGGGGGGGGGGGGGGAAGGGGGAGGAAATTTTGCCGCCCCTCTTTAAATTACTCGTAATTAAGACTTAAACGTTGGATATGCCTAAGTGACATGCACGGCGGAGGCGTAGGGAGCGGAGAATCGGGACTCCCCTCCCTATTAGGGGATAAAACTGGGGTATTATTAACAAACACGAAATCAGTGAAATTGAAGCCAGGAAACTATAGGAAAGGTATTGGAAATTTTGATAAAAGTTTGTCAGCATTTTACAACAATTAGAGAATTTTCCGGAAAATGAAGGAAATTTTGCCGAAATTGAAGAAAATGTACCGAAATTGATAACAATTATCGAAAAATAAAGAAAATGTCCTGGAAATGAAGGAAAGTTTCTCCAATCGAAAGTTAAAGGATCTTTTATGAAAATTTAAGGATATTTCCCGAATAGCAGCAAGGTTTCATGGAATCTTAATATACCAGTGCAATTTTTTTCATTTGTAAATGGGTAATCTTTGGAGTTATACCCTCACCCCTGCAAGATGGCCCCTAGCACGCACCGTTTCAGATGATAGATGAATTTGTTTAAAATCATGACAAATACACACTAAAATCAGTTTAGAAAAATATACATTTTGGAAGAAAATGTTCAGCTGACTACAAGTTTTGTGTTTGGTTGGGGTCCATGGATGCTTTTTATGTTTTCGATGTAAGAAAAAAAAAAAAAAAGGTTTCAGAGAAAATAATGATGACAAGGAATGAAAGGAGGAAGAAAATATACACATATTGTTTTTTCTTTCCAGCTCATACATTAATAGAGCGACCCAGAATGTCTTCTTTCTCCTAAGCCTTCTCAATGTGTTCCACCAGCTGTTTTCCATCAATTGATTGCCCTTCATGGCAGGGGTAGATATTGAATATTGCCGACGAGCTATCGCCATCGGCTATACTGTCTGAGCGCGAAATCCAGCGCGAGTGCCAATGATGGGGTTCGGGGAGGGGAGGGGGAGGTCATGTCCTTTTAATTGAAACACTCGTCATTGTCATTAGACTAAGAGTGTTTCACTCTTTCTCGTTTCCATCGGAGTGAAACACTAGTAAAAAGACCGTGTGTTTCGTTCCATATCCAGTGGACTCAAACACTTGGTAATAAATCGAGTGTTTCGTTTCCTATCCAGTGGACTCAAACACTTGTTAATATATCGAGTGTTTCCGTACCCTATCCAGTGGACTCAAACACTTGTTAATAGACAAAGTGTTTCTTTCTCTATCCAGTGGACTCAAACACTTGTTAATAGTTCGAGTGTTTCGTTCCCTATCCAGTGGACTCAAACACTTGTTAAGACTGGACTTGAACACTTGTTAATAGACGGAGTGTTTCACACCCTATACTGTGATTGAAAAAACTTTGGATTACATACTAAGTGTTTCGCCCCCCTGTACGGTGGATTCAAACACTTTGTATTATATACTGAGTGTTTCGTATTACATACTGAGTGTTTCGTATTACATACTGAGTGCTTCTTATTACATACTGAGTTTTGTATTACATACTGAGTTTTTCGTATTACATACTGAGATTTTCGTATTACATACTGAGATTTTCGTATTACATACTGAGTTTTTGTATTACATACTGAGTGTTTCGTAGTACATACTGAGTGTTTCGTAGTACATACTGAGTGTTTTGTAATACATACTGAGTGTTTTGTTTTACATACTGAGTGTATTGTAATACATACTGAGTGTTTCGTATTACACACTGAGTGTTTCGTATTACATACTGTTTCGAATTACATACTAAGTGTTTCGTATTACATACTGAGTGTTTCGTATTACATACTCAATCAATCAATCGCCATAAGCCTAACGGCTCGTTGACGCACTCCTCAGGGTCATTGAGTAGGATGTGTCTGGCTGAAGTTTTTGAAGTAGAATTCGGGACCACCATGCAGTAGCCAGATCAGATGCAGACAATCCACTCCAACTTTTCAGGCCATCCATCCACCTGGCACGAGGGCGCCCAGCATATCTTCTGGTACCAGAGGAAAGGCCTGCCATTATGGGGGCAAGGCCTTTACGAACACAATGTCCATGCCACTTAGCTTGTTGCTCCAGGATTATGTCAGCTGAAAAAAGCCATCTATCTTCAATCAGATGTTGTAGGTGGTCATTGTAAATTTTGTCAGACCATATTAGTCCTAGCAGGCGCCGCCAGATAGTTTTTCCAAATGCATTAAGAGCTGCCAGGTCATTTTTCATCATAGTCCAGGTTGATGCACCATATGGAAGTTTGGCCATGACAAGGGACTTAATGAGAAGCATCTTTACCTTTAGGTAAATGTGAGTGGATTTTATGTAACTACACTTGTTAATGCTCTGCTTTGCCATTACAATGCGGCTTCGTATTTCTGCAGAATCATCAGTGTTGTAGGACAGGACTGAGCCAAGGTAGCGGAATGAAGTGACACGTTTGATAGCAGTACCATTGTATGAAATTGAGAGGTTATTTAGTGTGGGCTGTATTACCATGTACTCAGTTTTATCAGGGTGTAATTGGAGACCATATTGCAAAGCAATGACACCAAGCGACTGTAGCTGGATTTCTGTATCATTAGCACTTAGTGCCAGGAGTGCAATATCATCTGCAAATCGTAGTTCATTGGTAGTGAAGCCTTCAACATCTGGAGGTACAAGATGTTCAGTTGCCTGAGTCCATTCACGCATCATTGCCTCTGTGTAAAGGTTGAAAATAGTTGGCAAGAGAGGACATCCTTGCCGCACTCCAACTGGTATCTTGACATGTTTGAACATTGGTGTACCTAAACCTTTCCATGTCAGGGTGCCCTTAGCTCTGGAGTAAAGGTTAGCAATAAGGCGAAGCACATCAGCAGGGGCATTGAAGTCTTGGAGTACGTCCAAAATCTTTGTGTGGATGACACTTTTAAATGCTTTTTTTAAATCATCAAATGTGACGTGGAGGGGCTTCTTCACTGCGATATGAGCTTGAGCCATAAGTTTAAAGCGAAATATGGCATCAGTTGTAGATCTGCCAGGAATGAAACCGCTTTGGTTGAGGCTGATTTTAAAGTTGGCAATAGCTTGGAGTTTATTGAGGAGGAGATACAAAACTATTTTATTGGAGTGACTGATCAAAGCTAGTTTGCGGTAGTTCGAGCATGTCCCTGAATCACCCTTTTTGAAGAATGCCACGTAGGTTGATATTGTAGCTTCCTCTGGCCAGATACCAGTTTTCCAAATCTCTTTAACTGCTACATGAATAGCTGTAAAGACTGATGTATCCTTGCAGGCTTCCTTAAGGAAATCAGCTTGAAGTTCATCACATCCAGGAGCTTTATTACTCTTGAGCATCTTTATAGCCTGCACTGTGTCGGATAGTGATGGGAGAGAAACATCGCAGGCAGTGTATGGAGTTGTAGAAAGTGCTGGAAGGTTGGATCTAAACAGTAGCCGAAAGTAATCATGCCAACGGGCAACTTCTTCCTCTGTACATTTGAGTGAGTGACTAATAACACTTTTAATGGTGGGGGTGGGTAAAGCATTGGTAAGAGTAATACGTCTGGTTATTTCAAACAAGTATTTGCTGTCACTGCGGTGAAAAGCTTCATTCATGCAATCAGACTGTGTTTTCAGCCAGTTGTGGAGGTCTCTTTTACAAGCTCTTCTTGTGGCATTACGGAGCTGGTTGTAGTCTTCTGAGCCCGTTTTGAAAGCTTTGTGCTTGCGGCTGATGAGATTGAGAGTGTCTTCTGTGAGAAAAGGCTTCTTCTTTATGGTCTTTGTGTGGCCACACGTTGTAGTTGCTGACTCTTTTACTGTGGTTGTAATTTCAGATAAGTCAGAATGAGCACCAATATGCATTGCAAAATTCTCACGGAAACAACGAGCGACATCAGGATTACAAAAAGCACTAATATTAAGTCTGGCCACATGCGTTTTCCTAGAAGGAGAATTTTTGCTTAATATTGCACAAAAGGAGACGGTGGTCAGTGTCAAAAGAAGCAGAGAAGGTGCGGCAATCAATTATGCAGTTGCGAATGGATTGTAAGACAAGGATGAAATCAATCACATTCTTGGCGTTGCCTGCTCTACATATCCAAGTAATTTTTTGAAGAGGTCTTTTACAGAACAAGTATTAGCAGCTGTGAGCTTGTAAGATGTGCAGAAATCCAACAGACGAGTGTCGCGCGTATTACGCACTCCAAGTGTGTGGGGACCAATCACATCAGGATCGTCTCGACTGGATCCAGTTTAGCATTAAAATCACCAGCAATAATCAGGGTATCATCTTTTTATGATCTTGAGTGGATGAAGGACTCTAGTTGCTTATAGAAAGTATCCACCATGTCATCAGCTGCTGTAGATGTAGGGGCATAGACTGCTACAAAGAGTAGACAACCTTTCCTCACTTTGACACGAAGTGCCATAAGTCTGTCAGAGATGCATTCCACTGAAACCACGGCTTTCAGCGCTCTGCGAGAAAGCAGAACACCAACACCAGCATAGTGAATTTGTTCACCAGATAGAATAAGTCGACCATCAAGTCTGGTCTCTTGTCCAATGTTGTAGGTCTCAGCAAGCGCAATAAGATCGTTACTGTATGTTTTGAGAGTGGCTTCTAAATGTTCAGCAGCCAATGAGGTATTGAGTGTTGTTACATTCCAACTGCCGATAGTAAAATCGAGACGTTGTCGATCACAGGAAGCATGTCGCCTCGGCTTCATACTCCCCCTTTACATACTAAGTGTTTCGTATTACAAACTGAGTGTTTCGTATTACATACTGAGCGTTTCGTATTGCATACTAAGCCTTTCGTATTATATACTGAGTGTTTCGTATTACATACTGAGTGTTTCGTATTACATACTGAGTGTTTCGTATTACATACTGAGTGTGTCATATTACATACTGAGTGTGTCGTATTACATATTGAGTGTGTCGTATTACACACTGAGTGTTTCGTAATACATACTGAGTGTTTCGTATTACATACTGAGTGTGTCGTATTACATACTGAGTGTTTCGTATTACATACTGAGTGTTTCGTATTACATACTGAGTGTTTCGTATTACATACTGAGTGTTTCGTATTACATACTGAGTGTTTTGTATTACATACTGAGTGTTTCGTATTACATACTGAGTGTTTCGTATTACATACTGAGTGTTTCGTATTACATACTGAGTGTTTCGTAGTACATACTGAGTGTTTCGTAGTACATACTGAGTGTTTCGTATTACATACTGAGTGTGTCGTAAAACGTATTACACACTGAGTGTGTCGTAGTACATACTGAGTGTTTCGTAGTACATACTGAGTGTTTTGTATTACATACTGAGTGTTTCGTATTACATACTGAGTGTTTCGTATTACATACTGAGTGTTTTGTATTACATATTGAGTGTTTCGTATTACATACTGAGTGTTTCGTATTACATACTGAGTGTTTCGTATTACATACTGAGTGTTTCGTAGTACATACTGAGTGTTTCGTAGTACATACTGAGTGTTTTGTATTACATACTGAGTGTGTCGTAAAACATTACACACTGCAGTGTTTTGTTCCATATACTGTGAGACTGAAATCAAACACTTTTAATTACATACTGAGTGTTTCGCTCCCTGCTGTCGGACTGAATTCAAACACTTGCTAACAAATACTGCAGTGTTTTGTTCCATATACTGTGAGACTGAAATCAAACACTTTAATAACAGTGTTTTACTCCCGCGAACGAGTGGTTCGGTTATCTACCTGTTCAAACCACGAGGCCCTTGGTTCAATTGAATACACGCCAGTGCACCATAACTGGTTATCAAAGGCCGTGGACATTGACTTGGTTGTCGATGTTATGTCTGTCAAACACCTGTGTTCTCGTCCGGGTCATAGCGTTTCGTGATAGCATTTGTTTCATAACCGAATACGCAGGCGACGACGATTCAAACTCTCTTCTCCCGCGAACGATTCAAACACTTGTATTGCATACTGAGTTTTTAGTGCTCTTTCAGTTTTTGACTGTATGGAATTATGGACTAGGTTTTCCACAATGCTCTAAAAGTAATTACTGTTTTCATCCCTATCCCCACCAAATCCAACAGCTCTACAATTAACACACAAAACGAGGAAAAAATCAATTTAAAGTATGAGCAAATCTGAAACGGAAGTGAGGTTTTGGGGTCAACTAACCATGGTGTCGAAACACTTGAAATCTAACAAGAGCCGTAGATGGAAGTAATTGAGCCCAAAACAACAAAGTAACTTGAAGGGGCACTTTATTTAAAAAAACTTTCACTGTTCCCCGCACATGGGACTGGCAAAAGTCGGTAAATAGAATTAGTGAACCCTAAACAAAAAAGTAAAAAGAACACTTTATTAAAAAAAAATATATGGGACTGACCACGGCTGTACGGGACCATCTTACTCAGATGACTTTTACCTCGACTCGAAAATCTATTACGAAGGAAAAATCGCAATGAATCTGTGAATAAACCATTAATTTAAAGTAATGTTTTAACCACAGTTTTTGGGCATGTTTTTTGATTTTCGGGAAATTTTCGCGAATTCTTTGCCAATTTTCGGATTTTTTTGTTGTGCTTTTTTGGAGAGTTTTCCTTAATTTCCGGGCAATTTTCCTCAATTTTTGGCAAATTTCTTATTTTCCAATTTTCGGGAATTTTTGGGGTGCAATTTTGAAGAGTTTTACTTAATTTTCGAGCAATTTTCTTAAATTTTCTGCAAATTTCTTAATTTCCAGGCAATTTTGGAAATTTCCTTCATTTCCGGGCAGGTTTCTTTTTTCGCAAATTTTTGGCTAATTGTCGGGAATTCAAGAAATATTTGAGCCCTTTCTTCAGCAATGTTTTGGTTTTCCACATGTTAGAAAATCCAACATCTCAAGGTCACTGAAAATGTATGCATCACTGCCTCAACACTATAAATACAGTGTAAATTACACATACCATACACTGTACGTACGGAGTTTCTTTCGGGAATTGTTTAAGCGGACACAGCGTGTACATTATTTAAGAAATATTGAGTGAAGGCGGTGCGAGTAGCAATGTCATGGATGTCGGGACTCAATAATGGCATTTTTTCCTTCTTCAAATTTCGGGAGTTTTCTTAATTTCCGGGCAATTTTTTTCACTTTTGGGAAAATGTCTTAATTTCCAGGAAATTTCTTTCATTTTGGGCAGGTTTTTTCTCGTATTTTTTGGCCAAATTTTGGCAAAATTATCTTCAATATTCAGGAGCTGTCCTTAATTTCCGGCCACTTTTCTTCAATTTTCGGGCAGGTTTTTTGATTTTGGGAAATTTAGCATATTATTGGCTAATTTTCGAGAACTTCCATTTTTAGAATATTTTTGTCCGTTTCCGGGCAGTTTTTCGATTTTGGGAAATTATCAGAAAATCTAGCCGAGTCGAGCATGAATCCGAACAATTACTCAAGTACATGTTACCTTTCTGCCTGACTATATAAGATCGGTGCCCAAGATTAAGGGACACATATTGTCAACACCATGTCATGCGGAGTCGGAAGGGAAGAAGGAAGTGGGGAGATTGGGGAGGGGGTGGGGCGCATGACCCAGATATCTAGCCGAGTCGGGCATGATTCCGAAAAATCACTAAAGTACATGTTACCTTTCTGCCTGACTATATAAGATCAGTGCCCAAGATTAAGGGGCACATATTGACAACATCATGCCGAGTCGGGAGGGCATGGCCCAGATATCTAGCCGAGTCGGGCATGATTCCAACAAATTACTAAAGTACATGTTACCTCTCTGCCTGGCTATATAAGATCGGTTCCAAAGATTAAGAGGCACGTATCGTCAACATCATGCCGAGTCGGGAGGGAGATATCTAGCCAAATCGGGCATGATTCCGACAAAGTACTAAAGTACATGTTACCTCTCTGCCTGAATGTTTTAGGCACGTATCAAAATCATGCCGATCGGCAAAAGGAAAACATGGGAATGTTTTACCTCAAAACGCGCATAAGGAAAAAAATACGGAAAACTATAAATAAACTTGGTAGGATTTCCATTGTACAATTATTATGCGGGTTGGTTTTAAGAACGAAGTCATTGAAGCAATAGTTGAGTACTTTTAGTTAACACGCAGTGAAGGCCAAGTTCGTTTAGATTTTTGTTGAGGGCGAAAAAATTACGGATTTATCAACACACATGAAAGGCGGTTCATGTGTGAATATTTATCATACAAAAGTATTATGTGGTTTCACAGATTTGAGAGTGTTTACGCGTGACGTGATCATACGCAGGATTGTCAATCTTTATAATACCGGTGACCGTCAGAGGCTGAGATGGCATATGGGAGAGGGCGGTACAGCATGAGGAGAGGGTGGGACGGCATGTAGGAGAGGGTGGTACGGCTTGTCATGTTTGATGGCATAGCATGCCGCATGTGGGATGTAGGCCAAGTGGAATGGAACTTTAGACAACATTTTATTTAACAACTAGCCGGTTCGAAATAGCTTTGAAGCAAAACAAATTAAATAAAATTTAATGCAAACACAACTTCAGTTCAAAAGTTTGTTAGACAAGGCATTACTGATGAGAAACTTTTTTAAATTAATCTTTCTTAAACAAATGTATGACAAACTGTACTTGTGCTGAATAGAAAACAATTTTTAAGAATGCAGTGATAAGAAAAGTTTAAAAAAAGTTTATTTCAGATATATAATAAACAGATATCAATTCATACAAAAAGTTTAATAAATAGCATAGTTCTTAATTTTGGTATCATAATCATGTAACCTAACGTTGTCGTTTGCCTCGCTCTTGCACTTCATCGTTCATGATTGTTGTCGATTTCAGGCAAATAATTAATTTCTGATGAATACAGCCATATGATAAGAAATATATCTCAGTGTAACAAATTATACAAGAAAACTGTTAAAAATGAAATGAAAATCAGCCCAAATCCGACATGGGAAAACCTTATTCATCTCTTCACAGCATCTTTACGATACACAAACAACAGGAAACCCTCTGCACACAATAGTACAGTCCATGCAGCTCGGGCGCTAAGATTACGTCAGAATTAAAACAAAAATATACATAAACAGACGCCAAATTTGTCCTCTCATTGATTTCTATTTGTTGAAAAGTACGGGCCTTTTTTTTGCACCAATCACTTTGGATTTTATAAATATGGTAAATAGATATATGTTAATTATCAGGCCGTGTGATATGGACACCCAAATACTTTCATTCATAAGTTACAAAGGTCAAAGCGGCGATAAACTTGTGATTTTGCTTGCGCTCCCATTGGAAAAAGGAAAAAACACTTTTTATACTTTGTTTTTAAATTATTATATGAAATTGGTCTCAAACGATAGATAATTGAATTCAAGTTCCTTTACCGTTTGAAATGGATTAATACATTCAGAGACACTTTAGTTATAACGTTTGAAGTATAAAGTATGTGTGATTTTTCAGAGCGTTTTGCTCAGTTAAGGAGATTATCGCAAGCGTATTAACCAAACATTTCCATATGATAATATCTAGCCCAGTCGGGCATAATTCTGCCCGACTAAGATAGGTATCCGGCCAGAAGGGGGTGCCGTGCCCCCATTCCCCTCCCCATCCCCTCCCCTTCCCAACCATCCTTAACCCACCCCTTCCAACCACACCCTCCCCCACCCGCCCCCACCCTCCCCACCCACCTCCCCACCCCGCCTCGTACAGCCATGAGACTGACTGGCGTAAGTCTGTATAGATCAAATAAAAGGATTAGTTCAGTGGTCAAGCATGTTTATCGTATGTGAAAGAGGACTTCAAAAAAAAAAAATGGTGAAGAAAGCATTCAAAATCTTATTCCGTAAAGGAGATATTTGAATTTAAAGTTTTTAATCATTTGTGTAGAAACGACTGAAATCAGACAATTTGTGATGTCATAGCCTCAGTTTCCTCAAAAGTCTTTATGTATTCTTTCATATATTGTCCTGTGATTTTGTGGCTTAAAAACCATGAAATACGTCAAAAAAGTAGTAAAACTGAATCTAGGAATGGTATTTATAATATACCACCTGAAGAAAGTTTGAGGAAACATTATTTAAATAGTGAAACAATTAAATAAAGATTTTTTTAATATACATAAAGATTTTGAGGAATCTGAGGCTGTGACATCACAACTAGTTTTATTTCAGTTGTTCTACAGAAATGGTATGAAGCTTTAAACTTTAATATCTCCTTAACGGAATAGGATTTTGTGATGCTTTCTGCACCATTTTGTTTCTTTTAAAGTCCTCTTTTATATAAGATGGACATGCTTGACCCCTGAACTAATCCTTTAATGGTCGACACACAACAAATGCAAAGGCGAAGGAAGTAGAGATGGAAAGATGGGAGGGGAGGGGGGGGGGTAGGGTGGGGAGGGCAGTAGGGCAACTGCACCCTGAGAGGATTGCACCTTGCCGGTTGCAAGCTTTCTTCCCGGTTGGGACCGGGAAATGTTTGGTAGGTTTTCTCCAGAGAGGTGACCCTTCCTACGTCATTGAACAAGACATATTGCAGTATTGTTCATGACTTGTCTCTAAAAGAGAAATATTTTGCAATTGAGGGGCACTTTCAAAAGGAAAACTTTTTTATCTTTAAAGAAAAGTCAGGAATATGCCCAGTTTTTATTGGTCGGTGTAATCAACAGATTAAGGGGCACTTCATGTTGAAAGGGGCACTTTTGCAGTATTATCTTTTAAGCGCACATTCCACATTCCACCAATTCCTATGTACACCTTTGACAGTAAGTGAGGACCTCCATCCATCCCCCTTACCCCTCCCCGCACCCCCACCCAACCCCATCCAATTCCTACACATATGGTTACATGCTTAGTAAAATGTAAACTGATTAAGAAAATTGCAATAACCAGTTGTAGGTCTATATGTCAGTTATATGTCATCAGTGCTGCTAAAATTTCTCTCAAGAAAGTCTTATAAAACCTGAAAAATCTCTTTTTTGGCTTTAAACAGACTATGTGTTCATAATTAACTCACTCTTGGACATATTTTATCAGTCCCCCAAAAATAAAAAATCAATCAGTGCAGATTTTAAATATAATATTTCATTAGCGGCTTGATCAGTTGATCATTTCAAGGATAGTTTTTACGATTTTAGCCTTCAAAATTGTTGTCAATTGCAGCGGGTCACATGCCGATTATTGCAAAATAAAATTATGGCGTGTTTAAGGGGAAGATATTGGCTTATCTCCTGTCAAAGCCAAATTATCATATGAATCGTAGAAAACAGATAAGTTGGCTTTGTTTTAAAATTCGAATCAACTGAATAATCGTTTTTTTGACCGAAACAATTTGCACCAAATATAATCAAATTTAGACCAAACGTCTTCAATTCTTAAGCAAACACCCTAAATTTTGGAATCATGACAAATTAACAATTTGGAGCCCAAAATCTTCAAGTTTTGACCATAACCTTAAACTCAAAATTTAGATCAAGTTAACAGCAAAAAGCTTGATCTAGATAAACTGGCCTCTGAATTTGATAATTTAATTTTGTCGAAACGCGAATAGCCCCACATTGAGGCAATATTTAAAGGATTAGTTCAGAGGTCAAGCAAGTCCATTTGATATCAAAATGATGAAAAACATTTTTTTTTTTTATTCCGTTAAGGAGATGTATTAGTTTAAAGTTTGGTATAATTTGTGTAGAATCGACTGAAATCAGACTAGTTGTGATATCAAAGCCTCAGATTCCTCAAAGTCACTATGATGTTTTGTTCTGTGATTTTGTGGCTTAAAACAGATATGTCAGGAAACATAATCTTGTAAGTAATTATAATTTACCACCTGAAGTCAGTTTGAGGAAAAATGATTCAAATACTAAAAAAAGTTAAATACATTTTCTTTAAAATATATTAACAAGGGCTAAAAGTGAGTATGAAGGCACCAAAAATAATAGTAGATTTATACTACACCAGTCATTTATAAACAGATAAGACAGAACTTTAAACTTGAATATCATGGAACGGCATACAATTTTGGAACAGTTTCTTCACCATTTTGTTCCTATTGAAGTTCTCGTTCATATAACATGGACTTGCTTGACCACTGAACTAATCCTTTAATAAAGTCATCACCAAATTTTTGCAAAATTTATTCTTATTTATACATTTTTTTTTAACCCAATTAATCACCGATTGAAATTTACCACTGATCTGCTGGCTAACGTTTTTCTATTAAGTCGACCTACTAATAAATACTATAGCTGATATTACCACTGAGTTTTTGCCCACTTGGCGTTCCATACTGTTTTGTTAAGGTCAAGCTGCGAGAAAGATTCCCAGGTAAGACCGTTTTTTTTTTTATTAATTGCTGATTAATGTGATACATGAACAAGAATTTGATTTTTTTGTTGTATATACTTGTTTACAATCGTGTTTCTAAAGACAAGCTAAGTACAAAACTTAGCGACCTTATTATCTCAGAATCAGATGGGTTTCAAGTATTATTGCCTATAGGCCTACCAGATACGCGAATATTATTTTGCATGTTTAGTGTGTTACTTACTCTGTACTGTAGGGCCATGAGTTTTAGATTTGCGTTCACCATCCGCTTGATCCAAACCCTTATTTACAAAAAAAAAGGCTCTCTATTACCAAGTTCCAAATCATCAAACAGGTGTAAAAGCGCATAGTATAATAATTACGCATTTACGTATAGGTCTAACGTAGCCAGCCTATATCTGAGTACTAGTAGTAGCCCCTAGGGGCCTAGGCTAGGCATTGGTAGGCTAGGCCTACTCCCCGTAGTACCGTCGGACTGATGCCAGCCGTGTTAGCATGGTTGCCGTTTAGTGTTAGCTGGCCATCCTAGGGTACAACAAAATTCTATACTCTCCTGTACTGTTTTAAGCAAGGTGTTATATTTGGTGTTTTAGCTTTTTGCAAAGAGTTTTAATGACTCAAATGAGTGGAATGGTTTTCCTGAGTGGGTAGTTAAAGTCTGTTCACAATTTTAAACTCAACATTGAAAAGTTCTTTACTAACTTTAGCGTCTTTTGATTTTTTTTTTGTGGTGGTGGTGTTACTTTAGGCTTTTTTAGGCTTTTTATGGGGCGTCTAACCTTTTTTAGCCTGTAATTATGTTATGTTACAGGAAAATCTCAGTTTCAAGATTGTTATGAAAACGAAACCATTTTACCTTCTTTTTTTGACCCACAATGACTAGAATTGATGTTTGAAGCCCATCATGTCTTCAAAAACTGTTTTTAAAGTGATTTTAGTAACTTTTATTGAAATATTTTAGACTACTTTTCTTTCCGTAAAATTGTCTGACAAACTCTCCAAAGTATGGTCAAAGATCAAAACACTGCCATCAGGCCTATAACATTTTAGCAGGGGTAATATGTTTTACATTATTTGTGGAAAAAATTAAGCTAATACTTATAAAGTACAATTATATAATCTAAAATTTCTTGATGTTTTATTCATTTGTTTTCACACACAGTTTTTTTTACTAAAACTATTTAATAAAATTATATGAATAGAAAAAATATTCACAGTGAAAAATCAACCTGCACTGTAGTGGAACATCCTAAAACTTATTTGGCAGACATAAATATTTAATCACAAATGGCAGTGACTAAGAAAATGGCGACCAATATATGAATTTCGTAGAATTTTATCCCTAAATAGGTAAAGATTTAGGAAATGTTTTTTTTGGGAAAGGTTTATTATTTAGACTACATGATATAAGAATATCTAAAAAGTAGGTTCTTTTTCAATCATTAATTTTCTACAACGTGTGAATTAAGAAAAAACCTACTGGAATTGTACCTAATATATAACAACCCTCATATGGCAATCCCAATGTCAACCCGTCCTGAGGGATGTTTATCTAGTGTACTGTAGCTATATCCCACAATACACTTTGTGACATTCTGATGGCGTGTACAGTGGGTTATAAAACCTTCCGTACATGAAGGTGTTGAATGTTAGGCTACCAAACTTAGGCCCATGGTCAATGGTGCAAAATTTGCTCAAATTTGCTATCTTACTATATTACAGTATGTACCTTTCTTGCTTTAATTCTTATACAAAGTTCTTTGAAGTTGTCTAAGTGCTCAAAAAGACAAAATTAGAAGACACTTTTTGCTTGTTTTGGCAAAAAAGTTTTTCCCAGTCGGACCTTCAAAGTTTCTGTCACTTGTATTGTTAATGTTGAGGTCATATTACTTTTATGGTTGTTGTACAGCTGGTTGGCTAACAACTCATGCACATTTAAATAGACTCAAGTAACAAGTAAACAATTTTTATCGAACCTTAACATCATGAATATTCAACAAAATTTAGTTCTGCTCTAAAAGTAATGGCTGAATAGCTGTTTGCATCGCGAACAGAAGACTCACAGAAAATAGGTAAATTATACCATTTCCAAGTAAGTTTCAAATGGCAGGATTTTGTGGATAAACAGTACATCTGTTGTGAACCAATACTCATTTAAAATTGTGTTAGTGTTTTTGGCATTCGTGAAATTTAAGATGAAAACACAGACATCCTCATCAAACAGCTGGCTCATGAATAGCTGGGTGTAGAACTTCAAAATATGGCTATTGATCGAAGTCACAGGATTGGTAAGCCGAACTCCTAAGGATGCCATGCCATTATTGTGAAATTCATCAATTACTCGGCCAGGTCACTTATGCTGAAAACAAGATGCAGACTTAAGTCAATTGGCAAGAAGATCTGTCTACTAGAAACTGTGCACTTCTAAAAAAGGCATCTGATCATCCACGGATATCATCAGCGTGGTCCATCGATGGAAGGACTTACGGGCTCGTCAAGGCATCAGACGGCAGTGAGGCAAAGAGATGGATCTCGAGGCTGAGTGACCTATTCAATTGTAAAAATATCGCCATTAAAGTCTCTGACATCATACTGTTACATTAAATTAGGACTTTATTTATCTATTTATTTTTGCAACAATTAGTTTAGTTTCTACTTACAGTAGTTTGTTTTTTGGTTTTTATTTTCTTGTTTGGATTGTTTAAATATCAGTTTTAGGTATTTGTGTTTTCTGTGATAACTTGATATCAAGTGGCAATGATTTCGTACCATGTAATCAATGTGACTCAAGATGCCATCTGGAATGTGTAAATTTGTCAAACTTTTCAACTTGGATCTGTAATGTATGCACTTTGGGTGCTTTACCATTTAGAAATGTTGATTATGTTGAGAGTTTTTGTAATAGTCACCAAAGATTTTTAAACAATGTAAGTGATGATCTTTATTCATTTGATAATTTATCTATTAATTGTGATTCCAATCAACCAGAATTTTAAATGATGGGTCATGTGATTATTTTGACATTGACAATTTTAACCAGATAAGTAACAATGCCGGGTTCTCATTATTTCATTTAAATAGTGGAAGTCTTAATAAGAATTTTAACAATATTCTAAATTTTCTTTCATTACTTAATCATAATTTTTCTGTAATTGGCTTTACGGAGACATGGTTTGGAGATCACAATGTATTGTCTCTTATTAATATTTATAAGTATTCTTCAATTGAAAAAGTAAGAATATAAATAGAGGTTGTGGAGTCTGCATGTTTGTAAAAATTGGGCTCAGTATATCAGAGCCGTGATGATATCTCTGTTTTCAACGTTTGCATTGAAAGTATTTTCATTGAGTTGAACCTTGTTAGCAGCAAAAGTAAAGTACTACTTGGCGTACTTTATAGACATCCAAGTAGCTCTCTTTTATACTTTATTGAAACTTTTGATCATAATCTGTCTACAATAAGTAATGAAAATAAGCAATGCTACATTATGGGTGATTTTGGAATAGATTTACTTAAACGTAATGTCATTGACTTTTTAAATAATACTTTTGCTAATTGTCTCTATCCATTAATAACGAAACCTACTCGTGTAAGCCCAACCTCATCAGTTCTTATTGATAATATATTTACTAATGTAACTAATAATTGTCCTCTGTCTGGTGTTATTATGACTGATCTTACTGATCACTTCCCAGTTTTCTGTAAAAGTTGTACTCATAAGCCTGAAGCTGAAGAAAACTTCAATTTTCGTAACTTTTACAAGTAAATATAACTTCACTCAAAAGGTGGGGAGTGTTGACTGGAGTTTAGTGCTTCTCGACAACAATGCTAATTCCTCTTACGAAACCTTTTGTGATATGCTAAATTCTTTTTATAATGTTGTTTTCCATATATTTTAAAAAGAAGAATAAACATAAAAATACCCATGGATTACAGTAGGCATTCTCACTTTGATTAAGAAGAAAAGCAAAATATGTAAAATGTACCTCAGAAACCCCTCAGATACAAATAAGACTACTTATAAAGGTTATAGAAATAAACTAAACCATGTTCTTCGTGATAACAAAGAAAAAAAATTTCTACATAAATTTGAAGAAGTTCAACATGATGCTAAAGGTACATGGTCAATTATAAATAACTTACTTCATAAGGGAAAAGCTAGAACAACTGTTATTGATAATTTTAAAGACAACTACAATAAATTTCAAAACCCAACAAAATTGCTAATAATTTTAATACCAGAATACTGTAGTTACTTTGATGAAATTGGACCTTCTTTATCACAAAATATACAATCTTGAACACATGCTAAGGAGTTTCTCAAAAATAATACTCACAATCCCCACTCTCTTTTTTTTTCCCAAAGAAGTTCTGAAGATAGTCTCCCAATGTTTAAAGCCAAATAAAGCTGCTGGTTTTGATAACTTTAAACCGTCTATTATGAAGAAAATAATACAATTAATTTAGCCCCTTTAACACATATCTACAATGTTTTCTTTTTAAGTGGTATTGTTCCTGACAAAATGAAAACTGCAAAGGTTATCCCTGTTTTTGAATTTTTAAATTAGTGATCCTAAAGTACTTGAACAGATTGTGTATAATAGAGTATATGAATTCTTAAATAAGCATGATATACTTTTTGATGGTCAATATGATTTTCGTCAAGGTATGTCCATTGAATTACAGTAGCTCTTACTGATGCAGTTGATAAGTTATATAGTGCCCTTGATAAAATCTTACATGCATAGGAATTTTCCTTGATTTATCGAAGGCCTTTGATGCAATTGATCACAATATATTAAGTTATAAGTTGTCCCATTATGGAATAAGAGGTACCTGTTTATCTTGGTTTTGTAGCTATTTGTCCAATAAAACGCAAATCACATATTTTGATAATGTATATTATGATCCCCTTTTCATTCAATGTGGTGTTCCGCAAGGATCAATATTAGATCCGTTCCTTTTTATAATTCAAGTCAATTATCAACAAATTCTTCACTTGTTCTTTTCGCAGACAATACTAATATATTTTTTCTGGTGACATTCTTTATAATCTTCAACAGTTAATTTGAATGAGCTTTTTCTTCACAACTGGTTTATCACTAACAAATTATCCCTTAATATTGATAAAACTAACTAGGTAGTATTTAGTAATAGTGAAGCTTATTTTGATTTTGAAATTCATCTTAAAGGGATACCTCTTGACGTACTAATAAGAGAAAGTTTGTAGGTATTATTATTGATTCTACACTCTCATGGCTTGACCATATTGATTTTATTTCAACAAATGTTTCAATAGGTGTCAGTATATTATCTAAGCTTAAGCATATCTTACCCAAACATGTTCTTCGTTGTATCTATATAAGTTTAGAATTGCCACATTTCTCATATTGTTCAACAGTTTGGTCTGCCTGCAGTAAATCTTACATGAATAAATTAATAATCCTTCAAAAATGTGCAATTCGTCACATTAACAATTTTGGTACTTACGATCACACAAGGTCTTTATTTTCCTGTTAAAACTGCCAGATCTAATAAGCACTAACATTGCTATTTTCACTGTAAATGTATTCATGGTAGCTTACCCAACTATTTTGATTCGTTCTTTACTGAAAACAATCAAATATACTTGTATAACACAAGGATAACATACATTCCTTTCCTTGTTGTAATAATACCGCCTTAAGTTCTGTAGTCTAAAAAATCATGCAGTTAACCTTTGAAATTCTTTACCTTTTGGAATAAAATCATCAAAAACATTTATTACTGTACATAGACATACTTTATCCAAACGTATTGATTTTTGTATTGTTATGTAAAGGGGGGCATGGGGGAGGGGGGAGGATATTTTTAGTGGACGATTCAAATATTATATTTTATATTATTGTGTGCATCTTAATGTAAACTATTTCTTATCCACGGGTGGTAGGTTGTGTTAGGGGTGCTGTGTTATGGGTGGGGGGTCGGGAATGTTTTTTTTCTTTCTTTTTCTTATTTTTTCTCCTTTTTATTCTTGCTTAGATACAACTATGTATATACTCAAAGTAGATTAAGTCATATTATCTCATTACTTTGAGGGAGTGCCCTACTCGTTAAGCCATGCTAGTTTTTTAGGGCACTTTTCACAACTTTCTGTATTTTTTTACTGTATATGTACAGTATATCCTCGTTGTCATTGTCGTCGTCATCATTATTACTATTGTTATTTTTATTATCATTATTATTGTTATTTTTATTATTATTATTATTATTATTATTATTATTATTATTATTATTATTATTATTATTATTATTATTATTATTATTATTAATAATATTATTGTTTGTTTTGAATGTTGTGAAGAAACAAATAAATGAAATGAAATGAGATGAAAACCTAGTGATAAAAGAGTTTTGAAATTTTAGTAAAGAATATTGTCAGGGAAGCTGTGGAAAGTTGAATAAAGTTATGCCAATATATTTGTTGTTGATCTCTAATGGTGTGTATAGGAAAAACCATAACTTTTGTGAGGCCGCAGATTAGTAAACAACAGCAACTACACAAAGTCAGCCTACATGATGGATTAACTAAAAGAAATTACGGCCAAACAAAGATAAATGGTTTCATAACTAGGCCTAATGTTCAGTTTAGTACTCCCCGTAGTAACGTCGGACTGATGCCAGCTGTATAAGTATGGCTACCGCTAGTGATGGCTGGCCATCTGAGGGTGCTACAAAAGCCTATACCCTGCTGTGCTGTTTTAAGCATTGTGTTAAAACATTGGAATATCTCAGTTTTAAGATCTTTATGACAACAAAACCATTTTACTTTTTTTTTACCCACAATGCTTATCCATGTCTTCAAAAACTATTTTTACGGTGATTTAAGTTATTTTTATAAAAGCATTTACTGGACTACTTTTCTTTCTGTAAAAATCGTCTGATGGACTCTCCATGTTATGCTATAACATTTTAGCAGGGGTAATAAGTTTTAGAATTATTGAGGAGAAAAATTAAGATAATGCTTATAAAAAGTACAATTAGATTATCTAAACATTTCTTGATGTTCTATTTATTGTTTTTGCACACAGTTTTTTTACGAAAACTATTTAATATAATTATAGGAACAAAAAAAATGTTCACAGCGAAAAATCAACCTGCAGTTTAGTAGTAGAACATCCTGAAATTTATTTGCCAAGGTATGAACAGTTAATCACAAATGTGCAGTGATTAAGAACGATGGCCAACAAATTCATGATTCAGAGACACTTTATCCTGTCGTGGTGTCAAATAGGTACAGATTTAGGATTTCTTTTTGGAAAAATGTATTATTTAGACTAATTGGTATAAGAATATCCAAATGTAATTTATTTTTCAATCATCAATTTTCTATGTGTAAATGTTTTTAAACATAGGAATTGTATACCAACTACAGTATAACAAACCTTGTACGGCAATCCCAATGTCAACCGTACTGAGGAATGTGTATAATAACTAGGCCTAGTTAGGGTTAAGCTTTATACTAGAAATAAATAATGAGTTAATAATAAGTTCCAAATCATCAAACAGCTGTAAAAGGGTATAATTATGCATTATTTATATAGTTAGGATTAAGCTTTATACTAGAAATAAAAAATGAGAAAAAAGCCTCATGCCTTTTTGAAAAATGTATGGATGCAAATCTAAATCTTAAATTTTCATGGCCTAGAAAATATTATATAGGCTAATCTGCACTGAGGTAATAGAGGGAGTGTGCACATGTGTGGTGTGGGAGGAATTTATATTTATTTCCACAATTTTAATGTCATATTCATAGGCAAAATATTTTAATACAATGATTTAGAATCATCTTCCCAACATCTTTGGACAGGAGTAGACAATTCTGGTGCAGATTTTTTAAGTCTTGTTATTTATATTCTCCTGGCATCATTTAACTAGTTAGAGATTCCTCTGACAGTTTCCTGGGCATCCATTTTCACTATTACATTAGCCACAATGAGCAAATGGCTTACAGATTGTCCTAGGTGTTTTGCGAAAAGTTCTGTTTTAACTATAAATTTAAGGTAAAATTGAGTTGAAACTTTGTGAAAGTATGTAAGCACTATGTAAGTTATGTAACTATTATCTAAGATCAATCACTTATATAAAAATGCATGTTTTGAAACAAAAAAACTTTAAAACTGTGTTGGTAGTGCAGCTATTGAATTAGACTTATTTCTCCTGTCAATTTTCAACACCTTATGAATTGAGTTTGAAATAAATGATAACTCAAAATGTATCACATTAAAAACATGGTACTATTACCTTGAATGACTCCAATTTAAGTACACAAATTTAAAGGTGTATGTATGATTAGAGGTAAAAAGTTAAGAGGATTTAAATTCATGAAAAATGCTCAAATAAAGTCTCATCTTTTAAAACTTTTGAATTTTAAGCTCTAAATATTTAATTATTTTTGCAAATAAATGATGTATGAACATGAACAGACCTTTCTATTTCAAACTGCTAATCTGTCATCTTTTTGTTATCTACTTTTGAAGTTTTTTGTTGTTGTTGTTTCAAAACATGCATTTTGATAAAAATGATTGATCTTAAATAATACTTACATAGGGCTTACATACTTTGACAAAGTTTTAACTCGATTTTACCTTAAACTAGAAAGTTAAAATGGAACTTTTTACAAAAAAACTAGGACAATCTAAAGCCATTTGCTCATTGTGGGTAATGTAATAGTGAAAATAGATGCCCAAGTCGGCTCTTCTATTTACGTCAGAAACGATATCCCTCGAGCCTCGTCCCCCTATTCACTCCAACCTCCAAACCTCCTGCCACCTCGTGACCTTGCACAAAACCATCACGCTCTGTAACCTTCCCCCCACCGACCTTGTCAACCTCATCTCCCAACTCCACAAACCCTTTATCCTATGGGTGACTTTAGTGCTCACAACCAACCCCTTTGAGGCTCCTCCTCGACTGTCAGGTGTAAACACATTGAAAACATTCTGAACCATCGCAACCTCTGTCTCCTCAACGACGGCTCTCCCATTTACTTACATCAGGGTACAGGCACTCTCACCAGCATCCATCTGCGACCCCTCCCTCTTTGTTAAATTGAACTGGAGAGTTTATCCTGGCAGTGACTATTTCCCATCCCCATTTCCACCCTCCCCTCCTCAACAAACACTTTCCCTACAAACTGGAAAATCCAGTGCGCCGATTGAATCTTTATTTCAGTTTATGCAGCATCTCCATTACCAGTGACATCCTTCTCTCTGACAACCCTGTCTCTCTCTTTACTCCCAAGGTTCTGGAAATCGCCAACTTCTATATTTCCACCTCCTCCTCCACCCCGAAGAACATCAAGCCTTGGTTCTCCACTGATTGCAAGAAAGCAATCTCTTTTAAGAACAAAGCCCTCCGTCTCTTCAAAACTCACCCATCTCCCCAAAATCTGGGTACCTTCCGCATTTCAGAGCCAATGCCAGGAAGACCATCAAACTCAGCAAAAGATCTTTGGGAAACCTAACGTCTCCTCCTTGGATCTCCAGACCGCCCCTGCCAATGTCTGGAACATGATCCGTAACTTTGAAGGGAAAAGCACCTCAAACAATATCTCTCACTTCATCTATAACAACACAAAAATCACCGACCTCAACGACATTTCCGACTGCTTAGCCTCCACTTCGCAAAACCTCCTCCAATGACAGTCTTTCGCACTCCTTTTGTAACTTGAAAATCGAGGCTGAGAAAAATCTCTTAACTTCCAGTCAAACAATGAGGAAAACTACAGCCTTCTGTTTACCTTCCCTGAGCTATCCTCTGCCCTAAAAAAATCTGGTTCCTCTTCCCAAGGCCCTGACGGCATCCACTTATCTCCTCAAAAACCTTCCCAAATCTTCTCTTGACATCTTACTCAAGATTTACAACCATCTGTAGTCCTCCAAAACTTTCCATTCTCACTGGCATCCTCAACATGCTCTGGTTTAATCCACTAATCTTACAAATCTTAAACAAACTTAACGCTGTCTCTACCTCAGGGAAAAAATTATCTTTTTCTAGATCCCCAGCCATGTCAGCATCCCTGACAGAGCCACCAGTAACGCTTTGTCGAACTACATTTCACCTATCCTTATTCCGCACTCTGACTTCCGCTTCACCATTTTCAGCTACAGTACCTCAGGAAGACCTGGCAAGACTCCTGGAATCTTGCGACCAATAAAAACTTCACACTGAATCCCAAAGTCAGGACCAACCCTCTCTGCACTGTCACAATCATAGAGGGATATTGTTGTCACCCGCATCAATCTCGGTCTTTCTCACCCACTCCTACCTCCTTCCAGGCTCTCCCACAGCTTTTGCTCTACTTGCAACACTGATCTCTCAATCAAGCATATCCTCTTGTCCCTTATATCTGAACTCCAGATCACTCCTATCCTCCACTTCCATTTCTAATCTTTTCAAGAACAATCCCTCCTCCAACATCATCACCTTCCTCCACAATAGCAACTTATTCCACCTGATCTAATCCACACTTCTCCCTTTTCTACCCTACCATCCTATCATTCCTTCCTTTTTATTACATTTATTTGCTCCTTTATTATTTATTCTATTTTTCGTCCTTTCTTTCCCCTTTCCTCTCCCATTCCTTTCTGATCTAACTCTTGCAGCTTAAATTTTTAATACCCTCTTGGCACATTTAAGTTTGACTGTCGCGTGTGGTTAAACATCAACAAACCCAAGCCAAACCAGCAAAATTATCTCTTCTTGATAGATTTGAATTATCTCTTCTTAACCCTTACTCTACCAGCACTATTTTGAAAATGCGCGGGAGGCGGGCCAAAGACGGGCACCCAAACGCGATAATATCGCGCGTGGAAGTAAGGGTTAATCAAGACGTGATTATTGAAGGGTCCTCTGTCTTCCAGGCAGAAAAGTCGGGCCTTTTCGCTGTCGGGACCCGCTGGGCCGCCCACCACCGATCATGCTGCCTATATTTTCGGTGGGCGATATGTCGCTGGTTGATTAACCTTACTCTACCAGCACTATTTTGAAAATGCGCTCGGGAGGCGGGGCCAAAGACGGGCACCCAAAACGGGCGATAATATCGCCGTGGTAGAGTAAGGGTTAATCAAGACGTGATTATTGAAGGGTCCTCTGTCTTCCAGGCAGAAAAGTCGGGCCTCTTTCGCTGTCGGGACCCGCTGGGCCGCCCACCGGATCATGCTGCCTATATTTTCGGTGGGCGATATGTCGCTGGTTGATTAACCCTTACTCTACCAGCACTATTTTGAAAATGCGCTCAGGAGGCGGGCCAAAGACGGGCACCCAAAACGGCGATAATATCGCCGCGTGGTAGAGTAAGGGTTGATAGATATGAATTATTTCTTCTTGATAGATATTAATGAATTATTTCTTCAATAAATTATCTTTTCTTGATAGATATTAATGAATTATCTCTTCTTGATAGATATTAATGAATTATCTCCTTGATAGATATCAATGAATTATCTTTTCTTGATGGATATTAATGAATTATCTCTTCTTGATAAATATTAATGAATTATCTCTTCTTGATAGATGTTAAAGAATTATCTCTTCTTTCTGACCATTTGTTCTTTAATTTCTCTCATCTCCCCCTGTTTCCTTTCCTTCTTACCTTTAGAATGATCTGACCTCTCAGGCACAATTTGACCTCCGTGTCATGGTGTCGTTGAGACCTCATCAAACAAACAAACAAACTTGATACATATTAATTCAGCTGCACTTTGATAGTTTTTTTTTTTTTTTTATCTTCTATTTGTTATATGTATGCTTGTGTCCTTTGTAGGACAGTAGTGTCTACCAACTGTGGTGTAGCGGTTATCATACATGTCTACAGACCACGAGGCCCCGGGTTCAAGCCTGTGTTAAGTAGACACGCCAGTGCACCACAACTGGGTTATCAAAGGCCATGGACATTGACTTGGTTGTCGATGTTATGTCTGTCCGTACGTCGTACCTGTGTTCTCGTCCGGTCGATAACATTTCGTGATAGCATTGTTACTATCATAACCGAATACGCAGGCGACGACCCCGTCACTGTAATTGTGTGTTCAACTCTCTCAGGACAGTAGTACTAGTTTTTTTTTATCTGTTAGATCCTGATCATGTTATTTCCTTCTCTTAAAGAGCAGCTTAAAATGATGTTTTTTATATATTTTCATTTCTGTCTAGAACTAGGACATCTTTGCCTTTTACAGTATACTGGTTTGTATTGTTTTCTGCACTATCATCAAACAATCCTTAACCTCTCATTCCTACTAAACATTTTCATAATTTACTTATTAATTCATTTAAATATTTAACATTATGCTTCTTTTTTTGTGCTACAAATAAAGATTTCATTTGCATTTTTTACTCAGTTGCTATAAATACTGTACAGGTACGGGTCTATGTTGTTTGGGTTCGGTGACATACATGAACTACACTTACTGTAGTTATTTTTGGTACTTATTGGAGTTTGTGTGTTTGTTTTTAATGATCCTCCGTGATTGGGAATAAGACAACATACTTCATATTAGGTCAACAACGCCAAGCTAAATGTCAGTTCCTAAATGTGGATCATTTCTGAAGTTTTCCCATGGTAAAATTTGTATTCCACAAAAATACAAATACAGAAACAAATTAATGAAAAATCTATCTGATTTACCAAAAAGTTTTTCAAGTGTAGATACAAATAGATTGGTTAGTAACAGGCCAACTTTGACATCACACTATTGCATTCCTTTAGGTCTTGGCATATTCTCTTTAAATAGCATTTTGCCAGTTTTTCAAGTAAAAGTGGATGGGAACATGAACAGATAAGCAAAACATGTTCACATACAGTATGGAGTATGTTATACCCCAGCTATCTTAGTATTCAAAGAAAGGTTGGTGGATGTTATGCATTGTAACTGCACAGCTGCTAAGAAGAAGCCATTCATGTAATGATTGATACACAGATGCCATGTATGTACAGTGTCTTCAAAATGTTGCTGGTCTTATAAAAGTATATTGGTTTATAGTGTAACTTGAGGTTCTAACTGAGAGTGAGGTTTGATTGACAATTTGAATAGTAAAGAGAGTGTACACATTATGTAATTTCCATGGCAGAATAACACAGCCAAAGCCAAGAAGACCATTAAACTCAGCAAAAAGTCTCTTGGGAAACCTATGTCTTCCCTGGATATCCAGACAGCCCCCTTCAAGGTCTGGAATATGATCCGAAACTTCAAAGGAAAAGCTCCTCCAAAACATCTCTCACCTCATCCACAACAACACCAAAATCACCGACCTCAAAACATCACCGACTGCCTGGCCTCCACTTTCGCCAATACCTCCTCAAATGACAATCTTTCTCACTCCTTCCGCAAACAGAAAATCGAGGCTGAAAAAACCCTCTTAACTTTCAGTCCAGCAATCAGGAAAACCACAATCTCCCCATCACCTTCTTTGAGCTCTCATCTGCCCTCAAAAAATCCGGGTCCTCCTCTCAAGGCCCTGACAGCATCCACTTAATCTACTCAAAAATCTCTCCAGAAACTCTCTTGAAATACTCCTTAAGATTTATAATTACCTGTGGTCCTCAAATTCTTTCCCCATTACTTGGAGAGAGGCCAACATCACCCCAATCCCTAAAACCAACAAAGACAGATCCAACCCCAAAAAGTACAGACCCATTGCTCTTACCTCCTGCCTCTGTAATATCATGGAATGTATGGTCAACTACAGACTCTGCTGGTACCTTGAGAGGAACTCCATCCTCTCCCCCACTCAAAATGGCTTCAGAAAAAATCGAAACTGCCTAGACCATGTCCTCAAACTTAAGACTTTCATCCGTGAAACCTTTGTCAGAAATCATCACGCCATCTCTATCCTCTTCGACCTCGAAAAGACCTTTGACACCACGTGGCGGTATGGTGTCCTCAAGGACCTCCACTCTTTTGGTCTCAGAGGCTCCCTCCCCACCTTCATCCAGAACTTCTTCCACTCCTGCTACTTCCTGGTACGCATTTATAACACCTACTCCCAAAGGTACACCCAACATGTGTCCCCCAAGGCAGCATCTTTTCCCCCACTCTCTTTATCCTCAAAATTAACAGCATCACCAAAACTCTCACCCCCAACATCAAAAGGTCTCTCTATGTCGATGATTTTATTATCTACTCATCCTCTCCATGCTTCCATACTCTCCAAAATAACCTACAACACTGTCTGGATAGTCTGGCTCACTGGAGCTACTCCGATGTTTTCAACTTCTCAAAAGACAAAACTGTTTTCATCCATTTTAACAACAGCAACTCCTTCTTCCTCCACCTCAATCTCTGCCTCAAAGATTCCATAATCCCCAGTAAAGACAGTTCTCCCTTTCTCGGAATCACTCTCGACACCAAACTCTCCTATCTCTCTCACATTAACTCCCTCAAAACAAAATCCTCAATCTCCTCAAGGTCCTCTCAAGCACTGACTGGGGGAAAATCTTCTCACCCTGCTCACCTTATACCGCTCCCTCCTCAGATCCAGGCTGGACTATGGCAATTTCATCTTTGCCTCCGCCCATAAATTTTACTTGAAAACCTGGAGGCCACTGAGAACACTGTCCTGAGGCTTTGCCTTGTCGCCACTCACACCTTCCCTATCACCAGTCTCCACATCGAGGCCAATGAACTCCCCTTTGACCTCCGGTGCACAAAGGCTGGCTTCTCCTTTGCTCTCTGCATCCTCACCGATCCATGGAACCCTTGCTTCCATTCCATCCATTCTCCCTCCTTCACCAACCTCTTCAATCTTTACAAATGCATCACCCCACCTTTCAGGATTTGAATGCACTTCCACTTCTCCAAAGCCAACATCAGCATTTTCTCAATCGCCAGATACAACATCCCACCTACACCCATCTGGACTATTCACCCCCCACCCCCCAAGGTGTACCTTGGTCTTTTCTCCTTCACAAAAGTTCTGTACAACCCAGCCTTCTTCCACTCCAAATACTGCCAACTCAGTAGACATTTCCACAACTACTCCTTCCTCTTCACCGACGGCTCCACATGGGAAGGCTCTTCTGTAGCCGCCACCACCTGTCCCAGTCTCACCCTCTCCTCAAGGCTACCCAATGGCGAAAGCCATCCTCCTGGCCTTAAACTTCATAGAACTCTCTTTCCGCCCCCGTTTAGTCATCTTCTCTGACTGTAATTCCGTCCTCACTGGCATCCTCAACATGCTCTGCCCCAACCCTTTCATTCTACAAATCCTTAACAAACTTCACACTCTCTTTTGGATTCCCAGCCATGTCAGCATCCCTGGCAACGAGAGCCGACTGATCCGCCAACAAAGCTCTGTCAAACATCGTTTCTCCTTTTCCTATTCCACACTCAGGCCTCCGTCTCTCCATCTCCAACTACATAAAAAAAAAACCTGGCAAAACTCCTGGAATCACAAAACCAGTAACAAACTCTACACCATCAAACCCAAAGTTGGGACCAACACCCCTCTGCACAGTCGCAACCGAAGGGAAGACATCGTTGTCACCCACATCCGCCTTGGCCACTCCTCTCTCACTCCCATCTCTCATCCGGCTCCCCTACCCCTCTCTGCCCCACTTGTAACACCGATCTCTCCATCAAGCATATCTTCGTAACCTGTCCCTTTATACCAGAACTCCAGATATCTTCTCTCCTCACTATCTTCAATCTCGGACCTTTTCGAAAACAATTCTTCCTCAAACATCATCAACTTCCTCCGCAACAACAACCTCTTCCACCATATTTAACTTCCCCCTTCCCCCTTTCTACACCTAACCTTACTTAGTGCTTACCTCCTTTTTTTTCTCTTTCTAATTTTCCCCCTTTTCTCCCTTACAAACCTTCCTTTCCTCACTATTCTAAATCTTACACCATAATTTATTAACACCCTCTTGGCACATTTGACTCTGACTGTTAAACATCAACAAACCAAACAAAATCTTAAATTATGTCTAAATGCACACAGTTTTTGAGCCACTGCACCTTTCAAAGGGAGTTGTAATTTCCATGGGAGTTGTAATTTTTGTGATTTCCATGGCAGAATAACAGATGGAAAAGATACTGTCCATTGGCAAAGTGTGAGGTAACAGAATAAAGGGAAAGTTTAAATTCTTCCAGTAATTTCAGAGCTCTGTATTTAAAGAAATATAGCCAACTTTTCAATACTACCAAAACCTCATAAATTATGTCTGAATGCATACAGTGTTTGTATGTTTAAAATTGCTTAATGAATAGGAAAACAAGCAACAATTTTATGCATGTTGACTATCTGTACCAAAAGAAACTTAAATTGCATGCAATTCTGCAGTACATTATTTTGCATGTGTATTGTGTTATGGACATTTTTGCCACAAAGGTACTGAAGTCTATGTGGACAGTTTACAGTATAAGCTCAGGTGCTGTACATTTTGTTTTGTTGGTTTGTGGTGCACTCTTGTGTAGTTTATGAATTGCATGACACTTGATATCATCAAAACTTTATAGCAAGTATCATGTTCACAGTCTGCCACCATAATAATTAATGTATCAGTCTTACACTGTATTTCATTTATGATTTAAATTAAAAGCAATTACTATGATATATTTGCATGCATCCTTCATAAGTTTAGTTTATGCATCATGTTGCTCCGTCATTTTAAGGAAATAGATTATTTAAAAGAAACCTAGAAGAATGCAATAAAATACTTTACTATACAGTGTACAGTATCTTATGAAACAATGGTTTTGAATTTTACATTTTTCTCTACCTTCAGAGATCAATAAACTAAATGAAGCATGAAGCTGCCATCCATCCCACATGTCATCTAATGAATTCATGCCACAACACTCATGTACAAGTTATGGTGTTCAATCACATGGGATATTAAAAAAAGCAATATCACATGTGTGTGATATAGGCAGCATGTAAATGAGATTAAAACTTGTACATGAATTTGTGCTGTGTACAGTATTTCAGAGAAAGTGATGTTTTGTTTGGGTAGAGCATATTACAGTACTGTACACTGTACCTTACAATGCTGGTAAGAACAGTACCCTATTCCAGAAGCGGAATACTGTACAGTAGGTTTAGTTTAATTAGTTAGTTTTGAGTTCTTAGATAAAATTATCTTTACACTTTTTGCCTCTACAACCATATTTGCTTCCATATCACTTTGTTTTTGAAAATGATCACATGACCTTTTGTAAAATTCTCTCAGTTTCCTTTACTTCTACTAGAAAATGACTGGTTTTCTTAGTTGTGTGGATCAAACAAACAAGTTTTTTTTTTGCCAGCACGTACAGTAAGTCACAATGACTGGATGAACAAGAAATTTGCCAGCATGGGAAGTGGATAAACACGTGTTAACACCCTGCTTTTTTTTCAAGAGAACCAGGCAGGGGGTGAAACTCATACAACATGGGGCAAATTTTTAATTTCTCACCACTGTTCCATGGAACACTGTTCCACTAACAGCTTAAAAAACACTGTTCCGGATCAAATTTCAGTGTTTCATCATTTTTGTCAATAAAAAAGCAAATTCTGTGCTTTAGATTGGACTGAGTAATTGTAAGAGAAAGCAGAAATGAATGATAGTCGGAAGGCTGCTGCATACGTATGGAAAATCTAAACCAAGTAAGGCTGTAGCACTTATCGTATCGTATGTTCGGGGTAAAAATGAATAAAACGCATGATAGTTTTTAGTTTACACATGGAAATACAGTATCAGGGATGTGAGTGAGACATTCAAAATTATTTTGAAGATCATGATTATTATGCAGCACAAATTATTATGTCTTCAGCAAATGATGGGGAAGGGGGGATTGCATGCTGGAAATATATTTTCCCAACAAACAAAAAATTTAAGGCAGTAGGGAGAAAAATAAATTCATGGGATGTTTAAACAAGAACATATGCTTCCTAACAAAACTTATGAGCTGTTTTGTATAAATTATAATGTGTGGGTCAATGGGTAATTCTAAGATCTTCTGACTGATTATGAAGTTATACAAGTGACATGTATAAATTATATTCTGTATAAATAATATTTAGTTCACACACAATGTTCATCTTATTGAGGTTATGCATCCCATTACATTCATTTGGCAGGGTTGGGGTCAATTTGACCATGGCATGTGGTGGAAAATATATTTTTCCAAGAAACAAAACCTTTTAAGACAGTAGGGAGAAAAATGAATTAATCATAATAATCCATAATTTATATAGTGCACACTTCGATCTGGCAATCTTCAGTGGTGCTTTACAAATAAAACATCAATACAATGACAAAACAAGAATGATAGCCACTCTCTCAGTGCTATGGGACTGATATAAACAAATATCTATACTGATTGCTCCAAGGAAGGCAACAAGACAGCTGCTGTTGCCATCATCCAAGATATCACCCTCAGTAGCAGACTTCCAGACTACTAATCCATCTTTTCAGCCGAGGCTAAGGCCATTCTCCTCGCCCTCAACTTTATTGAGTACTCTCCTCTGAGCCACTTTGCCATTTTCTCTCTCCGACTCAAAGGCTGTTCTTACTTCATTACTCAATCTTAAATGGGATAACCTCACATGCCACCTCCTCCGAAAACATTTTTCTCCCACCCTCTGCAGGAAAAGGGTTCTTTCCTTCTGGATACCCAGCCATGTTGGCATCTCTGGCAATGACAGGGCTGATGCAGCCGCTAAGCTTGCCCTCAACCTCCCCTCTACCCCTTTTCCCCAAACCCTCTCTGACATCAAACTGCTTATCGCTTCCCTTGTTCATGACTGCTGGCAAACCTCATGGAACTCCCAAATTGATAACAAACTCCATGTCATCCAGCCCACAATCCCAATCAAATCCACCATCAGCAACCTCCCTCGTATCGACAACGTTCATATTATCCGTCTTAGAATTGGTCACACCCACCTCACTCACTCCCACCTCCTTATTGGTTCCCCCAACCCCTCTGTAACAATTGCCACTGCATCCTCACTATCCATCAAGTTCTCCTTGCTTGCCCCCTGTACAACCTTCCCAAAGCTTCCCTCGCTCCCCACAACTCAATTGCTGAGTTCTTCCAGAAAAATCCCCTGGATAAAATTATTTCCCTCCTTCATCTTGCTTCCCTCTACAACCATATTTAATTCTCCTCTTCCACCCCCTCCCTACTTTGTTTTTGTTTCACCCATGCACCTCCTCTCTCGATCATAGCTTTCTGACTTTTGTTCTTGAATTTCTCTCATTCTTCCCCTATTTTCTTTCCTTTCTACCTCTAAACTGATCTGACCTCTCAGGCACAATTTGACCCTCATTGTCGTGGTGCCGTTAAGACCTCATCAAACCAACAAACAAACAAATAAAGTAGGAGATACCACTAAAAGTGATAAAAAAGGAATTCAAGGGGATGTTTGAACAAAAAGCTGTTTTGTATAAACTATAATGTGTGGGCGCATCAATGGATAATTCCAACCTCTTCCGGCCGATTATCAAATTTATACGAGTGATGGGGTCTTACTGAGGTCATGCATCTCATTACATTAATTTCTTGGAATTATCATGCAAACATATTCTAGTTATTTATTCTACAAATAGAGCACGGAACTTTTAAATAAATTCTCCAATTGGCGGATGACAGGTGTATAATGCCATAATTATTATGTCATGGGAATTATAATATCCCGGACAGATATACATGTATCCCCATGTACAATACTGATAGCACATAAATCCCCAGGTAAGCTTAGCCCAGGGTCCTAATAGTTGTTCTTTTGACAGCTCTGTGGTAAGCCTCAGAAGGAAACTGTTCCCCAGTTAGTATGTGCTGAAATACTTCCCACGTGAAACATGCACTGACATAATTTCAGTTGCCCATCTATGATTGATTGCTCCAGCAATTGCGGGAAACGAAAGCTTTTATATATTAAAAAAAAAAAATTGTTCTGATTTTATCTCTAAGAAAATGTTTTATGAGCAGGAAACAATATATTGCAGGATGTTGGTGCTATATATATTTGAGAAAAAACACTTCCATAGAACCGTGATATTTGAAAATTCACTGTACGCACTTAAAAAAGCACTGTTCTTGGAACAGCCTGACTTTCGATCCCCTGTACAACTGGGACCGGCAGCTTTACGTCCCCTCTGAAGGGCGGAGAGTGCCACCCAACCATTGACGACTTTTTCTCAAAGATCTGGTGGGGAAGAAGGTGTGATGCAGAAGACCTCTGTGCTTGATGTCAACAAATCGTTCTGCATATCTGTGGAAAAATCACTGGTTAATGGGACCTCAAGCATTTCAGTCGTACAGTCAGCCAACTATAGGCTACTGTATCTGCCTCCCTGTAGGATGTTGTTTCAAACCATGCCATTAAAAGATTATTCTTGTTAATTTTAATGTGCATATCTATATATATATCTATATATATATATATATATATATATATATATATATATATATATATCTATATCTATATCTATATATATATATCTATATCTATATCTATATATATATATATATATATATTATATATATAGTATAAAAATGATGAGATATATATATATATATATAAGGTTTAATGATATTTATAATCCAATTGTTGCTATAAAAATGATGAAAATATTCTAAGGTTTAATGACTTTCATAATCAGACCTTCTTCATAATGCAAAATATTTGGGTTGCAATTGATTTGTGTGTAAGAAATAGAGTGCAAGTATTAGGTATTAGTGGTGGCTTTTCTGAACCATGTGTAGTTGCTCAAGTGTGCTAAATCCTTATTTAATTCTCTTAGATGGGATTTTAGTTTGATAATCATCTTTAATTCCATTGATGTGCGTTGGTGTGTACAGAGAAGCCTCCAAAAAGAATGGCGAACTTGAGATCTGATAGACTGTGTAGAGGCAGATTGAAGTGGGAAGCCACAGGAAAGCCAGAAGAATTGTTGCGAATAGTATGCTTATGGTTATTAAATCCAAGTCTGAATTTAGTACTAGTTTCACCTATGTATGCAATAAGGGGGCATTTTTGGCAGTACAGATGATAAATCACATTGGAGCTGCCACAATTAAAATTCCCAGGTTTAAACTGAATATTACTGGCTATGTGTAAAATGGTGGATGAGGTGTCCATGTTTTTACAGACTAGGCAGCGGGGCTTGTTGCATTTGATATAACCATGGTTGGTTTGTGTGTTTCGAAGTTTAGAATGTACGAGGATGGATTTCAAGTTGCGAGATTGTTTGCGTGCTATGACTGGGGGATTCGTGAAAAAGGGGGGCTAGTGACGGGTCTGAATGAAGGGTGGGCTACGATTGTTGTACATTGGATATGAATGGTCTTAGTGAGGGGTGATGTGTTATCACTAGCGGAATGCGAGTGGATTTGGACTTGGGTTGGTAGTTTAGCAATTTTTGTCGAGGAATGGCGAGAACTTTTTCAAACTGGTCAGATAAAAGCCTAAAGGGGTATCACCTGTTGCTAAATTGTTTGAGGAGGGTGATGGAAGAATCTATAAAATCATTGGTGGTGGAGCAAATTCTGCGTATGAGTAACAGTTGACTGAAAACCAGAGGTTTTTTGATATGTGATGGGTGACAGCTTTTGAAGTGTAAGTATGTTTGTCTGTCTGTCGGCTTTGTGTATAGTTTGGTTTGCAGTTTGTTGTCTTTAATTAATACTGTGGTATCAAGAAAAGGGATTTCACTGGTGGATTGCTCTATAGTGAATTTGATCCGCCGATGTTGACTGTTGGCCTTGATGAAAAATTGTTTGAGTTCTTGTGGCCCATGATCCCAAATAAGGAAAATGTCATCAATGTATTGTATGTAAAATGTGGGTTTAAGGCGGCAGCTTTCAAGTAGCGTTTGTTTGAAGTGCATGAAGATATTGGTGTAGGCTGGGGCCATACGTGTTCCCATCGCAGTGCCGTTAATTTGTAGGAAGTGGGTATTTTGGAAGGTGAAGTTATTATGTTTTAAAATGAATTTAGTGAGGGCAGTAATTTTGTATGTTGCTTTGTGTGAATGAAGGTCTAGCATTTGCTTAACTGATGCAGCACCTTCTTCGTGGGGGATGTTAGTATATAAGGAGCTGACATCCATTGCGACTAAGATGGTTTTGGTTTGAATGTTATTGATGCTATTTAATTTTCTAATAAAATCTGTGGTATCTTGACAAGAACTTGGTATGGAGGGGAGAAGGGACTGAAGCTTATAGTCCACGAGTGCAGAAATGAATTAAGTCAATGTACCTATAACGGATACAATGGGTCTTCCTGGAACAAGAATTCGATTTTCGAGAGCTAAAGAGCAAATATCAGGTTCTAAAGTATTGGTGTTGTGAAGGTCTAATTGTGTTTCAACTAGTCCACGTAATTTGTGAACTTTGGGTTGGGTGTGAAAGATGCCAGGTTTTGATGTGCGTGGGATCAAACCTCCAACCTCTTCTCTGGTCTTAGGATTAAATAGTCTACATAGTTCATGAAGTTTATTAAGGTATAATGATGTAGGATCCGTTGGTAAGATCTGGTAGGTATTGTCATCTGAGAGTTGTCTGTTCGCCTCCGCAATGTAGTCTGATTTGTTCAGGAGAACGATTGCCCCTCCTTTGTCCGCTGGTTTGATTACTATGTCTTTGTTCTTCTGTAGGTTTTCCAATGCCCCTCTGTCATCACGGGAGATGTTGGAGTTTTTGTCTAGGTTATGAGTTGATGTTGAAAGAAAGTTGTCAAGATGTGTTTGTACGGCGTTGACAAACGAATCAATATAAATGTTCCTATTGGCGGGTGGTGTCCAAGTTTTTCTCTTGGGTGGTTGAGGGTAGGATGAAGGTTCTTTTCCTGTTGCTTCAGAAGCCGCCCATTTCGTGATTCGTACTCTTTTGTTAAATTTGTGGATGTCTTCGCAAAGGCCAAAGCTGTCAACTTTTGTTGTCGGGCAAAAGGATAGACCAAGTTCCAACGGTGCGCTTTCATTCTTAGTGAGTTGATGTGATAATAGCTTCATGACATTAGAATGTTGGACGTTTACAGGTACACCTAAGGTATGATTGTGTTTCTTTCGTTGGCTCAATTGGTTGAGAATCAGAGAGTTTCTTAGTTTCGAGAGGATGGGTGATTGCTGGATTAGTTTGTTTGATTTTCTCTCCTTTCTTTGGAAGCATTTGCTTTATTGGTTTAAGAATGAGTGTAGCAGATACTTCTCGGTTTCTTTCTTTTTGTTGGGTCGTTGATGTCTTGAATCCATTGCATGTAAGACACTTTAGTAGTTAACTTTTGTTGATTTGTATAAGCGGCTTTAAGACATAGGTTCCTGAGTTTTGTTAAAGCTTTGTCGCAAATAGCAGCAGCTTGATGTGTATTTCTTGTCGTATTGGAAGTGCTTCATGGGATTCGGTAGAAGAAGTCCTTCTAGAATTAGCTTAAACTGTTTACACCGGCTCGGAAAGGCTATGTCTGGTTTTGTTTGTGCTAGTTTGTGTAATAGTTTTTCGTGGTTTCTTCTTTCACGCAAAAGAGCAGTATCATCCATTTTGTATATATCCTTGGCTTGGTGCGTGTGTTGGAGGCTTAATATAAAAATGATGAGATATACGACCTCTCTAAGATTTAATGATACTTTCATAATCCAACTATGCTATAAAATATAACGCAAAATATTTCGGTCTGACTTCAGGCCTTCTTCAGTTGCAATTGATTTGTGTGTAAGAAATAGAGTGCAAGTATTAGGTATTAGTGGTGGCTTTTCTGAACCATGTGTAGTTGCTTAAGTGTGCTTATTCCTTATTTAGTCCTCTTAGATGGGTTTTTAGTGTGATAATTATCTTTAATTCCATTGATGTGCGTTGGTGTGTACAGAGAAGCCTCCAAAAAGAATGGCGAACTTGAGATCTGATAGACTGTGTAGAGGCAGATTGAAGTGAGAAGCTACAGGAAAGCCAGGAGAATTGTTGCAAATAGTATGCTTATGGTTATTAAATCTAAGTCTGAATTTAGTACTAGTTTCACCTATGTATGCAATAAGGGGGCATTTTTGGCAGTACAGATAATAAATCACATTGGAGCTGTCACAATTAAAATTTCCAGGTTTAAGCTGAGTATTACTGGAAATGTGTAAAATGGTGGGTGAGGTGTGCATGTTTTACAGACTAGGCAGCAGGGCTTGTTGCATTTGATATTACCATGGTTGGTTTGTGTGTTTCGAAGTTTAGAATGTAGGAGGATGGGTTTTAAGTTGCGAGGTTGTTTGCGTGCTATGACTGGGGGATTCGTGAAAAGGGGGGCTAGTGATGGGTCTGAATGAAGGATGGGCCACGATTGTTGTACATTGGATATAAATGGTCTTAGTGAGGGGTGATGTGTTATCACTGGCGGAATGCGAGTGGATTTGGACTTGGGTTGGTGGTTTAGCAACTTTTGACAAGGAATGGCAAGAAAACTTTTTCAAATTGGTCAGATAAAAGTCTAAAGGGGTATCCCCTCTTGCTAAATTGTTCGAGGAGGGTATGGAAGAATCTATAAAATCATTGGTGGTGGAGCAAATTCTGCGTATGCAGAACTAGATATAGTAGCAGCTCTCACCGTATGGGTGACTGAGGGGTTGGACTCAGTCCTGCGCAGACATCTGCCAGCTGACGTCATCCCACAACGACCACACCTTTGCTAGCCAGGCTTTCGGATTTGATCGATGTGTCAGTTGGCCAACTCGCCTGGGCCTCTATGAAGGTGGCCATAGAAAGGCACAAGAATGTTCTCCCCCTCCTTGGCCTCTCTGAAGCCGCACAGGCGGACCTTTGGCAGTTGCCGACGGAAGGCCTAGACCTCTTCGCAGGTTGCTTCCGAGACGTCCTGTTGCGCCAGGCTGGCCAACAGGACAATCTTAGGAAGACTAAGAAGCTGTTGGCGAAGGTGAAGCCTTTGTCATCTCCACCTACATGTTGCCGGGCCCCACTCTCTGCGAGGGGTCAAGACATGGCTACCCATCAGGGTACCCAACAGCTTTTTTAAGGAAATTTTGCCGTGTTTAGGCACTTTCCATTTCATTTATTTTTACTAAGGAAATTCTGCCGCTGCTCTGGCAGTTTCTCTTTAGTTTAACTTTACAATGGTTTGTTCCCCTCATGTGTAACAAAACTGCCCCAGTCCTCTGGCAAACCTTGTAAGTTTTCGCCATGATGTATTAGGCGCTGTTTACAGTTTCACTCTGTTCACTAACAACTTCTGTTAATATGCGTTTTCGGGCAACTAAACCATGTTCTGTCGATGTCTGGCCTCTACTAACAGGTTGTTTCTTGTTCCTTTGTTATAACTAGGAGTGGTTTACTATTTTATAACAATTCCTAATCAGACGGGTTTTTTGTCCTTAAGAGGATAAGGAATTTAATCCTCTAAATAGGATAAAAGTAGTATGTGTATTAGCACCAGCATTTTGAAAATTGGGCTTGGACCTGAACTCCCTTCCATCCCTCGGTTTCAATCTGATTGCATATTTTAAGATATAACCATGCATCCTTGCCCACCTCCCCTGTTGTTCTGGCCCTGGTGGAATGTTAAGTGAGAAATGTTAGAGTTATTATGGAGGTTTAGGGCTGGGCTGGTAATAACGTTTTTAAGGTTGGTTAGAAGTGCGTTAGAATAAGGTCATTGGACTAGATTGCATATTTATAGCATGGAAGTAAGTTTAACTCTCGTAAATATCCCAGCTATGCTTAGCTTGGTAAATTCATGTGAACACTGACCTTCAGGCCATCTGTGTCTCTATCTCTCCTCCACCAAACCTTCACTCTTTGCATTATCTATCTCACCCCTAATGCCAATGTTCAGCCAACCAGCCTTAACAACCTCATCTCTCAGCTCCCACCCTCCCCTTTCATCCTTTTTGTGGGGCTCCAATACCACCACCCTTAGAGGCAAGCTTGTCGAAAACACTCCTCATCAGCACAGCCTCTCCTTGCTCAGAACTAACTCCCCAGCCTACCTTCACCCTGCCACAGGCTTCCTCACCTGTATTGATCTGTCTGTCTGTTCCCCAAACTTGATTTTAGTTGGAAGGTCACTGCTGACCTCTGTGGCAGTGACCATTATCCTCTACCTTATTCACTCCAACCTTCAAACCCCACAGACCACACCCCCAATTGGAACTTTGAGAAGGCTGACTGGCCCCTTTTCGAAACCCTTTACAACTCTCACCTTTCACATCTCCTCAAGGGTGAGGATCCCATGTCAAACTTTAGTAACATCCTTATCAACATCGCCACCTGCTCCATTTCCAAGACCCCCTAACTACCCCCAACCCCTGGTTCAATGATGACTGCAAAATCGCTATCAAGAACAGGAAAAGCCCTCATTAATTCTAAGATATCAGAGATTTAAGTGCACTCTTTGTGTGCAGTGGCTTAGTGGATTGAGCATTAAAACTCACTCTGAAAAGACCTTAATTTGTGACACAAGATATAGACCTGTGTTATGACAGTACAATAGAGGCTCAGACTATCAAGTTACTGTAGGCATCGTAGGTATAATTTCCGGTGGATGCAGGCCCTACATTTTTAAATATTAATTTTTAAAAGTTAATTAAAATGAATACTTATGAAATAGGCCTATTATCTAAAATGAGGAATTTAAAAGCATTTAATACTCTTTTATCAATGTGTTGAGCTATATGTCATTGATGTGCTGGTTTCCCCTTTATGGTCATTCAAGTATATACAAATTGCTTGCTAATTCATCTCTCAGCATGCACCATGTTTGAATATTCATTGAATCAGTCATGCAGTCATCTCCCAAGTTCTAGACCTTATGTGGACTACTTGCTACTCATTGATGTAAAGAAATAATCTGCGCTCATATTTTGACATTTGTATATGCATTAGAAGAATCAGAAGAAAGTAAGCATTACAGCAACAACAAAGGACTACATATTATTTGGTATTCATGCCATCCCCATGCATTCCTATGTACAGCACTCTTGTCTTCATCCATATATTTTACTTGGGTTTCATGAATTTATCGACTTCACTTCCCTTTTAATGTTGGAGCTATCAATTGTGATTTTCAGTTCAGGTGGTATGCTTAAAGGTGTAAGACCCACAGTACTGTCGTGAAATTTGCATTAATAGACACTTAGAGATGCATGTGATATAATAATTACTACAAATCAAAATGCAAATTTAAACAAACTGAAAATAGACTCACAGTTCATATTGACTTTCAGGCAATAATTTTGAATGGGCTATTTACATTGAAAATGGTAAATGAAGGGCAAAGTGTCAGAAAACAATTCAAATAAAAAGGGCCTTGAATATCTTTTAAAGATTGTACTACTAATTTTCTTGATAAGCCTAAGACACTTAGCAACACACCGTTTGGTTTTCGTGAAGGCCGCTCTACTGCTATGGCAGCTTTAGGTGTCACTCAATATATTAAAAATGGTTTTACCAATAGGGAGTACTCATTAGGTGTATTTTTGGACTTATCGAAAGCTTCTGACACTGTCAATCTTTACATTCTTTTTGCTAATTGTATCATGACGGTATTAGAGGAGTGGCCTACAATTGGTTTGTTAGTTACTTATCAGAAGACATCAGCTTTTATCCTTTAATAACACTTGTTATTTATCTTATTGTAATTTAATTTGTAGTGTGCCCCAGGGGTCAATTCTAGGGCCTTTGTTATTCTTGCTATATGTAAATGATATTACCTATTCTTCACATCTTTTACGCTTTACACTTTTTGCTGATGATACTAGTATTTTGTATAAGCACAACAATTTTGATAATGTCATTTCAGTCATCAACTCTGAATTAAACAATGTTGCCAATTGGTTTAAGATTAATAAGCTGTCTTTAAATGTTATTTCATGGTTTTCGTCCCCATCATAAGAATATAAATAATATTGATAAATTGATTGATAATTCCGAAATCAAACGTGTTGATGCCATTAAATTCGAAGGTTTATACATCTATTTTATCAAATTAAGGAGGTCGTAACGAGTTACATCCTTAAAAATCTATATAATACTCTTATTCTTCCTCATTTATACTATTGCAATGTAGTATGGGGTAATGCTCACCCTTCTCATCTAAATAAATTATTCATACTTCAGTAAAATGCTGTTTGTATTATCACCCAATCAAGTTTACAAGCACATACATCTCCTCTTTTTACCAGATTAGGTTTTCCTAATATTTTTGATATCCACAGACACCAATGCGCTGTATTCATTTTTAAATTTGTTAATCAACAATTACCAGATATTTTCAAGGATTTTTTTTCTTTTATTCATAATGTACATTCCCACAATACCAGGTTATCCCATCATTTATTTTCTCTTTTCATAAATTCTGACCTTTTCAAACTCCATTGTATCTAATGGTATTAAGTTTTGGAATCAAATATGCGATTCTATAAAAAACTTAAAAACTGTAAAATTATTTTCTGATAAGTTAAAAAAGACACTTATATCTAAATATGACCAACTCTAGTTTACCTTCATGTATTTTCATCTCCACTTAGTTTAAGATTATATTTGATGTCTTCTCTATTTTTACCCAACCACTTCATTACTTTTCCCGTAGATTTCTTTATCTTACTGGGTGGGACATATTAAGTGGGAAGGAAGAAAGGGGGGGGGGAAGGGTGACAGTTCTCTTTTCATTTTGTTTTCACTATTTCACTTTTCTATACATTTTCTTTGTAATTAATTATTTAATTTAAGTTACGGTGGGCTTCTTGTAAAAGCTCCGGCTTCTATGCCCTTCCACCATTTTCTTATAAATTGTTGTCTTTTTGTTCTAGATATTGTAATATATGCATGAAAGTGGAAAATAAATCAATCAATCAATCAATGTGAATTTGAATTTTTTCCCCTCTAAATACAGATTTAGGCATGCAGTTTTTTATAGTGGAGTACAAGTATCTTTTCAATTCCATGTATAGGAATGGAGGATGTTTCCACTTTTCAATATGGAATTTCAGCTTATGTTCCTGGTTCTGGTCTGGTAGTGAGTTGAAAGGATTAGTTCAGTGGTCAGGCAAGTTCATTGCATTTGAAAAGGACTTATAAGAAACAAATTAGTGAAGAAAGCATCAAAAAATCTTATTCCATTAAGGAGATATTTAAGTTTAAAGTTCTGTATCATTCTTGTAGAAACTGAAATCAGACTACTGTACATGTAGTTGTGACGTCACAGTCTCAGATTTCTTGACGTCTTTATGTATTCTATTGTATTTTCCCTTCATTTTTGGGGCTTAAAAACCATTGGATTTGCCAGAAAAGTAGTAAAACAGAATCTAGTAAAGCTAATCAGAATTTACCACCTGAAGAGAGTTTGAGGAAAAAGAATTCAAATAGTAAAAAATAATATTAAAGTAATTTCTTCACCAATTTTTTTTTAATTAATGTCCTCTTTCATATAAGATTAACTTGCTTGATTGCACTGAACTAATCCTTCAAGTAGATCAAATGAAATAAGAATGCTCATTATCTACCTCAAGAGCTGTAGAGTTAAAAGATTGTCAAGTTTATAATATGGTCACTCTAATACTGAACTGATATTATCTTCTGTGTTGGTGATTCGAGGCTGGGCTCAGATTTTGCAACATTTCCTGGAACTGCGTTGTATCAATTGAACCTTGTCATGACTTACAACTGCAATGTTGAACATATATTTTGCATTATACTTTGCATGTGTATTAATTTGAAAAATTCAGTACTTTTTGTTAGATTTCTTTCACATCATTCCACAAATCAGAAGCTGTAAATTACAGTATTAGTAAATGAAGATCATAAATATCAATTAATCATGCAATATTTTTAGTGGGATGCTGTCAGTGCAGCCAGTAGAGCAAAAAGATAATTTACCGCCCACAGGTAGAAATGTGATTCAATGAATAGATTTGCACTTTGAAAGGATTATCATGTCCTACAGTGCATGCAGTGAATATTTTTAGATTTTGCAATAATAGTTGCAAATTTGACTGATATTTAAAACAGATGTGGGTGTTTCAGAAGTTCATGTAACAAAAAGACAGCAATTTATGTCTGTACATGACACCTGGTACTGTCAGACCTTGTAAAACATCCACCAAGGGAAATATAGAGTAATATACAATGTACTGTACACTTTTAAGTTTCTTTGCACTCTCTAGAAATGTACTATCCATCTGTACATGTAGGGTGTTGGTTTGATTGTGCATATTTTATACATGCACAATATTTAATGAGATATTGTTTCTATTATAATGTAGACTTTTTCAAATAGAGTTTAGCCAAACATGAAATGTCAGGGTACTTTAACCAAACATATGGTGGGGATATTTTTCCCTTTACTAACCAGCCAATCAGCTGCAGGGAAAATTGTAAACAACAACAATACGCATGCATATTACCTTTATAAGTTTGTACTCATTTTACCTAGTACATTAATTTAGTTCATACTCAGTACACATGTATGTTACAGTATGTAAAATGTAAACGCTATGTTATGTATGCACACGTAAAATATCTAAATTTGCGTCAAAGATCAAAGTGCTCTGCCTGGATAATTGTTTTGTTATGGGAATGTTTTTCATTTTCAAAGAGAATTCGAACGGTCTTCCCTTCAGACTCGCAATCACATGAAGCAATATCTTGCCTTAGGAGAAATGGTCCTTCAATCATTCACAGTTAATGCACATCATTATCTCAGGCATTATGAAACACAGCTATTTTTATCACCAGTTTGAAAACCAACTTCTCCCACTAAGACACCTAACAGATGAGCGATTTCAATCACAAAAGTGCCTTAATTATTCAGCTCTGGCTTGGTATAATCTTATACACACAAATAAACTTGGGCTACTTGGCTGTGGTGTGCATGGGAATGGCAGATAAACAATCGTTGTTTGGAGTGGAAACAATATTCTGAACAGGAAGTCGGGTTGGTATTGTCATACCTAAGTTTTCAGGATTAACTCGGGTGCCGGTGCGGGTTGGCTTAAAGAGAAACTTTTCGGCATGTACTTGTAAGGAATATATAGCCTGAATTTGAATTTGGCCATACGTATAGGCCTACGTTTATGACACAGTCATTCAATGCATGGAGTTGCAGGCCTGTGTGCATGTAAAAATGCTGCTTTTGTGCATGGAACACTATGTTCTTTGGTGTTCACATTTCCTCACCATTCACGAATCATTCAAAACATTTGTGCACAATTTAAACACAACAATAGGACGTAAATTGGCAATTGTTCAAATGTTAAAACGTTGGTGTTCAGTGTGGAGGGCCTAATGGTTAGAAATTGTGCCATTGACCTCGCAGCACAAAATAGGAAAGCAGTATCAAGTACTTTCGCCAGCAAATCCCTTGTTATATGTGAATAAGATGACAAGTTTTGCATACAGGAAAACTCGTGTGAATGTAGAGGATACAGTTTATAGGAAGTTTTCTATTTGGTATGGAATTTCCTAACCAAATTAAGCTGCAATTTAAGTCTCTGGATAGTTCAGTGAAGTGCCTATTTCTGTTTACATATACTGTTGATTAGTGTGTGAAATTGTATTTTTAATGGGCTTGAGACCCCATACGCTAGTAAATTGTGCAGATGATCAGAATTACCCCAGAATTTGATTGGTCCATTATAGACATGTGAATTTCGGCCATGTGACTTTATTTAGATTAGATTTCTGGAAATTACTGATTCAGATATGGAAAGTTATATAAGATTGGCAGGATTAACCCCTAAACTGAATCTTTAAACCACTTTTTGAAATCCCCAATGTTGAGTTGTAATCAAAACCTTTGGGTTGTGATTATAAACGTTTGGAATTTTGTGCGGTAAGGAAAGAGACAAATTTGAGAAAGTTTTTAACTTTTGACAGAGTTTAAAATTTTGATTAAGTTATATTTTACACCACTTATTATCTTCTGTCATGTCACTGAATACAAAATCTTATTAAAATTTTCCTAAATTAGTTTTCCTTTAAACAGAAAAAAATTCATTTGGGGATATCATGTTATTAAGAATAAAACAAATACATAATATAACATTTTACTTCATAACTCTTCTGTATATTGTTCATATCTTATGATTGATATTTTTACCGTCCTTGTTTCTTCCGTAGAATCTACTTTTGAGTTTGAATGTTTCACCGATTGTTAAGCAAAACATTTGTGGCCAGAACATCCCGGCTCACAACTTCCTACTCACCTTCTTTGAAAGTGTTTGGTCTAACATCCTTCCTCATCTCAGCTCGTTGTGTGTCCTCCAGTAAGCCCAATTTCTTTTGGGGTACGATGGCCTCCGGAGGTCCAGCAGTAGTCAATCCCACCTCAAACCATTCAGGGACAGTAAGTTTGAAAATCTGTTTTAAATTTCCAGGTCTTTGGACATTTGTAATTTTTGTTCTGTTGAATTACTAATTGGAAAAAATCATTAAACTCTGAAAAACAATTTGTTGAAATTATCTTGAAACTTTGAAAATGGCATATTTAGTTGATTTTAGATATGGATAATAAAAGCTTTGGTAGTTTTTAAAGTTTGTGATATATGATTCGCAAGATAGGTAAAGATCTTCCCATATTCCTTTTAATTGCTTTCCTTATGTCTTTATAGCTGCAATCTTGGACAAAACTCGTTAAAACACTTAGTGAAAATATCTTATGATTTTCATGAACCTACTTTTCTATTGTAAATTATTCCATATTTAGAAATCATAAATGCTGGAAATTTTGTATATTGTTTCCTCAATCCCTATTCTTTCATTTATAATGAATATTTTAGAACTATAAGGACGTTGTTATTATTAGTAAAGGCATTGCTAAAAAATTTGTCCTGCAATTATGAAGCAACAACTTAACCACATCATTCAACAAGATTAACTTTGCATCATAACATTGAGGTATAAATAACTCTAAACTCAATAGTTCATGTCACCTTTCCCCAGCAGCAAAGACAAACATTGAGGACAGCATTGACTTATACAAGTTACTCCATTATATTACAAATTCAGATGTGTGTCACTAAAAATACCACCTAACACCAGTAGGAGTTTTATCTTAAAGGAGCATAGATAAGGTGAAACTGTATACAGTTTTGTGCTTTGGGAAACAAAAATATATAACTTTTACTCTGACCGGCCCTGCTCCATTTGAAGGCCAGTTGAGATGTTCCTGGTTTTAAGCAGAGCCATTTTTAATGTTATTTCATTGATAAGGCCAGTGTTCTCCTCCCCTACCTCACTATTAACCTACCTCTTCCCCATTCACTGTTGGCCATTGTTAATGGGTTTTTCTGGAAATGAGGTTAAGATAGAATTAAATCCAACATTGAAAAGGGGGATGGGTTAGAGAGTTACATGTACACTTTTCAGGAAAAAGTATTCAAGAAACAACACTGTAACATATGTAGTTCTTATAGCACTAAATTGTTTGAACAGTTTTGTCCAAGATTGTAGTTGTTTACTATTTCAAGGTATTATTAAAATCAATTTTTAAAGAAATTGACTGACCTCCATCAAAGAGGATTGAAAGAAGTGGGTTTGCATAAAAAAATCAGCCCATTTTTTAACTGATTTATATTGGATTCTATAGATAACTGATTTATATAACTGATTTACATAACTGATTTATATAGGATTCTATAGATAAGTGATTTATATTACTGATTTATATAGGATTCTATAGAAAACTGATTTATATAGGATTCTATAGATGAGTGATTTATATGGCTGATTTATATAGGTTCTATAGATAACTGATTTATATAGGATTCTATAGATAACTGATTTATATAGCTGATTTATGTAGGATTCTATAAATAACTGATTCATATAGGATTCTATAGATAATTGATTTATATAGGATTCTATAGATAACTGATATAGGATTCTATAGATAACTGATTTATATAGGATTCTATAGATAACTGATTTTATATAGGGTTCTATAGATAATTGATTTATATGATTTATAGATAACTGATTTATATAGGATTCTATAGATAACTGATTTATATATTCTATAGATTGATTTATATAGGATTCTATAGATAACTGATTTATATAGGATTCTATAGATAACTGATTTATTAGGATTATATAAATAACTGATTTCATATAGGATTCTATAGATAATTGATTTATATAGGATTCTATAGATAACTACAGATTTATATGGCTGCTGATTTATATAGATTTTAATGATTTATATAGGATTCTATAGATAACTCATTTAAATGCTGATTTATATAGGATTCTATAGATAACTGATTTATATAGCTGATTTATATGGATTACATATATAACTGATTTATTTAGGATTCTATAGATAACTGATTTATATAGGATTCTATAGATAACTGATTTATATAACTGATTTATATAGGATTCTATAGATAACTGATTTATATAGGATTTTCTATAACTGATTTATATCACTGATTTTTATATAGGATTCTATAGATAACTGATTTATATAGGATTCTATAGATAACTGATTTTTATATAGGATTCTATAGATAACTGATTTATATAGGATTCTATAGATAATATAGCTGATTTATATAAGATTCTATAGATAACTGATTTATATAGGATTCTATAGATAACTGATTTATATAACTGATTTATATAGGATTCTATAGATAACTGATTTATATGATTCTATAGATAACTGATTTATATGGATTCTATAGATAAATGATTTATATAGGATTCTATAGATAACTGATTTATATAGCTGATTTTATAAGATTTTATAGATAACTGATTTATATAACTGATTTATATAGGATTCTATAGATAACTGATTTATATAGCTGATTTCTATAGATAACTGATTTTTATAGGATTCTATAGATAACTGATTTATATGGCTGATTTATATAGGATTCTATAGATAACTGATTTATATAGATTCTATGATAACTGATTTATATAGGATTCTATAGATAACTGATTTATATAGCTGATTTTTATAGATTCTATTCTATAGATAACTGATTTATATAGGATTCTATAGATAACTGATGTACATAAGTGATTTATATAGATTCTATAGATAACTGATTTATATAGGATTCTATAGATAACTGATTTATATAATGAGATTCTATAGATAACTGATTTATATAGGATTCTATAGATAACTGATTTATATAGGATTCTATAGATAACTGATTTATATAGGATTCTATAGATAACTGATTTATATAGGATTCTATAGATAACTGATTTATATAGATTCTATAGATAACTGATTTATATAGGATTCTATAGATAATTGATTTATATTTATATAGATTCTATAGATAACTGATTTATATAGGATTCTATAGATAACTGATTTATATAGGATTCTATAGATAATTGATTTATATAGGATTCTATAGATAACTGATTTATATGGCTGATTTATATAGGATTCTATAGATAACAGATAATTTTATTGATTTATATAACTGATTTATATAGGATCTATAGATAACTCATTTTAAATTGCTGATTTATAAAGGATTCTATTGATAAGTGATTTATATAGCTGATTTATATAGGATTCTATAGATAAGTGATTTATTTATATAGGATTCTATAGATAACTGATTTATATAACTGATTTATATAGGATTCTATTGATAACTGATCTATATAGGATTTTATAGATAACTGATTTATATAATTGATTTAAATAGGATTCTATAGATAACTGATTTATATTGGATTCTATAGATAACTGATTTATAAGTGATTTATATAGGATTCTATTGATAACTGATTCTATATAGGATTTTTATAGATAACTGATTTATATAACTGATTTATATAGGATTCTATAGATAACTGATTTATATTGGATTCTATAGATAACTGATTTATATAGGATTCTATAGATAACAGATTTATATAGGATTCTATAGATAACTGATTTATATAACTGATTTGTATTGGATTCTATAGATAACTGATTTATATAACTGATTTATATAGGATTCTATAGATAACTGATTTATATAGATAACTGATTCTATAGATAACTGATTTATATAGGATTCTATAGATAACTGATTTATATAGGATTCTATAGATAACTGATTTATATGATTTATATAATTGATTCTATAGATAACTGATTTATATAGGATTCTATAGATAACTGATTTATATAGGATTCTATAGATAACTGATTTATATAACTGATTTATATAGGATTCTATAGATAACTGATTGTTATATAGGATTCTATAGATAACTGATTTATATAACTGATTTGTATTGGATTCTATAGATAACTGATTTATATAACTGATTTATATAGGATTCTATAAGATAACTGATTTATATAATTGATTTATATAGGATTCTATAGATAACTGATTGATAACTGGTTTATATAGGATTCTATAGATAACTGATTGATATAACTGATTTATATAGGAATCTATATATAACTGATTTATATAGGAATTCTATAGATAACTGATAAATAACTGATTTATATAGGATTCTATAGATAACTTATTGTATAACTGATTTTATATATTATTCTATAGATAACTCATTTATATTGATAACTGATTCATATAGGATTCTATAGATAACTGATTGATAACTGATTTATATAGGATTATATAGATAACTGATTTATAACTGATTTATATAGGATTCTATAGATAACTGATTGATAACTGATTTATATAGGATTCTAGATATTGTATAACTGATTTATATAGGATTCTACAAATAAGTTATTGTATAACTGATTCATATAGGATTCTATAGATAACTGATGTATATAGCTAATTTAAGGATTCTCTGCTATCTATGTATTTTTGAATAGATAGTAAGCTGATGTTGCCTCTGCCTGTCTTTCAGTATGTTTTTGTTTACTTGTGAACAAATGAAAAATGAGCAAAGTGAGTTAAAAGTGCAAAAACAAAACGAAAATTGTTAACTTAGTAAGTAAGGAATACTAACATATTTTAGTGACAATTTTTTAGATTTGTCATGTTTTTCAGTGACTGGATGGAGGGACAGTACTGTTATGGCTGGTGAACAGATTTCATAGGAAAACTTAAGCCATGTAGTCTTTAGATTAATTAATAAACTACAATATTAATCACTTTTCAAAACCATTCAGTATGTGGTCAAGGTATACATGGTTGTGACTTATCCAATTTACAGTATTTCTAGACATTTTTTCAACTGTGAAAAACAAGAACTTTAGAATCATCTTGGTAACATTGTAAGAAGGCATATCATTTATAGTTAGACATTGCTAAGATTTCAAACATGCTCTTTTTACTTTATTTATGTGACTTCTTCTTTATGAATTATCTACCAGGTAATCTTCTTACATGGACTAGGAGATACTGGGTGAGTCTTTGTTATTTTATGTCCACAACAACCTTTTTGTCATACTGTACCTGTCAACATCATTGAAAGAACACACATGAAAAGGAATGTGCTGGTGTATTGATTTGATTCTCCTCTTCCACCCCCTCTCTATATACTTTGTTTTTTTCACCCATACACCTCCTCGCTCGATCACAGCTTTCTGACTTTTTGCTCTTGTATTTCTCTCATTCTCCCCTTGTTTCCTTTCCTTCCTATTTCTAGAATGATCTGACCTCTCAGGCACAATTTGACCCTCGTTGTTGTGGTGCTATTAAGCCCTTATCAAACAAACAAACAATCCATCGTTCACCATGTACACAGTATTAAGATTCATCTAATGGTTATCAACTATAAAGTGTTGTGGTAGAACAGGTTAATGAAAATAATATGTTCACATGTGGAAAAAAGTTTATTTGTCTTTTGTAACATTTAACTAAGAAAGCGACCCTTCCATGCTTTAACATTATGCTTCAATAACAATATATAAAGCCAAAATTCTGAAATTACATTCATAAAAAAATGTAGGAATTTGGATGCGAGATAATAGGTCTCAAATAACTTTGAATTATGTTTTAGGATTTTCCTTTCTTGAATCACTTGCAATTTATAACAACTGATTACATGCTAAATTTGGTAGAAAAATGGGAATTTACGATGTATTAATGTAAAGGAAACGTGCCAACCCCATTGTTTATGTAGGATTATTATCATCTTGCAAGATGGTGAAATAAGTAAATTGATGAGAAAAAAGTGTTCCAAAGTTTCTTTTTGAGATGAAGCACATGAAATTTGAAGCTCCCAGGAGCATTATTAATAATTTATAATATTAGAACAACGGGAAGTGACATCACAGCAGGAAGTGACTTCACAAAAGGAAGGAGTGAGCACTGGCTCACACTCCTTATAAATATCAATAATGAATACTGAAAATTTGCTACCTGTTTTTAAGATTATTTATAAACAGACTGAAATCATAACTGCTCCATGAGATATTTTTAAGATACTGTAATTTGCTTATATATTCTGAAGGAATATGGAAATATAAAGTGTGCCTTTCAAAAAGGTGGACATAATTAAAAGAGCGTCTGAGCTATTTAAGCCCTTTTTGAATTTTCAACAATATATCAATTTTGCAGACCATATTAGAATATCCTCCTCACCTTCTCATACTGTGATCACAACACTATGGAGCTTCTTCTCGTGTCGCTACACATTTGTCAGCCACAGGTTTTGGCACAGGGTAGAAAGCTTCCAGCCCATCTGTCCTGCAAAGCTGTGGTAGCAGAGGCAGACAGGTAGATCTTCCATTGTCGAGGGGGCTCTCTGTCTTGTTATAGTCCCATTTCTGCCTAAGGATCTTACATCTTCCAATACCACTATGGAGCTGGAAACTATATGTATATATTTTTTAATTCTAAAATTCTTTTCCTAGACATGGATGGTGTGCAGGATTTGAAGAAATCAGTGAGAATCACTTACGTTATGTTTTCCCTCATGGGTAAGTATTCAAAATCATTCTTCTGGAATAAATTAACAACAAAACAGTGTAGAATTTAGTGTTTAACTTTTTGTACAGGTTATTGTAAAGATATTGATGGAAAGCTGTAAAACCTTTTTCAGTTTTCCTACGGTTTTATTGGAAAGAGTGTAAAATTCTGCAAAGAATAATCTTTAAATTATGAAAACAGTAATTTATTTTGTGACTTACGGCAGTTCAAATCTTGAGGATTTCTTCATGAATTATGCAAAACTTGTGATGTATGAACAGGAATACCATTGAAAAACTGAGTGTAGTTATTCATATTCCATTTCTTGAAGAAAATGAAGAGAATGAGTTTTATATTTAGATTGAGAGTGGAGAACTAAAATCCAAACTTCTTAACTGTCAGAATCAGTTACTCCCTGTCAAAATCTTGTGGTAGATTATTTTTAAAAAGACAGTAGATTAACATGCAGAAATCTGCCTGTGTTTACATCACAAATGTTCATGTTAAAGAGCTGAAAATTTGGAAGTCTTTCAAATGTCCAATTTGGATGCTTTGCTATTTTCATAATTTTGATGGATTAAGTAAATTTAGCAATAGCTACTTCTATTTTTCCATATGCCTTTGAAGTAAATAAAATTGTATTGTAAACTCGTTTTGGAATTGGATGGATCTTACACAAGATCTTTATACTCTCATAGGGTTCTTAGGGAGTTTGTGTTTACAAGGGGTTGGGTTTTGTAGTGAGGTTGGATTCACAAGAGGGTTGGGTTTGTAATGAGGTTGAATTCACAAGAGGGTTGGGTTTGTAGTAAGGTTGGATTCACAAGAGGGTTGGGTTTGTTGTGAGGTTAAATTCACAAGAGGGTTGGATTTGTAGTGAGGTTAGATTCACAAGAGGGTTGGGTTTGTAATGAGGTTGAATTCACAAGAGGGTTGGGTTTGTAGTGAGGTTAGATTCACAAGAGGGTTGGGTTTGTAGTGAGCTTAGATTCACAAGAGGGTTGGGTTTGTAGTGAGGTTAGATTCACAAGAGGGTTGGGTTTGTAATGAGGTTGAATTCACAAGAGGGTTGGGTTTGTAGTGAGGTTAGATTCACAAGAGGGTTGGGTTTGTAATGAGGTTGGATACACAAGAGGGTTGGGTTTGTAGTAAGGTTGGATTCACAAGAGGGTTGGGTTTGTAATGAGGTTGCATACACAAGAGGGTTGGGTTTGTAGTGAGGTTGGATTCACAAGAGGGTTGGGTTTGTAGTGAGGTTGGATTCACAAGAGGGTTGGGTTTGTAGTGAGCTTAGATTCACAAGAGGGTTGGGTTTGTAGTGAGGTTGGATTCACAAGAGGGTTGGGTTTGTAGTGAGGTTGGATTCACAAGAGGGTTGGGTTTGTAGTGAGGTTGGATTCACAAGAGGGTTGGGTTTGTAGTGAGGTTGGATTCACAAGAGGGTTGGGTTTGTAGTGAGCTTAGATTCACAAGAGGGTTGGGTTTGTAGTGAGGTTGGATTTACAAGAGGGTTGGGTTTGTAATGAGGTTGGATTCACAAGAGGGTTGGGTTTGTAGTGAGGTTGGATTCACAAGAGGGTTGGGTTTGTAGTGAGGTTGAACTCACAAGAGGGTTGGGTTTGTAGTGAGGTTAGATTCACAAGAGGGTTGGGTTTGTAATGAGGTTGAATTCACAAGAGGGTTGGGTTTGTAGTAAGGTTGGATTCACAAGAGGGTTGGGTTTGTTGTGAGGTTAAATTCACAAGAGGGTTGGATTTGTAGTGAGGTTAGATTCACAAGAGGGTTGGGTTTGTAATGAGGTTGGATTCACAAGAGGGTTGGGTTTGTAATGAGGTTGGATTCACAAGAGGGTTGGGTTTGTAGTGAGCTTAGATTCACAAGAGGGTTGGGTTTGTAGTGAGGTTGGATTCACAAGAGGGTTGGGTTTGTAGTGAGGTTGGATTCACAAGAGGGTTGGGTTTGTAGTGAGCTTAGATTCACAAGAGGGTTGGGTTTGTAGTGAGGTTGGATTTACAAGAGGGTTGGGTTTGTAATGAGGTTGGATTCACAAGAGGGTTGGGTTTGTAGTGAGGTTGGATTCACAAGAGGGTTGGGTTTGTAGTGAGGTTGAACTCACAAGAGGGTTGGGTTTGTAGTGAGGTTAGATTCACAAGAGGGTTGGGTTTGTAATGAGGTTGAATTCACAAGAGGGTTGGGTTTGTAGTAAGGTTGGATTCACAAGAGGGTTTTGTTTGTAATGAGGTTGGATACACAAGAGGGTTGGGTTTGTAGTGAGGTTAGATTCACAAGAGGGTTGGGTTTGTAATGAGGTTGGATTCACAAGAGGGTTGGGTTTGTAGTGAGGTTGGATACACAAGAGGGTTGGGTTTGTAGTGAGGTTGGATACACAAGAGGGTTGGGTTTGTAGTGAGGTTGGATACACAAGAGGGTTGGGTTTGTAGTGAGCTTGGATACACAAGAGGGTTGGGTTTGTAGTGAGGTTGGATACACAAGAGGGTTGGGTTTGTAGTGAGGTTGGATACACAAGAGGGTTGGGTTTGTTGTGAGGTTGGATACACAAGAGGGTTGGGTTTGTAGTGAGGTTGGATACACAAGAGGGTTGGAACTGTAGTGAGGTTGGATACACAAGAGGGTTGGGTTTGTAGTGAGGTTGAATTCACAAGAGGGTTGGGTTTGTAGCGAGGTTAGATTCACAAGAGGGTTGGGTTTGTAATGAGGTTGGATTTACAAGGGTGTTGGTTTTACAATCATGTTAGATCCACAAGAAAATTGGTTCATGATTGCACAATGACACCCCTTAGTTGGCTGTTTCTGGTATAGATCATTGTTACCTTTATGTTCTTTTCAGCCCTACCATCAAAGTGACTCTTAATTTTGGAATGGCCATGCCAGCGTGGTTTGACATTTATGCTTTAGACTTCAATGGACCAGAGGATGAGGAACGATTGAAGAAGTCTAGTGAGATGTGTAAGTTTTTTGGATTTAATGCCAGAGCTAGAAATTTTAGGGACTCATTCCTTTGCCATTGTTTAGTGGAATCTAATTTATAGTGTAAACAATGACCCTGATAACAGGATTTGTTTGGGTCTACACATGTACAACCTTGACTAGGTTGGAAATCTGTGTCATAGCCAGACATTTTAGAATTTAAAAGGTGGGGAGATAAGTTCATTTGATATCTTGAATAAAAACAACAAGAAACTTGCAAGATATTTATTGTGAGAATTAGTTAATTGTGAGATTTATAATCAAATCTTCACTTTTTTTTTTAAGTGATTTAAAATAGCTTCCACTAAGAATTGAAGTTTTTGTGTTTATTAAGGGAACATGATGAAATAATTATTCCCAAAATAATTTTGTTCAATAGAATATTCTGATATTAATACATACTAGAAAGCTTTGAAATTTCCAAATCAAAACAACATTTTTCAAACTGCTTTCTCTACCATTTTTAGCTCAACTATTTGAAGAATAGTAGAGCTATTGTACTATCCCTGGTGTCGGTGTCCGGTAAATTTTGGTTAAAGTTTTGGGTAAGGTTTGTATAACTTAAGTTATGAATGGTGTACATTTGTGTGACTTGGCATAGGGGTAGAGGACATAGGTACTGATCAAATGAGCATGATTGGAAGGTTGTGTGTGTATGCTTACTAGCCTATTTGCATAACAATGAAAATAGTTGTCAGGTTAAAGTTTTAATTAAAGTTTTTGGTTAAAGTTTTCATAACTTATGAATGGTGTACATTCTTGTGACTTGGCATAGGGATAGAGGACATGGGTACTGTTCAAAGGAGCATGATTGGGGGGTTGTGTGTGCATGCTAATTAGCTTATTTGCATAACAATTAAAATATTTGTCAGGTTTAAGTTTTGGTTAAAGTTTTTGGTCAAAGTTTTCATAACTTAAGTTATGAATGGTGTACAGCATGTAACTTGGCATAGGGGTACTCTTCAAGCGAGCATTATTAGGGGTTGTGTGTGCATACTAATTACCTTATTTGCATAACAATGAAAATGTTTGTATCTATGATATCTCTTAAATTAAAGTGGCTGTTGGGATTTTGCACAAATGATCATATATGTGAAGCGTATTGTCTACACTTAATGTTGAAGTGAAGTGTGCATATTAATTAGGTTATTTGCATTACAATAGACAAAATGTACAAAATGTTTAAAATTCATCAGCGCATAACTTAAGTTATGAATGATGTACATTCATGTAGCTTGGCACAGGTAGAGGACATGGGTACTGTTCAAATAAGCATGATTGGGGGGTTGTGTGTGCATACTAATTAGCTGTTTGCATAACAATACAAATATTTGTATCTGTGATATCTCTTAAATTAAAGTGGGAGGGGGATTTTGTTTTACACAAATGATCATATATGTGAAAAGCATTGTCTACACTCAACTGTGAGGTGTGGTGTGCATATTAAGTAGGTTATCTGCATAACAATAGACTTGCATACAACATATTTAACCTGAGATAATAACTTGCTATTTGGTTCAGTGGTAGAGGACATTAGTACTGTTCAGTTGAACATGATTGGGGGATTGTGTGTGCATGATATTTAGCTCATTTGCATAGCAATGAAAATAATTGTATTTGTGGTATCCCGAATTAAAGTGGGTATGATGATTTTGCTTAAACAAATGTTCATACAGTATATGTGAAAAGCATTGTTCACACTCAATGGTGCAGCATAGTGTGCATTTGCTGCACTATGTTTGACCTGAGATCAAAATTATGTGGCCTATGACTTACTAACTTCACATTTCTAGTTTTGTTATGATATTGATATTCCTGACATGAATAGCAATCAAAATGTTTGTCTTGTCATGAATAAAGAAGCAAATAAAAGTTTCCTTGCTTCTAAAGAATCTTAAATTATGGGTTTAAGAAATATAAACAATAAGCAGAATGTGGGGTGGAAGATAACATGATGATAAAGTAGCTGAAGGAATTAGGATGAGGTCATATGGGACAGGGTGGAATTGTGTGTAGGGCAGGGTGCGGTGGGATGTTGGTCAGGATGTATTGGCATCTTAGACATGGTAGATTGGCATGTAGAACAGGGTGGGTTGGCATGTGGAACAGGATGAGTTGGCATGTGGAACAGAGTGGATTGGCATGTGGAACATGGTGGGTCGACATGTGGGACAGGGCGGAATGACATGTGGTGGAATGTCATCTGGATTTCAGTTGTGATATCATGTGGGTCATGCATTGACATGCAAGTGGTGGAATAACATACAATATCTGGTTTACAGGTGTGATTGCATTGAGTATAGGAGTGGGATGACATTTGGGACAGGTTGGGATGGAATGTGGGACAGTCTGGAATGTGCATTATTAGCGGTGAGGGGATTTGTATCGTTTCCAATGTCTAGTTTGTCATACTTTTAGCAATATTGTTTTTATAATTTTGCTTTAATGTTATTGTACATTTTTCATGCTGCTTGACTTTGCTTGACCCACATATTTTCTTAAATTGGAAGTTGTATTACAGATCCAGGATGTTTTTCTGGGAATGTGTAGGGGCTGGGGAGGGTACAGGTTGGAAAGGGGGTTAAATGGCATTCTTTCATTGACATTGGCATGTCAGGGCCTCTCCTTTCTTTGTTATTTAATTGATAGAACTAAAGAGGTGTTGTAGTTATAAAGACTGCTAGGTTTTACATGTTTTTCTGAGTTACTGAGTGAGCTTTTTTTGTCCTAAATATCTTGGAAAACTCAAAAGATATTTTGAAGCTTGTGGTGCAATTGAAAATTTCAATGCATCTTTCAAAGCTCAAGTAATTTGAAATCATATACCCCTGCTACCCTATTTCTGTAGATACCTCCCTCTATAAGCCCAAACTAGCTTTGAATAGTCGAGCATACTGTTCTTCCTACAGTTCTAGTGTTGATGCCAATATGTGTCTTTAAATGTATATTGACAGGTAGAGTTTATTTACCCAGATGGAAAAAACATCAAATGCCAAGCAGAACAGTCTTTAAATGAAATAATCACAATCACAATAATGTTTTTAAGTAATGACAAATCAAAATTTGAAATTTGTTTCCACATGTGCAAAAGTGATGATGTATTAACAGGAATACAGCTCAAATTCTTTAATGTAATTCTGTAAATTTCTTTCCCAAATTTCAAATTTTGGCCTTGCTAGTTTTCTCTTGTAAAGCCTTCTTTGTTTTGTTTATGTCTATTATAATTCTTTGAAATGGTGCAGCAAATTTTGACCAAGAGAGTTTTTGCCATGATGCCCCTAATAAGGTTTTAGCAGGAATAGATTTTCCCATCATTTTCAGAACCTAAGATTTAGGAAAAAAATTGAAAGAATTATTTTGAGCTGTCCTTCCAGTCATACATTACAGATTTTAAATGAATCAAAAACTGATGAACCTTTAATTAGCCATAACTTACATAAAAGTGATTTTTTCCAAATTCAAACTCAGATCTGCTCAGATTTTAATACTCTTTGGGATATGAAGAATCTGTTACATTTGAAATGGCTACTTTGGTGTATTTTGACTATGTAATGATTAGGTCTAACATGTTTTCATATATGAAAGAGGGTAATAAAGGGGGGCAAAATGGTGAAGAATGTTTTCAAACATGTCATTCAGTTAAGGACATTGAAAGTTTTAAAGTTCTTTCACATATTTATTATTTCAAATCAGATTGGTTGTGACATCACATCCTCACAATCCTAAAAAGTGTTTGCTCATTTTAATAAATTGTTTTTCCGATTTTTTGTGGCTTGTAAATGTCAGATAAATTAGCAGATGAGTAAAACACTCAAATGAAGTAACAGTGGTTTAACATCTTGGAAACTTTTGCATGAAGTGTTTTTTGTATAAAAAGATATGAAAAGTTTTAAGACAGAACATTAGCCATTGTTAAGAAAGTGAAGGTGTAACATCACTCTTCTACAGTAGACTCTTCACAGTCATTTTTGGTTCACATGCGAAGCATTATGTGAACCTATGTAATGGCAATTACGTTTATCCATCCGTCCGACCGTCCACAGATTTGTCCTGAGAATTCCTCAGAAATGTTAAAGCTTTTTAAGAATTCTCAGAAAATGTTAAAGTTTCTTCAGTGTTCCTCAGAAAAAGTTAGTTTCTTCAGATATCCTTATGGAAAGTTAGAATTTCCTTAAAATTTTTAAAGTTTTCAGAAATATTAAGACAGGATTGAAGACTAGTTTCCTTAAAAAAATCTACAAAACATTTGATATTTTTTTAGAAGATAACTGTAAAATGATATAATTTTCCAATATTCTTCAGAGATCATCAAGTCTCTCTTGTAGCACTTCAGATTTAAAATCCTTAAAATTCTTTGATATATTTGGGCACCAACAGTTGTATCAGGCATTATTATATAACTCCACCTTTATTATTGTGGTCATTTGCATAAAGTTGCTACAGTATATGACCTGACCAGACTTTTTTATTAAGTATGCTTAGTCAGGGAGTGTGACAGGATGTGATTGCATATGGACATTGGGGAGGGATGCATGGATGGGGGCCATGAGGGACATATGATATAATATTAACCATGTTGTATACACCAAGGGCTATATTAGGCATATTTATTTGACTCCACCTTTTGTTCTTATTCAACAACTCATTTGCATATAAGTTATTATATGAACTGACACTTTTATACATAGTAGGCTCAATCAGGGACTGTGACAGCTAAGATGAGACTTCTTATGGAGCCTATGGGGCGTCATGGAGAGGGTGGGATGCCATGTGGGATGCCATGCGGGACATGGGGTGGGATGCCATGTGGAATAGGGTGGAATGCCATGTAGGATATATGGTGGAATGCCATGCAGGACATAGGGTGGAATGTTATGGGATGGAATGTCATGTGGGACATGGGATGGTATGGGATGGAATGTGGGATATGGCGTCACACCCTATTTCCAACAAGTCATTTGCATATAAGTAATTATATGAACTGACACTTTCATACATAGTATGCTCAATCAGGGACTGTGATAGCGGGACTGCCATGGCAGGATGCCATGAGTAACACAAGAGTGTGACATAGGTTGGGATGCCATGTGTGACATAAGGTAGGATGCCATGTGTGACATAAGGTAGGATGCCATGTGTGACTTAAGGTAGGATGCCATGTGTGACATAGGGTAGGAGGCTATGTGGGACATTGGATAGGAGGCCATGGGGACATGGGATATGATGCCATGTGGGACATAAAGTAGGATGTCATTGGGACATTGGGAGGGATACCATGTGGAACATATGGTGGGATGCCATGTGGAACATCAGGTGGGAAGCCACTGATGTGGGACACAGGGAGGGATGTTATGTGGGACATAGGGAGGGATGTCATGTGGTACATATTGTTGGATTAATGTGGACATACATGTAGGATGGGATCCATGTGGGTCATAGCATGGGATGCCATGTGGGACATGGTGGAATGCCATGTGGGACATATGGTGGAATGCCATGTGGGACACTGTATGGTGGAATGCCATGTGGGAGATATGGTGGCATGCCATGTGGGAAAAGGCATGGGATATTATGTGGGACATGAGGTGGGATGTCATTCGGGACATGGGATGTGGTCCATAGGGTGGAATGCCATGTGGGTCATAGGATGGGATGCCCTGTGGGACATGATGGAATGCCATGTGGGACATGGGGTGGGATGCCATGTGGGAGATATGGTGGAATGCCATGTGGGACATGGGATGGGATGTCATGTGGGACATGGGGTGGGATGCCATGTGTGACATGGGGTGGGATGCCATGTGGGACATAGGGTGGGATGCCATGTGGTACATGGGATGCCATATGGGACTTAGTGTGAGATGCCATTTTTATAATTGGCCAGGTCATATGATATGGGTGTCAATTTGCATGGGCATGCGAACCATGACTGTATTTACCATTCTAGTCATACTATCTTGTTGTCACTTTGAAAAGCAATATAGAGTAGTTTCTTCACAGTTCTCTTTATCTTTTTGTTCATGTCTTACAAGATAGACATGACGGACCACTGAGCCTGCAGATAGACATGACAGACCTCTGAGCCTGCAGATAAACATGACGGACCACTGAGCCTGCAGATAGACATGACAGACCACTGAGCCTGCAGATAGACATGACAGAACACCGAACCTGCAGATAGACATGACAGACCACTGAACCGACGGACCACTGAGCCTGCAGATAGACATGACGGACCACTGAACCTGTAGATAGACATGACAGACCACTGAGCCTGCAGATAGACATGACGGACCACTGAACCTGCAGATAGACATGACAGACCACTGAGCCTGCAGATAGACATGACGGACCACTGAACCTGCAGATAAACATGACAGACCATTGAACCTGCAGATAGACATGACAGACCACTGAACCTGGAGATAGACATGACAGACCACTGAGCCTGCAGATAGACATGACGGACCACTGAACCTGCAGATAGACATGACGGACCACTGAGCCTGCAGATAGACATGACGGACCACTGAACCTGCAGATAGACATGACGGACCACTGAGCCTGCAGATAGACATGACGGACCACTGAACCTGCAGATAGACATGACGGACCACTGAGCCTGCAGATAGACATGACGGACCACTGAACCTGCAGATAGACATGACGGACCACTGAGCCTGCAGATAGGCATGACGGACCACTGAACCTGCAGATAGACATGACGGACCACTGAGCCTGTAGATAGAAATGACGGACCACTGAGCCTGCAGATAGACATGACGGACCACTGAACCTGCAGATAGACATGACGGACCACTGAACCTGCAGATAGACATGACGGACCACTGAACCTGCAGATAGACATGACGGACCACTGAGCCTGCAGATAGGCATGACGGACCACTGAACCTGCAGATAGACATGACGGACCACTGAGCCTGTAGATAGAAATGACGGACCACCGAACCTGCAGATAGACATGACAGACCACTGAACCTGCAGATAGACATGACAGACCACTAGCTGAACCTGCAGATAGACATGACTGACCACTGAACCTGTAGATAGAAATGACGGACCACTGAACCTGCAGATAAACATGACAGACCATTGAACCTGCAGATAGACATGACAAACCACTGAGCCTGCTCTTTAATGCTTTCACACGTTCATATAAATGTTTAGATTTTAACAATTTTTGTGTTTCAGTAAAAAGCTTGATAGAGGAAGAAGAAAAGAAGGGAATTCCATCAGAAAAGATTATAATAGGAGGATTCTCACAAGGTGGAGCTGTTGCATTATATACTGCTCTTACAATGGAGAAGAAGCTAGGTGGTTTGCTTCTATTAAGCACATGGCTTCCCCTCAGGTCAAAATTTCCTCAGGTGAGCATTTTGTAAATCCCACCCTAAAAAAAGTCTTAACAAATGTAACTTCTGTTTTTACTTCTTTTAGACTATTTGAAAAATGGCGAGAGCTATTCTACTACCCCTGGTGTTGGTGTTGGCATCCAATTAAAGTTTTTGGAAGACTTTCTGTATTTGGTTAAAGTTGTTGGTTGAAGGTTTGGAGGAGTTTGTTTGTTATGATAATGACATTCCTGACATAAATAGCAATTAAGATATTAGTCTTGGCATGAAAGAAATCTGAAATAAAAGATTCCTTGCTTTAATAAAAATTGAAATAGGTGTTATGGATATAAAAAGAATTATAGACAATATGTCAAATGTTGGGTAGAAGATTACATGATGATAAAAGTAGATGTAGGAATTGGGATGGGATTTCATGTTGGAGGGTCAAATTGTATGTAGGACAGGGTGTGATGGCATGTTGGACAGGTTGGGTTGGCCTGTTGGACAGGGTGGGTTAAAATGTGGGACAGGATGGGTTAGCATAAACAAGGTGGAATGGCATGTGGGATATGCATGTGGTGGAATGACATCTGGTTTCTCAGGTGTGGTTCCATGTAGTACATAGGGTGTGGGATGGCATTTGGGACAGGCTGGAAGGTGCGTTATCAGCGGTGAGGGTATTTGTATTGTTTGCGATGTCTAGTTTGTTATACATTATGCAATATTTCCTAGCTTGTTAGCTTGTAAACACGATAGCTCAAGAATGGTAAATTGAATTCATGTCACATGTGGTACACTGATAGCCCATGGTCTGAAGATGTGCCCTACTGTTTTTGGGGATGATGTTATGCATATTACTGAGTAGGCGCGGCTTATTTTTTGTTTTTTGAAAGGCTCATATATCACCAACCGTTTGTCCATTTTGTTTCATATTTGGTATAATGTTGTTAGCAAGTGTCTACAAGTTCATGGTATAAAAATGTTGCATCTGATTAATATGCATAGTGGGCTGGGCTTAATGTGGTTTTGCCAAATAGAGTTTGTAAACACAAAATCTCCAGATCATCAAATTGGAATTATGTCATGTGTGGTACACATGTTGCCCATGGTCCACAGATGTGCCCTATCAATTTTGGTGATGATGTCATGCATATTAATGAGTGGGCGGGGCTCAATAAAAATGTTTTGAAATGCTCATATTTCAACAGCCGTTAGTCAGTTTTGTTTCATATTTTGATAAAGCAATGTTGTTAGTGTCCACATGCTCATGGTGTAAAAAGTTTGAATCTCATTAATATGCATAGTGCAGGGTAGAGCTGAATATGATTTTGCTAAATATAACTCGTAAACACAAATTTTCCAGAGACACATTGTGTTTATGTCATATATGTTACATGGGTAGCCATAGTTCGCAGATGTGCCCTATTGTTCTTGTTGATGATGTCATGCATATTAATGAGTGGGCAGGGCTTAATGTAAAAATCTTGAAATGCTCATTTCTTAACAACCACTTGTCCATTTTGTTTCATATTGGTTTAGTTATGATGTTACGTAGTGTGTATGTGTTTATGGTTTAAAAACGTTGAAATTCATCCATATGCATATTGGGCGGGGGGCTTAATATGATTTTGCTGAAAAGAGCTTGTAAACATGGTATCACAAGAATGATAAGCTGCATTTATGTCATATGTGGTACACAGATAGCACATGGTCTGCAGACATGCCCAATTGTTTTTGGTGATGTCGTGTATATTAATGAGTAAGCGGGGCTTAATGTAAAAATCTTTAAATGGTCATATTTTAACAACTACATGTCTGTTTTGTTTCATATTTGGTCTACTGTAGTTATGATGTAAGCTGGTGTGCACATATGTGCTCATGGTTTAAAAACATTTAATTTCATCAACATGCATAGTGGGCAGGGCTTAATATGATTTTGCTAAATATAGCTTGTAAACACGATATCTAAAGAATAATAAACTGGATTCATGTCATATGTGGTACACATATACATGTAGCACATGGTTCGTATATGGGCCCCATTGGTTTTGAAGGTGATGCCTGGATAGTAATGAGTAGGAAGGATTAATCTAAAAATCTTCAAATGCTCATATTTAAACAACTACATGTCTGTTTTAATTCATACTTGGTCTATTGATGTTTTTAGCTAGTGTATACATATTCATGGTATAAAATTGTTGAATATCATTAGTATACACAGTGGGCGGGGCTAAATATGGTTTTACTGAAAAGACAGTATCGCAGGACAGTACATTGGATACAGGTCATATGTGGTACACAAATAACTCATTGTTCAGTTGTGTGCCCTATTATTTTTGGTGGTGATGTCAATCATGTCATGCCTTTCACTAAGTGGGGAAGGGGGTGGCTCAATATAAAAAAATTGTGAAAAAGTGATAAATTTATATCAACCATATGTCTGTTTTCATCATACTTGCTTGTTGTTTGTCAGTTATTTTGTACATGCTTATGTAGACAACAGGTTCTATCGCTAATATGAATGCCTTAGTGTGAAAATGCTCCAAAAAAACTTGTAGACACATCGCACACATACAGTATCATATGTTGTACACAGATGAGTTATGGTCCGTATACTAGTACGTGACCTATTGTGTTGGTAGCGATGTCTTGTAGGTGGGGCATTATGTAAAATTCTTTAAACAGTGATAAATGTGCAAGCACTGCATGCTTTGCATCACACTTGTAATGTTGTCAAGTTCACTTTATTGATATGCATGGCGGGCATGGCTTATAAATATATGTCATTTAGCATATTTGACATGAAATGCCAGTTAGTATAAAACTTGAAAATGAACCAACAATGAAAGGATGTATCAGAACCACTGAACATTTGAGTTTTTAGTTCTTTAATGCTGCTTTACTTTTTGTGCATTTTTCATGCTGCTTGACACACATATTCTCTTAAATTAGAAGCTGGATTACAATCCAGGATGTTGTTGTGGGAATGTGTGGGGGTTTAGGAGGGTATGGGATGGGGAGGGGGTTGGTTGCAAGGGGTTAGGGGTGAATTGTATAATAAAAATAACATACAAAACTTTATCAACTTTCAAGAATGAATTAAGATAAAAAGAGGGTAGTAAAATGAATTGCATCACACCACAAGGATGCTTTGTAATATTTTAATTTTAGTTAACATTGGCAAGTCAGGGCCTTTCTTTTCTTTGTGGTTCAAGACTAAAAAAGGTGTTTCAATTATAAAGAGTGCTAGCTTTCACATGATGTTTAATGAGTAACTGGGTGAGGTAGTAACCTTTAGTTTTTTATCTTAAAATATCTGGTACAAATCCAAGATATTTTGGAGCATATATACATTGTGAAAATCTAAAGCAAAGGGAAAAGTATGTGCCTCCTTCAAAGCTGACATGTAATTTGAAATCATCTGCCCCTACTATAGCCCCATTTCTGCATATACATCTCTCAAAAAGACCATTTTCTATGTTAGTTTTAAATGGTCAAGCATGCTGTCCTTTTGACAGTTCTAGTTATACTTCAAAGTTTTAAAAATGTTGATGACATCTTAATTTGTGGGAAAGTTACCAATGGGAAATACTCCCCATTTTAAGTAAACAATTAAAATAACCCTTTAACCTTTGAATTAAGAGGTACAAATATGGAGATTTCAATCAATTAATCAATCACTGACATTTATAGAGCCCCAAAATCTAAAGAGAATTTGCACTTAGGCGCTATACAACTATGCACAAATTGCACAAGAAAAGAAAGGATGCAAAGTAAAAAATACAACTCACGGCATTGAAAAATACACTACACTCCTTTCGATGATTGTTTTGTTGTTTTTGCTTTTTAGACAAACTTTCCTGCAGAAAAGAATGATTTTCTCTTGATTTTAAGAAATGACTTATAGAATTTTAAAGATTGTGCAATCTTACTTTCTCATGTTCAGTTGTTTGCCTTGTGGCTTTGTGGTGCAATATTTGATAACATTTGTACAAATTCAAAAGTATTAAGACAATATGTAATATATAATGTTCGTAAGTTCACTTTCTGCAATGTGTTTGAACGAGAGGGGACACATCCAAAATTTGCAATTTTACATTATTGGGTGAAAAACAATTGCTGTGAAAATGGATCCATCATAGAAGGTAATCCTTTTTTCTCTAGGAGTGACTTATCTCACCTGATTTCAGTGGTTTATTCTGTTTTTTTTTTTTTTATACTTTTAATGAAAACATTATTCTGTGGCACTGCCATTATTCTGTGGCACTGCCATTATTCTGTGGCACTGCCATTATTTTGTGGCACTGCCATTATTTTGTGGCACTGCCATTATTTTGTGGCACTGCCATTATTCTGTGGCACTGCCAATATTCTGTGGCACTGCCATTATTCTGTGGCACTGCCATTATTCTGTGGCACTGCCATTATTCTGTGGCACTGCCATTATTTTGTGGCACTGCCATTATTCTGTGGCACTGCCATTATTCTGTGGCACTGCCATTATTTTGTGGCACTGCCATTATTTTGTGGCACTGCCATTATTCTGTGGCACTGCCATTATTCTGTGGCACTGCCAATATTCTGTGGCACTGCCATTATTCTGTGGCACTGCCATTATTCTGTGGCACTGCCATTATTCTGTGGCACTGCCATTATTTTGTGGCACTGCCATTATTTTGTGGCACTGCCATTATTCTGTGGCACTGCCATTATTCTGTGGCACTGCCATTATTCTGTGGCACTGCCAATATTCTGTGGCACTGCCAATATTCTGTGGCACTGCCATTATTCTGTGGCACTGCCATTATTCTGTGGCACTGCCATTATTCTGTGGCACTGCCATTATTTTGTGGCACTGCCATTATTTTGTGGCACTGCCATTATTTTGTGGCACTGCCATTATTCTGTGGCACTGCCATTATTCTGTGGCACTGCCATTATTCTGTGGCAATGCCATTATTATGTAGCAATGCCATTATTCTGTAACGGTAGGGGAAGCTGTGTCATCAATGAACCCTTAATTACATATTCTCCAAATCTCCTACTGTACTCTTCATCTCATATTAATCAACAACCAACATCACCATCAACTTCTCTCTCACAAACTAACCTGTCTGCATCAAGCATGCTAACTTTCCCTGCTTACCCTCTCGGGCATATCATTCAGACCAATTAAGTGGCAGCCAACCTACCATAATTATGCTTGCATGAAATATATTGTCCTAGCATCCATCATATTGAATGTATTTGAATGATTCTCAATTTTTCCTCTACAGGCTATCAAAGGAGATAAATCATATCCCGTGTGGCAAGCTCACGGCAATGCTGATCCAGTGGTCAACTTCACGTTTGGATCTATGACCAGCACTGCATTAAAGGGCATGTTTAGTAATTACTCTTTCAATATGTATCCTGGAATGGGTCATTCATCATCACCAAAAGTAAGAAATATTGTATTAGAAATAACAATAATTAGAAATGCAAGTGTTTTGATGGGAGATGCTTGGGGTTTTGTTACATATTTTCACAGTAGGAGGCATTGAATTACATTTTCAAGTAAGAAATCATTTACCTATAATTTTGAGCAAGAATGGCAACAAGATGAAGTTAATAGCAATTTTTTGGGTCCAACCATGTCCAACCTTTCACGTTAATCCCCCTCAAAAAAACTCTCATTTCTTGGGTTAGGCTTTAATAATCTTGATTTTCTTAACTAGCCCAAGGCAGGAAGTAGGTGGTATTTTATACAATTTTTTGTACCTGATCTGCAAATTAGAAATGGCTTTGCTTAAAACCAGGAACATCTCAACTGGCCCTCAAATGGAGCAGGGCCGGTCAGAATAAAAGTTATATATTTCTTTGTTTCCCAAACCACAAGACTTTATACAGTTTTACCTCTCCAAGTCTCCTTCAAGATAACAACTAGTCCCACTGGTGTTACATGGTATTTTAGTGACACACATCTGAATATAATGGCAATCCTTTCTAGTATAAGTAGTAACTGTAATCAATGCTGGCAATATTTGTCTTTGCTGCTGAGAAAAGGTGAAATAAACTATTGAGCATAGACCTATTTATACCTCAATGCTACGATGCAAAGTTAATCTTGTGAAATGATGTGGTTAATTTGTTGCTTCAAAATTGCAGGCCAAATTTTTAAGCAGTGCCTTTACTAATGATATGTTTCAGTTAGGGTTGGGCATGTGAAGATATTTTATTTTGGACTGTACATGATATAGCAGGATTTTGACCTCCTACAATTTTTCTCATTTGCACAGGAAATGAAGGATGTTAAAGAATTTGTCAAGAAGTGTTTACCAAAGTAGAAGATTCATCTAATACAAAGTTTATGCAGAAATTGAAGAGCTTCAGTGATGTCTTCTCAATTGTCATATCCAGTCATGTAAAACACTGTAAATGGAATTACTGTTTCTGATGTGAGAGTGTCCAACTTTAGAATGATATCTTTTTATCTACATAGAATTTATTATATCAGTTTAGAACCTCCTGTTTCCCTTTGTGAAATTTTGTGATGGATGAAAAGTTCTGGGTGTTGGCAAGAGAAAATGTTTTGTCTATATATAGACTACTTTACCAAGTCTCCACTGAAGTTTAATGGATAGGTTAAGTTTAATGTATAGGTTAAGTGTTAAAATACATTTATCATATTTTTGATATGAATAACAGGATCAGATTGAATGAAGTGATCGATTTGGTTTTCATTAAGGTAGTGAAGTTTTAGTACTATCAGACATCACATGCTGAAATGAATTTCAATATTATGTTTATTTTATGAAGCATTTCATGAGATTTTGAAATTTGTAACAATTTGATATTCATATATACTTGAATAGATATTTCCAATTACTTCAAATTAAATTGTTTTTCTTCAAATTACTTTATGAAATACATGAACGATGTTAGAAAAGTGAAGTTGTGACCTCACACTTCTACAGTAAACATTCTACACATGTCAGTTTCATGTAAACTTGCAATAACTTAATATGTCCTGCACAGAACAAGTTTAGTTTCCTCACAGTTATGTTGTCTGTTTGACCACAGGTCATATCTGACCACTCAACCAATCACAAACAATCTACACAAAGTATTGATTTTGCCAACTATGTTGTAATTGCTAGCACACACATGGCCAATGGAAGGTAAACAGGTGGCATATTACACTCCCAGAATTTGTATTGAAAATATGTTTGTGGTGTAATTAAAGTTGGATTGTTTCAGATTATTACCTTACATTTAAACTCAATTAAACCTGGGGCAAAAGAATATAAGCCTTTGTATGAAGAAAGTGAGCTTATAGTCATTCTAATACCTGGTCATTTGCCCAGTGCTGCTAAAATTACTGCAGATGTAGTTTGTTGGTATACACAAGTCACAATTTCAAAATATTCACACCCTAGAATGTCTTTATTATGATTTTCAAGGAAACTAATGTACACAATCTTATCTGCTGTAATTGGACCTTCAAACATCTTTTGATATTAAAACAACTTTTACTACTGTGAAAATATTTTTCTTTAATTTAATCAGATTTTTTAGAATTTCATACTTGTATTGTTTAGTTCAAAAGTTATGAGCCCTAAAACAATTGAAGTAATGGTTATTCATGGCTAAGTTATAACTTGCTGCAATGCAGTCATTGACCCTTGTCTTTGCCACTTTCATGTTGATGATTAACCCAGATCATGCTCCACACATACAGGGTTTGTAACAAGGTGATCCTGGACCCAGATCTCTGGATTGGGGGAGGGGGATAGCTCTCGAATCAGCCCACTGTGTGGGGCCTGCTGAATGCATGCACAAATTTAATAGATATTGTTGCCCCATTTATTTCTCTGCTTCCTGGTTGTGCATTAGCTTAGTAAATTTATACAATTGTAGCTCGGTTTAACTTCCAATTTTTAAAAGCAACACCTAGATCACAGAATCTATATAGTGACAACCAGAACAAAGAATGAAATGAGAGTTTGTAATATAGCAGTCTTTGATGTTTAAGATGAATGTGTAATATAGTTAAAGGAATCTCATAGATAGGTTTTTCTGTATGACTTAATATTACATGGGAATACAAAAAGTTACATAACATATTTGGAACAGAAAAAAGATACAGATTTGTTTTCAGAAGCGAGCCTGTTTCAATTTACGATGTTACCGTTAATCTCTTCACTGCGCATTGCCCGTGATGCTATATGACTGCACCACATCACAGTATTACTTTCTGCAACTGAAGAAGGAGTTCAGCATCTATCAACGTTTTATGTAAATGGTATTGCACATGCTGCATTAAAATTATGAAGCTATTGTAGTCCTTGTTTGTGATATAATTTAATGTAAGCCCTCCACGATTATCTGCATTATTGTCTTTATATTTCATGAGTCTCTTAAAGGTAAAGATCTGTTTGAAATGTTTTATTACATTTGAATATCAGCTGTCACCTTAATCATCAAGAAACCAAAAGCAATTGTTAATTACTATTACACTCACTGTTTACATATTTGTAACAAATATTGGAAATTGATGTGTCCATTATTATATTAAGGTTTAATTTGCTTGTACTTGATACTTGTTCTTGCTTGCACAGATGATATAAACTTTATAATAGAAGTAAACTTAGTGCGGTCCCATTCCATATTTTATGTGAGATATTTCTGAGTAGCTGCACTTTAATTTATTATAATAAATTATGATCGTTTGAATACATCAGGTATTGAAAACAGGAGTCTTGTGTTTGTTTGATGCTATACTAATTGTGTAGCAGATATTGATATGACAAGTATTTGCATGAAAATCTGCACTTTATTTATTGTGGTAAATGTAGATTCTCTAAGGAGCTTGTGACGTGCAGAGAGAAAGCTTGGTTGTATTAAAGTTATCAAAAATCATAACAGCAAATGAATAACAAAGAGTCCCATTAAAAGTGGCTGAAGTTCAACTATCTAACAGTTTTTGAATTGCCAGACTTGTATGATTACTCAAGAAAATAAGTTTCTTTTATAAGTGGAACAGCTCAATCTTTATTTGTAAATATGCTTCCGCAGTATTTTAAGGACAAACAGCAGTTTAAATTTGACCACATTCCCAGTGAATGAGGTGCAAGGAGTCATGCTCATATGTGAAAGGTACTGGGTTAGATTCCAGTCATGAGTGCTGCATTGTGATCTTGAGCAAGACACTTTACTCTGCTTGTTCCAGTTCACTCGGCTTTTAGTTAATCTGTGGACTGGCGTCCTGCTCATTGGGAGTTATGTGCTTTCATCAGCTTACGCCAAGAAAACCGGGAATAAGCACCAGTCTGCATAGGCCTTTATGGTATGAGATTTTAACTCTTTCAGCAAGTTTTAATCTCCAAAAGACATTTTAATTAGTGCCTGAATCTGAAGAACACTGTTTTAAGAATAACACTATGATCTTGGGCTGCCCCATCTAATACATCACAAATGTGGCAAGATTTGAAAGCTTGATATTAAAATTGGCGAATGCTCAGAAATAAAGTAAACACTCAGGCTTAGAAAATTTCTCGTTGCTTTAAGTTACCACACTGTGATTTGTTAATCTTTAAAGAACTACAGACAAATAACTTGTTTAATTGACCATTTAAAAATGATCTAAATTCTCATTCTTTTGAACTTCACAAATAGTATTGCAGGATATGTCAGAATAGTTTGAAGATTTGTAATATATATGTATGAATAGCAGATACCTGAAGAAGTATGATTGTGTAATTCTCTGTAGTAAATTTCAGTCATTCAAATATTGAGAATGTCTGGTGTGGGTGAGTTGTCCCCCTCCCTCCCCCACCCCACATGGTGTGTGTGTGTTCCCATGGCAATTCAAAGATTTTGTATCATGCTGAAGAGCCATTCAGCAGCCCAGCTTCCCGTTTGATTCGCAAAATGCTTTACAGAATTAATTTTACACTTTAGCAAAGCATCCATGAAATAACAATTGACTAGATTGAATACGAAGTCTGACCGAGAGAATGGGGGTCTATGTTTATGTTATTTTAATCAGCAATTTATTTAGGTAGATGCAATGCATCCTCCCACCCTCTCTCCCCTCCTCAAGTTACATTTATTTTGTTTGGTTGATACGTGATTAGAATGTCTATCGAATACAAATAGATTTGCCACTTTCTAAATTTAAAAAAGTTCAATTTGATGGTCAGTTGATATGATACAAACGCTTCACATAATTTTGGAACATTTTCAAGGGTTTTTTAATGCAGAATTTCAATATAATCATAATTGATTGAATGGTGGTAGCTGGGTGATTATAGCAATGGTAACATACATAGTACATTAATGTCTTCTAAATGTAAAAATAAACGGAACTTATTTCATTTTAACATTTGAAGTCTCTTTTAATGATACAGATTACATGATAAAACTAACAGTACACGGTTCTAATGAGTTCTAACTTGGAGTAATATTCGCACCTCTGCATATACCCTGACTAACTTCCAGTCTTGAGCCTAATATCGATATCTTTCAAATTTAGAAAGCTATCATCCCAGAACTGCTAAAGTAATAGCAGATCGGTAAGAGGTAGGGTGGCGGCATCGCGCACCAACAGGGCCGTAGGTATTTGCAGCTTTCTGAGCCACATTTGACACGATTTGAGGGAAAGTTTGAAGAATAGTTTTTACTGCATCGCTTGTAGGGGAAAGTTAAAAGTACAATTTTTTCACCACCATGTCCCCCAATCTTTTTTACCACCACGTCCAGGCCTGCCGACGGGGGGTCCTGTGCCCCCGGACCCCACCCTGGCTCTCCTACTAGTAAGAGGTAATTCCCCATCGGTAATGCCGATAAAAGAAAATGGCTTTTTGCAAATAGCAGGTTTATCCCTATTGCAAAAATGATCATTCCAAAGCCCAGCACGTACAAAATTTGTTTCGACGCAGAACTCTTTGTCGTTCCAGAAATTGGGTTCTTGTTCAAACTTTCCTTGCCTCCAGTTTTGAAAGCTCCACGATGTGCCGTCCAGCCAAAAATGGTGAGTTACTGAAAAGAGAAAGAAAACAATGGGTTATGCATGGAATTTAGAAACCGATCCTACGAATATATGTTCTCTTAGACCAGTGACACCATTGGCAATCTTGGAGGGACAGGAGTATATCCCCACTACATTTTTTCATTCTTGATTTTATGAATCACATCCTGGTTAAAAACTTGCACTTTTAAGGAATTGTTCACCCAGGGACCTTGTACCAGGGGTGGACTGGTCATTCGGGCGGTGGATCTGTGGGCTGTTTGATCCGAGGGCCGGTCGGTCTGGGCCGCTTTGCAGCAATTTGGGCCGCTTTGTAAGTTGGTATTTAAACAACGCAGCAACTAAAAGGTCCCATCTGTGCTTGAACTGTTTAAGAAGTGTTTAAAACATTTTAAAAATGACATCTATTGAAAATATGATTTTGCTTTGTTTAAAATAACAACAAAGAAACGATTCGAGTGGACTCAAGAAACCTATGTAAGGCCGCATTAATCCATGACTTGAAGATTTACAATAGCAACCTGTCATAATATATGGAATGTTAATCACAAGGGAATAAAGTGGACTAACAGTTTGCTTGTTATAGGAGCTGTCGGCCGAAAGTAAGTCCACAAATATATATTAATATATATATATGTAACTAAGTCATGGAATTTTGAATTAACATCACAGGATTGAATTTTGATACTGGTGTTGTCAGTAAAAATAAGAATCTCATCTCAGTAAAATTTTGATGTTCATATCTTTTACGTCACATCCGGTTGTGGATCATTTCTAATTACGTATACATTGTGTGTGTATGTAAAGTAGGCTTATGTTAGTCACTTCCGTGGCAGTTATTGATTGGCTGTCGGTATTTGTGTATGACCAATCAGAAGTGTTGACTTGTATTGTACATTACTGTCCTTGTTAACACCATATCTGATCTTCAAGCATTTAGAAGAAATACTTAGTATTAATTTGAACATTCGTATCAAGGTTTTTAGTATCATCACGTACATGAAAATTGTGTGCAAATGTTCTTGAGACGCAAGAAAAATACTTACTGACTTTCCGGCCGCCAGCTCCTGTTACAAAATAATACCAAATTCTTAGTTAGTAATTCTGTGGCCAGGATCCCAAACAAGTTAATGCATCCCCGGTCAGTCGTTTCTAGCAGTAAAAATCAGTTGCGCTACTAGAGTCATGAGGGCCCATGGAAAATGTAGCAACTGGGCCCCAATAAAAACATATTTTACTATCATTGCTCGGGGGCCTCAAGTCTCGATTTTTGCTCCGGCCCGTGGGGCTAACCCACCCTACTTATTATACACATCCCTCAGTACGGGTTGATTTCCGTGCGAGGAAGCCATCACCATCGGCAGCAATACAAACGGCTGGTATCAGTTCAATGGTACTGCGGGGAGTACTATACCCCCCCCCCCCCTTCCCTTTCCGCCTCATGTGCTTCCGCCTAACTCACAGATCCTCTTCTGACTTTAGGATTCTCCTGGATCCTCTTCTGTCAGCTCAAAGCTTGTATTTATGCTGAATTCATCTTGTCTAGTTGGTTTAATCTAAAAGCATTTTTTGTAGTCATAGTATAGGGGCTGGGTTTTCCAATGTCTGTCTAGTCTTGCCTCAAATTGCCTGTTTACTGAAACTTTTGTTTGTGGCCCAGTAAAAAAAGATTTAATCCAAGTTGAGAATGGTTCCTCAATACCATACATACTCGGCTTGTGAATTAGACGTAGATGTGGTACCTTGACGAAGGCCTTTATGAATTCGCCACAAGTTTACGTCCACGCATCCTCCTATACAAGCCTACATGTAAATCGAGTATCTCTGTGCACTTATCAAGAACTTGTATAATCTGAAGAACTGTGGATCGGCCAGTCCCTTATAAATCCAAATTGCTTTTTGCTAAACAGGTTATTACGTTTTATGTGATTTACAATATGTTCTCTTATGATAGATTCAAGGACTTAACAAATAATACACGTTAGACTAACTGGTCTGTAATTTCCAGCAACTTTGCGATCTCCTTTCTTAAAAAAAACAGCAGTCGCATGTGCTTCCATTCATCGGGTACTGAACCTAAATTAACTGATGCATTGAATATTGCAGATAGTGGCGTACATAAAACTGAGCATAGCTCACTCCGCACTCAGTGATGGAAGTTGTCTGGTCCTGGTGATATGGAAATATTCAAATTCCTTAACTGTTCCTCCAGTCCCAGGTGTAATCAAAATATGACCCACTTTATTATTACATCTGGTAACTACTTCTGGTAGCTCACTGTCAGATTTAGTTGTAAATACAGATGAGAAGAAATCAGCAAGTACATCAGCCTTTTCTTTACCATTGCTTGTGTTATCCTTACTGTCATTTATGCAAAGGTCTCGTGTGCTCACTTTAGTCTCATTTTTGATTTACGTATTTCTAAAACTTTTTCGGATTGGCTTTTACATCCGCTGCAATATATTTCTCATGCTGTTTTGTGACTTTTCTGTATACTTCTAAACTGGTTTCTCACTTGACAATACTCTGTGTAAACCTCTGCATCGCGTGTATTAAAAATTTTGTCCACAATCTGTTTTCTCTTGACTTTGGATAACGTCAAAGGAAACAGTATACTTTTTTCTTTCCAATAGTCCCCTGATTTTCATTTTTTTCTCGGGGACACTTTTCAATTACTTTATTTAGTCTATCACTAAACAACTTCTGCTGCAAGTTAACATTATTTCTACTGGTATATAAAGCTCTTTCTCCCAATCTAAATTCGAAATGTTTGACATCCTTCTGTAGTCGCTCTTGTCATGCACAAGTCGTACTTTTTGGACTGGTTTTTCTGTAATGTATGCAGTAAACTGAAAATTGATGCATGCACTGTTTTTTTTCCGCCAGCTTATCGAACAGTTGAAGGCTTTCCTCTTGCTATCACGTTCGGAGCACATAAACTCAAAAGGTTTGACTCGACATCGGGATTATCATTACACACGCTGATGGGCCCATGATGGACAATTCAAAACATATTCTGTGACTTTGATGCAAAAAGACTACATTTCTTGCAATTGTTGACGTATTAGTCATCTCTTCTGAACTTGTTAGCAACGCTTAGAAAAGTTGATTTTCAGAGACGAAAAGTGACCTTTCAAGTTTTGAAAAACGTCTCCCTTTCCAAGAACTGATGAATTATTCTGATATTTTCCATTGAAGAAACTTTAAATGCCAGTTATCGTCTCTAACGTAGTTGGTGCAGTAGGTGGTAGGTTAAGGAGTTTTGCTCGAAAGATACCGGCTTCGATTCCGTCACGAGCGCTGCAATTGTGTCCTTGAGCAAGACACTTCACTTTACTTGCTCCTCAAGTACTCATGTAAAATGAGTACCAGCATTGCTGGGGAGTTGACTGGCGTCCCGTCCAGGGGGAGTTATCCTATAAACCTAACTGCCTAATGGCTCGAATGGATTTACCTTTTTTTTACTGTAAATGCCAGTTATCGTCTTTAACGTATTTGGTGCACAGTTCAATATCTGTGTTTTGACAACATTGTGCAATGTGCACTTAGAATGATAGGCCAATCAGTATCCTTTTGGAATAAAATGTACGCTGCCACAATTTAATCACGATATATAGCCAGTTGCTGTTTAAGGACTATAATTGTGTAAAAGAAAAGAAAATCGTAAAAGTGTTATGCAAAACGCGCTGTATTTCTACTTTTTACCATTAAAACAACGCGAAACTTACAATGTGGACCCCGATATTTTTTGTAGTGTGACAGGTGACCCCGCCTATTTGTAATGTTGAAAACGGGCAGAAGAAAAGCTGGAGATGAAAAGTGCAAGGAGTATCTCTCTACTGAATAAAGTACGTTTTCTTTAAAGAGAATTCGTGATCTGTTTTACGCCATTTACGTGCATACACTTAGTACAATTTCACTCTTATATTTCACTTGTAGACCCATGTTTCGAATCATTATCAAGTACAATGAACTAATTTCCCGGGACTAATTGGAAGTAAATACAACACTTTGATAATAAATACGGAAATATCTTGATTAAAATTGTCCAATTTTTGAGGCTGCAAATTATATGGCCATCATCAATTTTTTGACATGTTCTGGTTTGTTGGTAAGCCCTCCGTTATCATGTTATACATGTTTTCAAAAAGAGTCCATCGAAAGTGTTCCTAAACTTTCAAATTGCTTGAGATATATACATCATTGATTATCTATCGGCTTCAACTTTAGCCCTTATCAGGGTTCGGTCGAGTAGAACCAGTCCGCTCCTGCCTTGTACCCACCCACCCCTCCTCACTACGCTCACTTCCTGGATGACAAGCTCTGGCAACCATAAACTAAAGATTCCGGCATGCATGGTACGATGGGGTGGCCGTAATTCCTAAGGGAGGGATTACGTCTCACACTTTCAAATAAGAGTTTAAAAAAAAGTTATTTGCAAAATTGTTGCGCCCAGACCGTGACCTTAGACTATAAAGCATGTAAAGGGAAATAACAAAATGTTTTCTCCCCCATGCTTCATGTACTTTGTGAAGGAAAAATCTGGTCTTTGGCATGTGTATGAAATGAGCTACTGGATGATATTGGCACGATTCTTATATCAATCGAATGTTCACAAATGTCAAAGCATATAAATCCGATGTTTACACAGTGGCGGCGATTTCTTTTTCAAGATGGAGCGGGGATTTTTAGGGGGACAATAATCCTCTGTAGGGGGAGGGGAAAAAATTATAAAGGTAGAACTTTCAACCAATATATCAATTGCGGGTACCCTAGGGGTGTAAAAATGGTCACCTCTCAGAGGAAAAATCCCCCAAAAAATATTCCTGGTTCCAAATGGGAAAATCAAGTTTCATTAAACGTTGCTATTGATTGACTAAGAAATCTCTTTCAACTTGAATTCTTGTTCGAAATCTTGTTTAATTTTCTTCGTTTTCGGGAAATGATTTTCGAGAAATTCATTGCGGGAATCTTTCTTCGTTTTCGGAAAGTTTTGCCAAATTTTACCAAAATTTCCAATAATTCTACCAAACTTTCCGATAATTAAACCAATTTTTCCTTCAATTTGATCAATTTTTGAAATTTTATTCATTTCCCAATTTTTTCTTCACAGCCCAAAAATTGGGGGGGAAGTGAAATTTGTAAGAGGCGTCACGAAAATGGAGGAAAATTGAGTAATGTAAAGAAAATTTCCCGAAAAAGGAAGAAATTTCTTGAAATTCGAAGAATCAAAATAAAATTCTAGAAAATGAAGGAAATTTCCTAAAAATTAAAGCAAATTTATAACGAAAAAGAAGGAAATTTGAGGAAAATTTTCCCCCATATAAGGAAATTTCTCAAAATGAAGGAATATTTATGAATTTTTTTTTAAATGTGCAAATTTTCCAAAACTGAGTTCAAATTTCTCTTAAAAGGAAGGAAATTCCCAGTTAATTGGAAAAAAATCCAGAAAATAAAGAAACTTCCATGAGATTTAAAGCAAATTTCACTCAAATGAAGGAATATTGAAGAAATTTGAAGGAAAGTTTCTGAAAATGAAGAAAATGTTTCGAAAATTGTAAAGAGATCTCCAAAGTCTGTTACTTAATGTTGACTTGAGTTGACAATCTGAAATTATTGTGTATTATCTTAATATTCATTTCATAAAGATTTTTTCCAGGGTAAACAAAATAAAATACTGGGGGGCGGCAGTCAAGAGGTATTTGCCCCACAGTTAGAATGTTTGAAAAAGCTATGTAGCTCTAGCTGGGCTTGGTATATGTCACATACCTATGCGACAGTTGTGCATGCAGTCAATCATACACAGTTGTTAAAAAATAATCATACACAGTTGTTAAAAAATAAAAATAAACCATCTAAAAGCGGCGCGTTATAGTTTAGTAGTTTAGGTCTTCTACATGGACTTGCCTGTCATACCCTAAAAATTGTGACTTCGAAAGAATCCCGGGTAACAATTGATACAAAGATCGACGTGGTTCATTCATGCCATCACTTGATGTTCTTTACCTTCTTCTGAACGCCTATTATCCAGTAGCAAGACCTGATTTTTGTAACTATTGACTGGACACCCAAGTGCCCTCGCTTGTGCACACTCAAACCATACAACTTTGAGAAAGGATGGTCCTGAGGCAACAGAGGCACTTCTTTGTTGTTGTAGCTAAAATTGAACATGATGCTTGATCCTGGCTCCGACTACAATCACTCCATCTTCATGCAGTCTAGGTCCTAATCTTGCATACAATCTGTCAAAATGCTTCTTGTCTTTTCTTAACATCGGTCTCTGCGCTTCCTTCACCCAGAATATTTCAGCTCTTCTTGATGTCATCTGTAGTGGGATCCTTCCCTGCACTGCTGAGCACCTTCTTATCGTAGAGCGACAAGAATCGTTGGTGTGACCCGTAGGAGCTTGCAACAACTGCTATACCTACTGATGTTGATTCTGCTTGCCAGCGTATAAACCTCGTCTACGTCCTCGAACATGATCACCTTAAGTCTTTCAGGCAGATTTCCTCCTGAACAGTTCTGCCTGATAGACCAATGATCAGTAGAACGTCCTAGGAAGTCTGATCCTTGCAGCCAGATACTGCTGGATCCAATCTCGATGAGCTCTTACATCTGGTGTGATGACATCGGCTACATTTAACTCACCTTTGAACCACCACCAATCTCGCGGTTTTGTGTCTTGACGGATCTCACCAATCCTGGTTGCTGCAAACGTCTTGAAGCCTGGGCTCTTTTTTGAATCATTGATTGAACATTCTCATTGTCCACTAAGTAGAAAACTTTGTCTAAGCTGATCCTCATTTCCTTTAGGATATAACTGGCTAACCACTTACTCATCACAGCTACACTCAGCTCTAATTGAATAACATTGGTAATTGCTATCGGAGCCATTCTACTCTTGCTGGCTATCAGTTGGGTCGCAAGCTTCCCATCCCATAACGGATACCTTACGTGAGCTGCTGCACCAAGTGCCTGTTAGATGCATCGGAAAACATGATGAGAGTCGGTAAGATTCCCGGCTTTGCATCACACGGCTTCACGCACCGTCGGGACTCCAGTTGTGAACTTACGCTCAATTCGGCAAACAACTCCATCCAGTCTGCCTTCATCTCATCCCTAATAGGTGGATCCCATTATAGTTTCTCTCCTCATAACTTTCGAAAAAGGATCTTGGCACGGACTGTGATAGGTACTAGAATTCCCAATGGATCATAAACCGAAGTAATCTCACTTTAAGCATATCCTCTTAGTCAGAACTTCCGGCACATTCGTGAAAGCCTGAATATTGCCCTTGAATGTCAGCATATCTTCTTTTGGCTTCCAACTGATGCTGAAAACATTTTCGCCTTTGGCAACCCACAAATCATCGTTATTGCTCTTTCCTGAAAATATCCATTTCTTAATGGAGAAGTTGCCTGGCTTCAGTAAATGCTGCACATCTTCAACTCGCCGCTTTGATGCACTGCTTGGCGCAACACATGCCAGAATATCGTCCATGTAGACATTAGTCTGAATAGTTTTTGCTGCTTTAGGAACTGCTGCCTTGCCTGTTTCCGCCGTTTTCTTCAAGGCTACAGTCTGATGGTGGCTGATGGACGGTCCCCAAAGTTGACAGCAGTAACACAGAAAGTCTTCGGTGCAATGTTCTGGTTCATCCACCTCCACAAGAAACAATGGCAATACTGGTCTTGTGCCCACGCTGTGGAACATCTTTCAGACATCACCCACTAGGGCTGTAGGGCATGGTTTTCTTCTCGAAACCTTAGTAAAACGGCGAGAAGGTTGTTTAGTAGATCCGTAGCCTTCGCACAATATTCATTCAACACGTGACCTTGGTAGTTGGCACTGCTGTTAAATACGATTCGAAGTGGAGTGCTTTCACTTTCTGGTTTTTCCATAGCATAGTGGGAGATGTAATGCACTGGTCCTTTGTATTCGTTCAGCACATCTTCTGCAACTTCCCTTGCTACAACACTTTGAATCATATCCTCTATTTGATCGTTGTACGCTTTAACCATTTGCTCATCTCTAGCTAACCTCTTCTCTAGAGACTTTAGAGAGACTACATCTGCTTATCGGCGGTTGTCTGGTAGGTTGGTCAGGTCCTTCACCAATGGATATTTTGCTGTCCATTTCCATCAGCATGGCTAAGATTGTCCTCGATCATTTTCAATTCCCTCTTTTTTTTGAGAGTCAGGTTCTTTGCTCCTACTGGGCACATGGGATCACAATTAACACCCATACTCTCGATTGTAGAAACTCATCAAACTTCGAAGTCTTGATATAATGGATATGGAGCTCCATACGACGCATTGCCCGAATTGGTTTTGCAATAGTTGCAGATGGCCGCATGACTACATTTGTAAGGTGATACCCCGCGTATTCAAAGCCGACTAAAAAACTACCTCACCGCTCGGGAGTTGAATATCCATAGCTCTGACTCCTTTGAACATCCTTGCCATATAGCTTAGGTCCTTGGTTCCCATCTTTGCCGTTATTTGTTCAATTTCATATGCTTCTATTGTAGTAATCTTCCCCTCCTTGTCAGTCAGCGGAATTGCATATTTGAGACTGTCAATCGATTCCGTACTGCCTCCTACTTTGGTCACACATATCCTTACCGGAAATCCTTTGGCCTTGATCCTGCGAGCTGCTTCATGGGTTATCAGCGATGATGTCGCACAACTGTCCCATAGTGTGATGAGCTTATCACGCCCACTCTGTACCTCCATTAACTGTAGCAGGCATGGAACAATCTTAGTCTGCATGCTGTTATACACAGATGGCACTGTTGTAACACCACCTTGGTCGCTTGTTAGATTAGTCATTCCATACGCCTAGGCCTAGGCGTTGACCCCTGTTGATGTGGACTCTGAAGATGGAGTCTAGTGCATCATTGGATACCACTGTGTTTCTTTCTTTTACGTGTGTCAACACCTAGAAAACAAAAACACTCCCTGCTCTCTTTAGCCAGCTGCATTTTCTTCTCCTCACAGGATTTTGCCAGAAATGTACGGCAACTGTCTGTGTCATGCTGCGACCTCTTGTGGATAAGGCAATATAGATTAGGTGACGTCACATCTACTGAATAAACCACAGCTTTCATTGTATGGCTGTTGCTTCTTATAACCTCCATAGAATACTGCCTCAGCACTGCCTCATGCGCATTTTGAATGCGCTTCTATACTTCTGCTAAATCTTTGGATATTATGTCTGTGTCTATCTATTCTATCGAGTTCTCTTCATCAAGATCGTTTCAGTGTGCTTCGCTTTTTTTTTGGCTTTTCCATGATGACAGAAATTTCAAGTGTAAGGCACTAAATAAAGACACGCGTCCTCATTTGGTTGATTGACCTTTAAACTTCTAACTCTAATGTCGTTAAACTGAAACATTTTGTAAATGTGTTACGCGAGCATCCATCTGAGCATGAATTTACAATTATATCGCTACCGATACACGCCCCTACCTCGAAACACACGTTTTTCAGAAATGACGTTATCAAGTCCCTTATTCAGCCGTTTGTAGTTTGAGATCAAACTTGGATACGATTGGACTACCTATTCACTCCTAGGTGACGTCAGTGGCGTGGTGGCAGAGGGCAAGTGTCCCCATTGAAGCTCTATGAGAGGGTGCTGAATGCTCACAGGAACGCAAAAATTGTCTTAAAAATATATTTGTATACGCTTTTTATTCTTAACTTCTGCAATTTGTATCATTTACAAAACAAACGTTGTAAATCTTTTCTCTTAAAGCTTTATCATTAGGCCTACATAATAAACATGAACCCCACCCGTAAATTCGTAAGACGTTCATTATTGGGGCTAAAATTGGCCTTGCTTAACTTACTTGTGTCAAATCTAGGCATTCTAGGGATAAAGCCACGGTGGGGTTCCAGGGGGCGAAGCCACGGAAGTCCTAGGTTTCTCGACAGTGATTTTTATAGCAGAAAATCGGTTTGAAATTGAATCAAATCTAGTGAAAAGCTCCCGGAAGCTGTGCATTTCTTGCCATTTTGAGAGCAGAAAATTGCTTAATATTGTGTCAAATCTAGAGTTGACGTTCTGATAGGTGCATAGGGGGCCAAGCCCCAGGAGGTCTAGCGTTTTCGGCGTAATTTGGGTAGTAGTAAATTGCTCAAAATCATGTCAATTCCACACTAAAGTTAGTTTCAAATGAATATATATGTTGGAACGAATCTTCAAATTTAGGATTCCATTGACTACAGTATGTGTCTTTAGTTGGGGTCCAGGGATGATTTTCATGCTTTGTATAGCCTTTTTTAAACATACTAATTGGGGAAATGCCCCCTTCCCCCTCCTCATTCCTTTTGATTACCCCCATTGGTGGGTTTTTGACCCCAGATAAATATCCCTATAAAATAAATACATTAAGACTATCAATAATAAATTATCATTGTCAACTCAATAGTCAGTGAGTACTAAATAGACTCAGGAAATATCTTTAAATTTTCTTCATTTTTGGAAAATGTCTCTCTTTTTCGGAAAATGTTCTTCAAATTCCTTCACTTTTCAAATAGTTTTATACATAATTACTCATATCTTTTCTAGGTTTGTTGAAATAAAAAACAAAGTTTGGCTCCTGCCCCCTCCCCTCCCCCCCCCCTTCCTATCTTAAATATCTTTCTACGCCCTGACTTTGTATGGAGATGATATATCCCTTTTGCATATCCCCCTTCCCCACATTCCAGATTCATGATGTTTATCATGATGTTTTGGATGTAAGAATAAAGTTTTGAGAGAAAACATTTACAACATTTGTTTCGTAAATGATACAAATTGCAGAAGTTGAGAATAGAAAGGATATACAAGTAAGTTCTCATGACAATTTGTGAGCCCCTGTGGGCATTTTAACGCCCTATGTGCCCAACGTTTTAGTTTTATGAGCATTTTTTGGCGGCGCCAAAATACCTTTGCCCCTCTCCCCTCCCTTGGTGAAACATAACCCACTTAAAACGCACATTATGCGTTTTCATGATTTTGTGTTTTGTATATGGTGTATTATAGCTCTTTGACACGTACACTATACAAATGAAGGAAAGGCTAAGACATCTAAGGCGCCAAAATGCCTTTGCCCTCTTCCCCTACCTCAGCGAAACATCACCCATTTCACACGTACACTTTACAAATGAAGCAAAGGCTAAGGCATCTAAGGCGCCAAATGCCTTTGCCCCCTTCCCCTACCTCAGCGAAACATAACCCACTTCACACGTACACTATACAAATGAAGCAAAGGCTGAGGCATCTGAAGCGCCAAAATGCCTTTGCCCCTTCCCCTACCTCAGCGAAAGATAACCCACTTCACACGTACACTATACAAATGAAGCAAAGGCTAAGGCATCTAAGGCGCCAAAATGCCTTTGCCCCCTTCCCCTACCTCAGCGAAACATAACCCATTTCACACGTACACTTTACAAATGAAGCAAAGGCTAAGGCATCTAAGGCGCCAAAATGCCTTTGCCCCCTTCCCTTCCTCAGCGAAACATAAACCACTTCACACGTACACTATACAAATGAAGCAAAGGCTAAGGCATCTGGCTAGCCTGCCTGCTAGAAGGCCCGGAAAGTGTGTTGTGCACGAAAAAGCATCTTATTCTCGTACAGTAGTTTTGACATATTTTCATAAATTTTGGATTGGCAACGTATAAATAACCTTTTAACTGCTATCAAGATTTGCTTTTGTCTGAATCTCCAAGTTTGTTATTGTTGAGGAAGGGTTGTTTTCCTGTCTGCATCTGTACCACACTGACGCTCATGCAGCTAAGTTATTTCAGTACTGAAGATAAGAGAAGGACTGTGTACCCCAAATTGTTAATCTCAGTACTGTTCTATGATTTGCGGCATTTTCCAGCATTTGGTTGATATATGCCTAGTAGCCTACTAAACAGCTAAATTTGCCCTTAAAAATCACTTAGAAAAATATTTCAAAGAGAAAAAGAAATGCGTATGATGTCGATGAAGTCATGGGAGGCTCGCAAGTAGCAAGGGAATGCAACACCTCCTCTCGCCTCCCCACAAGGTTTATCAATCATTGTTTTTTCTTAAAATAAATAGTATAAAAAACACGCTTGAATTATATGTGTAATTGAAAGGATGTTCATACCCCCCCCCCCTTCTCCCCCTCCCTCCTTCACACGCCCCACCCCAATCGTGTTTTTCTCCTCTTTGCAGCCGACTGTGGAGGTATTCAGCATGTGATGTTACTTTCTTACAAAGTAGATTTCTCAGTGTAATTTTTATAAAAGCTCTGAATCTGAACTGCCCCCGAGGCTGGATAGGATTTTGTCTCAGACAATTCATAAAATTGCGATGTTTAGATCTACAGTGTGCTAGTACTACCGCGGCGCTTATTGATTAGTCTGTTGGTTATCGGCATTTGTGTATGACCAATCAGAAACGTTGGCATTGATTGTATAGGCCAACTTTCCATGTTAACTTTATATCTGGCCTTTGAATTAAAGTTCACTCTGTACAGCGATCGTGATTGAAGAAAATGATTGGCATACCTATGCTTTCAGGGTCACGTCTTCCCCCGATCCAAGATCTCTGACTACCGGAAACAATTGATACAAATGTGTTTTCTTCTTCAGACGATATCGACGTCAGTTGCCCGCCCTCGATTTCACAATGTTCCTGTTGAACGGTGTGATTCCTTTCCTCTGCAATAAAACTATAACAAAAATCTTGGAGACGTTCGTAGCCATCTTCGAAGCAAGCTTTAAGGAAAAAAAGGGAAAAGGGGGTTAAATTCATATTAAATTATTCATGTTTGCCTTTTATCAAGTTTCCTTTGATATCTACTAACCTGCATCTAGGGATCATATTACATTAAGTCAAATATACATTTCATAGCATTTTGGAAAAATTTGCAATGAGATATGTCAGTGATAAATTGGTAGACGCCAAAAAGGAGTCAGCTAGGGAGTTTACCCGTTTATCTTCCAAAATTCACGGAGCTCTTTAATTTCGGAGTGAGTATCACACACCTTAGCAACCTCCCCACTTACTAACAACTTCCAGACTTGCTCACTGAAGATGTTAGTTCTGGCCAAATAAGGTGAAATTTGTTCATACTTCTAGAGATTTGTGGAAATATTCCATGGTGCCATGTTTCACACAACTCCCCTCAGGCGTTTTCTTTCACGATCAAACTGCCCATTGTGCATGAATAGGCATCAGGTTATTAACCAGCTTTCCATGATCAAACTGCCCATCATGCATGAATAGACATCAGGTAATTAACGAAGAGACCACTATGGTATATGATCCATCGCGTATTTGAAACAGAGATACTATTTGGGAATTCCTTAAATTCCTTATCTCGGTAGATCTTGTTTCCAGTAATGATACCTATTCTTGTTCCAAGTGCATGTGCAGCTTTGTATGAAACTTTCATGGAAAATGAAAGATGTGGATGGATAGATTGAGCTTAATTTGTTTTAAGGTTCATTCTGAGAAGAAATAAAGCATGAAAATAGTCAACTTTTTCATCAAAATTGGTAAAAAAATTGACCAATTTACAACATTTTTCATTTTTAGGCCGTGCGGCAAATAAGAACCATAAAATCTATCAATTTCCTTACATTAATTTGTTAAGTTATTGTTTTTCAAATCTCCACCAACGTTATTTGAATGGGAGCAGCTGAATGTGACAAAGAAGTTTTGAACTTCGATCTCCATCATACTGTATATCCTAGCTCAATCAAAGTATAGCAGGAGAAACTGGTCAGTTTTTCTCAATAAAAACATGGCACATTATTTCAAAGATTGTATGGGGGAGGGGGACTTAACATTTATAACCTTAATCAACCTGACATCTTTATCTTTTATTGACAACAAATCTCAACATGGGAGAGAGAGAGGGGGAGGGAGGGAGAGAGAGAGGGGGGGGGAGGGAGGGAGAGAGAGGGAGAGGGTATGACCCGTATTACCTTAGCATTGCTCGCGTTCTCTCTTGGGGTCGTGAGACTTGCCCACTATTCACACAATGCTATGATGTTGTAATAAATGTTGTTCACTGAGAAGATTGAACTGAAAATAACCGTCGAAAACGAATTTGAGTAATTTGATGCCTATTACGATTCTTATTGATCCATTTCGGCGATATCATTAACCACACAGGAAACATCTTTGGTAATCCAAAACTTGTGTTTTTCGTATATTTGAACATAATGGCCTCATCATGTTAAACACATGTAAGCCATGTTTTTTTTCTGTTGACTATCTGAAACTAAAGGCTATCAGAAAGCTTGTTCTTATATTGTTTAAAGAGACCTTTCAATGAAAAAGTCATGATGTTCGTATTCCATTTCACTGTTTCAGCAAGTTATAAACTAATACGAAAAAATATAATATATAATTAGACAATTATGGTAAAGACTTTCTATTTAAATGTAATTATCATAATCAGGATATTATTATAACTATTCTTTTTATTAAAAATGTATGCACTGCATTGACATTATATAACTACAGCTCCACATGTAACTTTCCAATAAAATCATCTGGAGTAACTCCCATATATCAGTATATACAAAGATCGAAAATAAGATTGTGTATCATTTTATGCATTTTAAAGGGTAACTTTTGTTAAAGATTTATTAGATGATGTGTCTCGTCCATTAAGCTTTGATAGCTTCAGGAATGTCTTTTCATTGAATTATTTTTCCTTTACAATTCTCCATCTTTCCGCAATTCCGAATTGTTGGATGAACAATCTCTTGTATGATAGGCACTCAGTCTATTATGACTGATCCCATTATTACATTTCACAAACCGTCTTTTAGTCCACCTTCTTTTTATAACAAATTAATTAACTCCATTACCCCCATAATACCTTTGCTAAATGGAATGTTGACTTTAATTTAAACATTAAGGAATGGCGTAATATTTTCCTGGCCCCTTTTGATTCATTAAAGGAGACTAAAATACAATACTTTCGATTCCGCTTCATTCATACCATCCTTGGTACCAACTATATGTTAAAGCTTATGCATGTCAACGACAATGCCCTCTGTACCTTCTGTAATTCTGCTGACAAGACTCTTGATCATCTTTTTTGGAGCTGTATTTTTACATCTAACTCTCTACTCGATTTAGAGCAGTGCTTGCTTGGTAACCAGTTCTTTTTACAAAATAGGATATCTTTTTTGGATACAAGTTATTGCAGAAGCATCCATATAACTTTTTGGTATTTCATATTCAACATTACATTTGTAGTAAGTAGTAAAAGGACTTGTTCCAAGTATCCCTCTGTAGATAAATTTCTCCGAAAATTCAGATTTTTGTTACTAGTTGAAAAGCATATTGGTAAGGAAAGGCCAATACCTTTGAATGATTTCATGTCCGCCTTTAAGCTTTGTTTAATGAATCATTGTTACTAGTTATCATGTCCTCATCGATATACTAATCTCCTACAGTACTTTCACGCCTATTAAGGTGATATGATTATGTATTTATTTAGACTTGACTACCTATACATTTTGTATGTTGTACTCTTAGTGTCACTATCACAAGAAATTGTCTATTATCATTCTTTTGTATTTGTATTTGTCACTTTAAATGAACATGGAAATAAATGAGATGGTACAAACAAACAAACAAACAAACAAACAAAAATACTCTAAACAATAGAAATGACAGAAGTTTCATGAAATTGGTAAGAATTTACCAGCTTATGCCATTTTGAATTTGAAGGTCTTTTTTGATAAATTCTACAAATATTTAGTGCTATCTTTGACACAACAAAAAGGAAACATGAATTTGCTCAATCAGAGTCAATTATCTTTTCTTCTATTTTTACCGAGGGACTTTGAATGGGAGAAATTGTATATGGCCAGAGGTTTTAACTCGCCATGATTCTCTCAATCAAAGTTATTTCTCGGAATAAAACAATGTGATGACTTACACCGAGTAACTGAAATTTAGGACAGAAAATTGCAGACTTCTACACATGTTAAAAAAAATAATTAAATTTTGATTAGCCATAGTTCGCAAACTACTGGTGCATTTGACGTCAGACTACTCTGTTTAAAATTTTAAGTTCATTCTGGGGAAAATGAAATCTTTACCGGTCCATGTACCTTTGAATAAATGGCAGTCACTTACCAGGCTTTCCGATGAGGTTAAATCGCAAAGCGCATCCAGCCTTGGAGCATGCCATTGGATAAATTCGGAAATATCTGGCTTTTACGGGAGGTTCCAAAGTGTTGGTAACCACACTATTTTTATCCTGGTTTCCCGTGTACACCTATATGTTGAAAAGGGGAACATGCGTTTTACGTTATCGCTTCAGGATCATAAAACAAATAAATGAGATATCCTGAAATGGTCTTGTCCTAGACAAAAAAGGTCAATAATTGAAGACATATCGTTTACGATGAGACTTTTTAAATAGCCATTTACTGACCTATTTCGAAATATCCGTTTAACCAAGTTGTCTATAATATTTTTGTGAAAATGCAGACAAGTGTCCACAGTTAAACCAGCGATACTGTTCTATAACAGTATCCCTGGTTTAACATGCCCTGTTTAAAGATATATTGCCATGTATCAATACCATGAGCTCAACAGGAAGAAAGTATGCTTTGAACCTTGTGAATAGCAAACTGTTTCTGCACAATTGGTTAATAATTGATCGTTTATCACAGCATTAGGAATTTAAGGCCTCAATTATTAATAAATTGTGATATCGCAACAAAAAAAAGTTAACTTAATGTTTTTTGATAATTTACCCAACGTTATTTGATTGCATGGAGCAATTGGAAATGACTTAGAGTCATATTCAGGTGTAAATACAGGGGGTGGGGGGTGTCATCAGGGGCCGTAACTTGACCTCGAGCCCCGAGTGGTGTAAGACAAATTTGCCTAACGAAAATTTGCAATTGCCCGACTTATTAAAAAAACAATATACAATCAGACAATATAGCCTCTGTTGGAAACAGATCCCCCTCCACCCCCCTTCCCCCCTCCCCCCAATAACAACAACAACCGATGGCGTCGTCAGAGATTTTGGCTGGGCGCATAGTTCTGAATTGCCAAATGTGGTACTGCGTGACACCGTGTGTCCGCTTACGAGCCCCTGGCGAGGTCTATAGGGGACGAAGCCTTGGGTGGAATCCCGGAAGCTCCAAAGGTTTCTTGTTTTAAAAACTCCAAATGAATGACTGAAAATCAACATAAAGTTCAATCATTTGATTAATGAACCGAACAAGTTTTTGTTGTATGTTAAATTCCACTTAGATAACCATTTGCATTACCATTTCTATACAGGCAGAGGGGAAATTTTCCCTGCACAAAATTTGGGCAAATGTGTTGGGTTCATAGGCCTTGGAAACTTGGGTCTAACAAAAACTATGATCTTATCCAAAACAATTTCAAAAGTATTTTGTCTTTTCGCGAATAAACAAAAACATAAAGGTATAACCATGTTAATTTTCTATTTTTGTATCAATGCTGGGCTATTTTTTTGCCCGACGAAATAGTCAAAATTGGAATGGCTAGATGAAAACATTTATAGTTACGCCCCTGTGTGTCATTCCTCCCTCCCCCTTCCACACACACACACACACAACTGAGACTCGTCGGTAAAATTTGAGAAAGGTCAGTCAGTCGGTAACTTCTAGTATCAGGGTAAAACTTAATTTTTAGAATACGAAACAAGACAGTTTTCGGTTTTTCTTGCATTGAAATTGTGGTATATATAACCATATAAACAATGCGTATCGCACCCAAAAACGTCGGTGTTGACGTTCTTACAACCGAAACGGCACATGCTTCTGTTAAAAGCTCGCAAATCGTTTTAGTTTCATTAAATGTTGCTGCTAATCAAAAAATCTCCTGCGATTTTCGGGAAATGTTTCCAAATTTACCAAAATTCCAATGATTTTACATAATTTCCTTGCAATATTACCAACTTTATTCTGAAAATTCCCAATTTGATCTCTCAACCGGGAATAAGGCATACAACCTGACAACAGAGGAGCAATTCTCTCAGGTACAATTTTCCCGAAGAAATTTATCTCATTTTCGTTTTAAAGGGTAATGCATTCCACAGAGGTGGGCTGGGGAATAAAGTTTTGTTCCTTACTTTCTTTTTTGAAGGAAAGTAACTAGTTTGAGTTTGTCAGTTGAGGATCTCAAAGGTTGGTTGGGATGATAAATTGTGAATATGTCCTGAAGATAAGAAGGTGTAAGCTTGTGAAAACATGGTGAAGATATACAGCAGAAGGCGAAAATGATTGAATTGGGCCCAGATATATGTTAATTTGAGGTCGTCGGTTTACACCGCCCCTCCCCCACCCCCTCCCCCACACACGTTCAAGATTAGAGGGAAAACACATTTTAAAACTTAGATACTAATAATTAGCATAAATTGCCCAATATTTTGTGGGTTTATAATGGGACAACTACAATGCATTGTTTATGTTAACTTATTGTTTTGCAGTCCTACCTTGAAATATTTTGGAGGGGAGAAGTTGGGAGGATAGGAGTGAATAGGAAATTGGATATTATCATAGCACTGACGAACTGATTTGAGACCATTAATTCTCGTTAAGAAAAAAGACAAGGAGGAAAAGAAGGAGAAGAAAATAAACGGAAACCAAGAGAGAAGCGAAAGGGAAGAGCAAGAGAAGACTTGAAGAAAGAAGCATAATGAAGAAAACAAGATTTTGAAACTAAGAAGGAACATTTAGAAGAACAAGAAAATATTAAGGAAACAGAAAAATAAGAAATAGAGGAAAAACGAAGAAATACAACAACAAAAAAGCAACAACAGAGGAACAAGCTAACCAGAAACTGGAGGAGAAATATGCAGGAATAGGACCTTAAATGATATAATGAAATATGAAAAGAAATCAGGCAGAAATATGGAGAGCAACGTGTTGGTGAAGTCTTATGACGTGTGCAATATTACGTTTCGTACCTCACTTTCGTTGAAGTTACCCTGGTCTATGCTGTACGCGATCCTGTACTGGGTTGTGTAATAAGGCCGTCTCCCATCAGCGCGACCTTGAGTTTTTACTTGTTGAACTTCAAAAAGGTGACCCAAGTCAACTTCTATCCATGAGTCTGCATCTCGCTGACGTTTCGGCATCCAAGCAGCAGAGCTTCCTCTGGTATTTAACCGACCTTTTGATGCTCTAGATAGCCTATTCGTTGCTGATGAGGCTCGAAAGGCTGCGTCTGGAACCGACCCTCCGAATTGCACACCTAAGCTTGTTGGATCCACATTTTGGGTAGCTGAAAAATAAAAGTTAAGTGCCTGTTTACGTAAATCATTGTAAAACAGTGAACAAAAATACTGTTTAAAAAAAATGTGATGGCAAAAGAGAAAATTTGATGGCAAGAAAACAAATGATTTATTCATGGATGTAGGCATGAGGTCCACCTGGTCGCCTCCCCTCTCCCCGACGACTCCGAAAGAAATTTTGCTGAAAGATCCAGATTTGTTGAGGCAATTACTTTTGTTGCTTTTCAGTAAAGCTTCCGAACAGTTCTAAGACCGTTATTTTTTGACACAACTTTGGAACAACTTACGCGATCATCATTTTATTTCGTCCTGCAACCACCCCTCCCCTCCCCTCAGCAATACAAAAGGCTTGCTACACCCGTGGATGTGAAATTAACGGCGATATATGGAGTAGGGGTGTATGCACGGAGGCGTTGTTTGAAATAGGTTAATATATGATCATTAATCCAGTTAAAAGGGTTGGCGTAGATAGTAGTTGGGAGGGGAAATAAGTTGGTTTTCAAGGGCAGGGATCTGTGACCTCCTGAGCTGCCCGACGCTTTAGCCAATTTAAAAACATATCTAATTGTTTTCTGTGTCTTGTTTTAAATGAAAATGAAACATCCCCCGTACACCCCCCCCCCCCTCTCCCACACACACACCCATACACAGACAGTCCGAATTTATACATGAATGTTGCTTAATACGTCGTATCTTCCATTAATGTATATGATTACAAATCCGCGTCCAAGGCTTAAAGATTCAGTTTTGGGCTACAAAAATCTGCGTTATGGTTTAAAATTTCACGGTAAGGTCTTAAAAAATCTGCGTTAGGATTAAAAATGTACACTAGAGTTTTAAATTTCACTGTTACGTCATGCATGAGGATTTAAGGCTTAAACTTAGGGTTTTAGATTTAACGGTTAGGTCTTAAAATATGCGTTAGGGTTAAAACAAATCAGTGTTAGGCCTAAAAATGCACGTTAGGGCTTGTTATTTCACGGTTAGGTCTCAAATTCCTGTGTTAGGCTTAAGACAAATCAGTCTTTGGCTTAAAAATGTTCGTTAGGGTTTTGTTATTTCACGCTTAGGTCTTAAAAATCTGCGTTAGGGTTAAAAAAACAAGAAAAGGTAAGTGTTAGGCTTTAAAACATGTTGGGGGTTGGAAATTTAACGGTCAGGTTTTGTAAAATTTGCGCTAGGATTAAAAATATCAGCGTTAGAGTTAAGGTTGAAAAACTAAGTGTTAGACTTACAAATCCAAGTAAAGTTTTAACAATTCAAGCCTCAGCCTAAAAATTGGGCCATATTTTATCCAAAACTTCCCTAGTTTCTTCTTTTAAATGATTCAAGACGAATGCGGGGGAGTGGTGTGGAAAAGGGGGAATATGGGGTCTGCTTTTGCCCTTAACCTGCTGTCCTCCTTCAATATTTAGGTTTACAATATGAATCTTTTGACTGAAAATTTCAAAAAATGCACAAATATCACGTGATCTGTACTTGGTACGGAACAAAAGACATTGCTAAATTTTAAAGGACGAAAAGGCGTTTTTACTCTATTAATCGATTTTACAATATGATAAGATGACATTTTTCGAGATTTTCATATGTATATAATTTCTTGCCATTATGTTGTGAATCGCGACAAACTTTTACCAAAATTTCAAAATATGCAAGTATTTTGCAAAATCTTTAAAAGATGCATAATTATCAAGTAACGACAGCAACTCATAAAGACCCGGCCCAAAATGGTTTCCTTTTTCCGAAGATTTTTTTTTAAATTTAAACAAATTAAAAGATGCTCAATTGTCACGTGACACAGCAAGACATAAAGAGCCGCCGGAAAAATAAGAAAAAAGTTTTGTATAGCTTAAAGAGAGAATCTTGTCTCAGATAAATTCGTAAAATTGCGAGAATCACATCCGGTTGTAGATCGTTTTTAATTAAGCACGTACTGTGATTGTGTGTAGGCACAGTGTGCACAGTGTGCTGGTCACCTCCATGGCGGGTATTGATTGGTTGTCGTAATTTGTGTATTACCAATCAGAAACGCTGAATTTTATTGCATATTACTGTCCATGTTAACATGGTATCTGGCCATTAAGATTTCCAAACTTCAAAAATATGCAGAAATTACAATTTATGTCTAGAAGAACCAATTTAATACTGTGAACAATATCTGAGCCAGAAAGACAAAGTCAATTAATTCACTTTTTAAAATTTTCTTGTAGTATTTGTTGAGACTGATTTGTGGCCAATTATCCTTTCAAAACTGAGATGTTTGTATCAATTTCGCTTAACTTGCGAAAATATGTAAACAAATGTTTCAAAATCTTAAAAGATGCACAATTTTCACGTCAAGACGACATGAAGACCAGCCAAAAAGTAACGTTTTCTTATTTTTAAGATGTACAGAATTCAAAAATATTGAAAGATGCACAATTTTCACGTGACGGCAACACATAAAGACCCGCAAAAAGGAAACAAATTCAAAAATTTTTCAATCTAATACATTATTTATGCATATATTCAGCATTTAATTTGCGGTGCCTGCTGCCTTAGCTGGCAGAGACCTATCGCGGGATAATATTGTGGATATACATTTGTCTTCACATTTCACTTATCGACCAATTCATACAATTGGAGTGCGTGCCTACATTTTGCAGTTGTCTCTAATGCATCAAGCCCATAGAACTTCTTTTTTCTTTTCGACAGAAAATTCAACTAACGATTCCCGCTTTATGTGATTCCTGGACATGGCGCGATTTCTGCAGTTTTCAATCCTCTTTCTTCCTACACTTGACATTTTCCGCTCACTCTCTAATATTATAAAATAAGGATCACACCTACCCCTGCAGCCTTCAGTAGCACACCAACCACCTACAATGAAGCTACACGCGGCCGGGAGTGGTCCTCATCCTATTACGTCAACCCCGCCCCTCCAACGGACAGGTAATAGCTGCTAATATCGCATAATCCCCTACCTTCCGTGGAAGGCGATTAATTGACAAGGCGTTGGCCTTATTTCTGACACTTCACAGTGTGTATTGATATTCACGCAAACATCATGTAGTACTATTACACAGACTTACTACAAACAAGCCAACATGCCCGCCCAACGAGCAATGCTCATACTGGAATACCAACTTCGAAACTGCGAACAGGGGTCACAACTATCTAATCGAAGGTATGTGATCTTCATCAAAGTGTTCTTCATCTTAAAACCCTCTGTCTCGCCCCTTACCATCTTGCAATCCCGTCATGGGGTCATAATTCATTATTTAGTTTTTCCGTTCGACTCTTTTAATCATATAAGGCCAAGATACACCGGAACTAATTGTTTTCCCCATTGAAACCTATGGTACATGCGACCAGTTTGGGATGCTGTTCCGCCCAGAACACAACAGATTTGGGGTATTTTGTGATGTAAATTGTGTGACAAACACCTTCACGCACACACCCGTTCGTGTGTGCTTCACACACTGATCGAGGTCCTGGCATCAAACTATCCAGGAGGACTCAATGATGTAGGAGCTGAAACAATTGTTGTTTTATCATTATTAATTGGTTGTATGGTAAGGGTACTTAAAAAGTGAACAAAAATACAGTCCTGATTTATATTTTCTTTTTAGGACATACAATTTTTACTAGGTTTTGCTAAGCAACTAAGGACCTTGGACAATATCTGATACATCTATTCATCTAGGACTTCTGTGTGTGTTACCGTTTTTTCAATTTTACTAAACAACTAAGGACTCGCGGCGAATTAGTGGATAACTGTCATAAGAATTTGTGGCGCAATACATTGGAAAAATAAATCAGTGTGGAATTTTTAGCACTGTGGATAGAGTGTGAAATTAGATGCAAGATTCAACCGGTTCATTTAAGACATGTAAAACTTCTCAAGCGCCATCTTAAATGAAAGATTTTGTTTATAGCAAAAAAGTTAAGGACGTGTGTTCAGGTCCTCAAACGCGACCTGGGTCCCTTTAACGATTGGTGTGTTGTCAGGTCAAGGTCCTTAAATGATTATAAAAGCAAACGCGCGCAACACACACACACTCAAATATGCAATTTATGGTCCTGAATTAGTCTATATATCCCAGACGACTAGTAGTTTAGGGCCCAATGCTATTGGCGGTGCTATGATTTTGAATCGGGTGGCCATAGGGGGAAGATTTGTCTCATGGAAGGGGAGGCTTCTAGATCGATCGAAATATGTCGCCCGTACAAATTGTTATGAATCTGAATACCTCGAGTGAAAAAAAAAATGCGAGCGTAGCCTATATGGAACGCCGTTTGAACAGTTAATCAAGAAGTTTGGATATCCAAAACTGAATTTTAGCCCAGCCCATCACCTTTTCCCTAGACTACTCTCACCTTTTCCCAGGTAACTTGGGGCTAACGGGCAGGAGGTGTCATTTTCAAAGTTATATGGAATTATTTTAGATCATACTAACGTAACAAATTGTCCATAGTTTAGAACTATATAGGCCGCACTTGAAATGACATCCATAGTGGACAATATTGTTAGGCTGCCTAGGGAATACCTCTTTTTTAATATTTGTATTCTTACTTAAAAACTCTCCTATCCCTGTTCAGATTGCTAAGGAATTTATCTTGCCATTTTTAAGAGCTTCATGATGAGGTTGCGAGAGTTTTAAGATTAGAGTCAAACTTCAACAAAAGTGTAGGTTTTTCCTATGCAGCTTCAGCCTACGGTTGCCATTTCAAGTGTGGCCTATACCTTAAAGGCATTTAGCACTTTACTAGAACATAGAACTAATAACTCTTTTTTCCTGTTTCAGGTCTTCATTAAAGTGCCTCTCTAGATGTTTTCCTCTTGCCCTGAATTCCTTCCGCCTCCCCTGCAGGGGTATAGGAGGAGCAGGGAGTCAACAAATACACCCTTGAAAGACACTGAGATCATCAGTTGTGTGTGATGACGTGTCTACTGTAGAGGTATATACAAAATAATAATAGAAAAGTGAAGCAATACTAAGACAGCTTACCTACTAAATGAGAGACGCAGAGTATCCATATTAATATGACCTTCATCGTGCGTAGCCTCGATTGATCTGCCAGCAAGTCAGACAGTTCACCCAATTGGCAAATGATATCGCACAACATTGTTTCCGTCATCATAAGCTACCCGTAAGTTCAACGGGATGCAATCACAATAGAGTATTCGCAACTAAGATTGTTTCCTTATAATTGTATCAAAATTATTTTTAGTTTAATAGTTTTCTTGATGTTTGCAAAAAGTATACCATTTTTAAATGTGCCAGCCTGAAGAAATAGTTAAACATCGAGTTATTTTTCATACTTTGTCTTCATATTTTTATGTCTGTATGTTAGGCCTAATATTTTCATTTAAAGGAATACGAATTTAGGCAAAAATGCTTTAATTCAGCGGCGGCAGAAGGTCATAGCACTGGAGCGGACTGGCAGCAAAAAGCTATTCTATTTAAGATAACATATCAAATGACGGGCTAAAAAGGTTAGTCACCCCATAAAAAGTCAAAACTAATACCACTACCACCATCACAAAAAAAAAAAAAAATCAAAGACGTCCAGAGTGAGTAAAGAACTTATCAATGTTGACTTTGAAATTGCGAACAGAATTGGAGCTAACTACCCACTCAGGCAAACCACTCCACTCATTAAAAACTCTTTGCGAAAAGCTGAAACGCCGAATATCTATCCGTGAGAACTCTTTAGTCAACTTCAATTTGTTACCCCGTGCCACATAAGGATTAGCTGAAACATGCAAGAAATAACAGGAAGTCAATCATCATTACCAGATAAGAATTCTTTTCAATTCAAGGGTGGTCAAACCAAGAATTCGCAACCTAGATTCATACATACATACATACATACATACATACATACATACATACATACATACATACATACATACATACATACATACATACATACATACATACATACATACATTCGTTCGTACGTACATACATACATACGTACATACATACATACATACATACATACGTACATACATACATACGTACATACATACATACATACATACATACATACATACATACACACATATATACATACATACATACATACATACATACATACATACATACATACATACATACATACATACATACATACATACATACATACATACATACATACATACATACATACATACATACATACATACATACATACATACATACGTACGTACGTACGTACGTACGTACGTTCGTTCGTACGTACGTGCATGCATGTACGTACGTACGTACGTACATACATACGTACATACATACATACATACATACATACATACATACATACATACATACATACATACACACACACATACACCCTCACACACACAAACACACGGATAGACGCAAATATTACCAAATTTTGTCCCGTTCCAAAAACCTATGACCCCTAACCCGTAATATAAGGTAATCATACTAGACCCCACCAGCACCTCTAATATCAAATGGGATGGCCCTTTAGTGTAGGAGGTACAGGTAGTTCTTTGCCTATACAGCAAAGTGACTACAATATCTCATCCACATATGATGATGATGATTATGATTATGATGATGATGATGATGACGACGACGACGACGACGACGACGATGACGACGACGACGACGATGACGATGACGACGACGATGACGATGATGATGATGATGATGATGATGATGATGATGATGATGATGATGATGATGATGATGATGATGATGATGATGATGATGATGATGATGATGATGATGATGATGACCATGATGATGATCATGATGATGATCATGATGATAATCGATGATGATCGATGATGATCATGATGATCGATGGTGATGATGATGATCATCATCAGAAATCAGAAATCAGAAATCATTTAATGAAAAGTCCCCGAATTTGGTGACTGTATTTTCGGAAATTCAGACAAATGCAAAATAAAGCCTATATACCATATTAACCAAAAATCATTGCAATGAACACGGGATGAAGAGAAATAGCCTATAAGTAAAAGAACAGAAGCTGATTGCATTCAAAACTATTAGAGGAAGGATACAAACACTATCAGACCAAAAATTATTTTCATACACTTTACACTGCCACAAGATTTCCAGGAAATTTTCAATCTAGCGACTGACCGAAATCATCAATTTCAAAATCATCGAAATCATGAAAATGGAAGCACCGAGATGCGATAAAGATTTAGGCGGCGACCTCCTGATAGATCACGTGACTCTACCTTTACGGGCAGTGTCCATACAATTGTTATAAGGTAATATAGATAAAATCCAAACTAATCCTTCAGGAGAACATGGGGAAATTATTATAATTTCAAATCGACATTCCAATCAGCAGATCAGCAAGTAATTGTAAAATCAAATACAGAAAAATTACGGCTGTAATTTGAAGGATCACTCAGACTGTCAGATCCTTTAAAAAAAGGATTATGCCTAATGTATGCCACTATCAAGCCACATTGCACATAATTATCCATGTACATACTTTGATCTATTTGTCAGTTTATTGCGTATACGAACTCTGACTGCTGCAGGCGGTTGTCTGGTTGTAGCACATTTTACGCACATTGGGAGCACAATTTTTGACAAAGTGTTCAACTCTACAAAAAAAAAAGGAAAAAGAGTTTTTCATCTCTTGGAGGTCAAAAATCGTTACAATCTCACTCTAAGGTGTTACGTTGAGATTTCTATATATTAACTTTTATCTATAATCAGTGGATTTTTAATAAATCATATATCTTAACATTTTCATGAAATAATTTGGATTCTTGATCAGTACTAATAATATTCTGTTGCAGTGTCAGCTCCTCCAATAATCTTTTGTCCTAAAGACCCTGAAGTAAGAAATCTTTATCAATCTTGATAATATAAGGTATATCACCAAAAAGAGCTTTAAATTACAAACAGATTAGTTCTTAAATTATGCCAAGAGCTCCTGTAGTTTTCGAATTACAGCCAATCAAAGTTGGAAGAAATTTTAATATATGCACACCTTCTTATGTATGAATAGAAGAAAAATTGGGCAGCTTAACTGTTTTGAAAAAATTCTTTAAATTTCTGTCCTAAATTCTAGTCACTAAAAATTGCCCAACTGTATTCTCCTGCTAAATTTTGATTGGGGAGTATGATGGATATTCAGTCATAGTCAACTGATGGTATTCAAAGATTGAAAAACTATAAGTTAACACAAGAAAATCCGTAGATATTCTTGTTGTGACAGATGTCACAAAAGTTGAATAAAATTTGCATAACTTATTATACTATAAAGCATAAAAATTCAAAATGCTGTAAAATGGTCACATTTTAACCAATTTTGATAAAAGTTTTGGCTTTTTCATAGTTGATAGCCTATATGCTAGTTGTTGCAATACTTGTCAATGAATCTTTAAAATACGGTTTATAGAAACATGCTGTTATGTCTGTAGTTCAAGCATTCAAATTTGTGGATCAGTGAATAGAAAGAGCACTGTCTGACTGTGGCCCAACTAATTAATAATTGCATGGGCGGCGGAAGGAAGACACAGCGGATGCACGCCCCAATATTTATTATATTCATATTCAAAACTAATAAATCACTTATGGTTGATAAAAACTTAAACTAAAGTTTTGGAGGGTGTAAATAGGTTTGTCCTAATAAAAAAAGTCTGTATAGGCGAAATCGGCCAGTGTGGATGTCTCGGAAGGTTTTGCGGGCTGTTCGGAAAAAGAAGAAGTTGTGACGTTCTTATAAATACAGTGGGTGCTAGGCAGAGTTTGATAGGTATAAGGATCATGAAAAAGTTCACAATGGGTTTGATAAGAGATACAAAAGTGCTTTTTAAAACGTTTGTCCCAAGAAGTTATAAGTTTAATCCAAAGTCGTTTCATTTTCATGTTTGCTGAAAGCAAAAACCGAAGGAGGTTGTTGGTCCCCTTCAGAGTAATAATGGTGTGACTATCAATATTGTTAAGGATATGGTTGAGGTTTTGAATGACTACTTTGTGTCTCTTGTTACTAAGGAGTCCTTTGCTGATGATGTTGTGGATTATCTTAGCGTGCACTCTCCAGTATCCATTAAGGATATTGATTTTTCAGTTCATGTTGTGTCTAAGAAGTTGAAGGGTTTGAATTCAAATAAAGCACCCGGTCCAGATGGTATACATCCTGCTGTCTTATGTTAGTGTTCTGGTGTTCTTTCTGTTCCCCCAAGTATTACCTTTTCAAAGTGCTTTGATGTTGGCGTTATTTCTAGTGATTGGAGAATTGCTAATGTCACTCCTGTTTTTTTAAAAGGGTTACCACAGTTTTCCCTGTAACTATAGGCCAGTCAGTCTGTTGCGTGCAAGGTCATGGAGTCCATTCTTAAGAATGTTGTACTAGATCATTTACTGGTCAATAGTTTGTTGAATTTGTCCCAGCATGGATTCTTACCTAAGAGGTCTTGTGTTTCTAATTTATTGAAGTTTCTTGATGATGTTACTTAAACTAGTTTATTCTGGTCATAATGTAGATGTTATCTATTTAAATTTCCCAAAATCATTTGATAAGGTTCCGTTAGGCAGGCTCATTATGAAAACAAGTCCAGCGCTTGGTGTGGAGCAAAAGTGTCCCAATTGGATAAATTATTGGTTGATTGACAGGTCACAAAGAGTTGTTGTTATAATGGTGAAGTATCTCCATGGAAGAATGTTACAAGAGGTGTTCCTGAGGATGCTGTATTGCGTCCGCTTTTTTTTCATAATCTTCATTAATAATATTGATGTTTCCCTTGGTTCAAGGATTTGTAAATTTGCTGATGACACTATAAGCTGTACGGGATTGTTGATGATGCTAAGAATTCTTCACTTTTGCAAAGTGATCTGGTTAAGTTGGTTTTTCAAAGTGATCTGGATAAGTTAGTTTATTGGTCCCAAACATGGCAGATGTCATTCAATGTTGATAAATGCAAAGTTATTCATTTTGTTTAGAGCAATTTGGGTTTTGATTACTGCATGAATGGTCAAATCTTGGTTGTGTTGATCAAGAAAGGGATCTAGGTGTTGTCATTACTAGCAATCTGAAGCTGTCTAAACAGTGTGCTTTAGCAGCTGCAAGAGTAAATAGGATGCTTGGTTTGATTAGAAGAAATTTTTAGTTTTCTTGGGATAGAGATTGTTCTTAATTTGTATAAGCAGTTAGTCAGGCCTTACCTTGAGTATGCTATTCAGGCTTGCAGTCCCTTTTATGAGAGGGGTAAGTTAATTTTGGAGCAGGTTCAGCAAAGAGCCACTAAACCTATTTCCGAAACAAGGAATCTCTCTTATGAATCCCACCAGCCCTCACGCTCAAACCTTCGCTCATTACTTGACGTAACTCGCCTCATGGAACCAAACTCTTTTAAGCTGCTCAAGTCTGCATCAAATCGCACCTTTTCTAATTTTGCTCAAAAAAACTGGAATGCACTCACTGTTTCCATCCGAGAATCTGACTCT
>JAIGNY010002171.1:3000000-3007500 GCA_020152595.1 Chiridota heheva
TTAGTTTTTATTGCAATTAAAATGTTCCTGTCCTTTCGCTTATCAGCTTATATATAAGTTATTTTCCTTCATTGGAATGATGTTTTGTTAACGTTTGCATTTTTCTGAATTAGTCACCAAATTTGGGCACATTTCAGGAAATTATTGATGATTATTATGATTATGATTATTATTATTAGAGGCACGGTGGAAGCGCTCTTAGCACTGATGCATCCCCTTTCTTTGCTCAGGTATACTATGAAAGTATGTGATTAAAGATATGTAGACGTACATATAGGCAGCATATATTAGCAAAACTTCCAGTGGTGTGTATGCGGGATATGCCAGTATACAATATGCGATGTACAGTTTAGGGAAATAAACTGTTAAGAAATATCGCCCAAATTTAGTTTTGACTTTGTTCCTAGATGCCTAGCAAATAAAATCTTCAATTTTTGGGAAATTTCTTTAATTTTTGGGAACTTTTCTTTAATTTTCGGAAACTTTTCCTCAATTTTTTTTCATTTTCAGACAATGTTCTTCGATATTCGGGAAATTTTCGTAGATTTTCGGGCAATTGTCTTCGAATTACGAAACGTTTTCTTCGATGTTTAAGAAATTTTCTTCAATTTTCGGGCAATTTTCTTCCTTTTTCGGGCATTTGCTTTTTTAATTTCGGATTCATCTTTCTTTTTTAGGAAATTTTGTCACATTTTTTATAATTTTTATCAAAGTTACAAAGATCCATTAACTTTACCAAATTTTTCAATAATTTGACCAAATTTTCTAATAACATTCCTTCATTTTTCCAACTGGTTTAAAATTGTCCACTTACAACTTTTGAAATCTCAGGCATCGATATACAAATATTTATGCAAATTTGAGAAGAATAATAGGCAAAATTGGTATTCTTTTTTGTAAATCCTTTTTCTTTTAACTTTTACTATCGCAATTCTCTAAAGTGCTGCACCGTATACCTTCTTATCAAATTCTAAGAGGATTAGATTTTCCTATCATTTTCAGTGACTGAAATTAAATTAGCATAATAAATTTGAACGGTCCCTTCAGTTCTACATAATCAAAAATAAGTAAAAAATGGATCGAGTTTTTATCATTTAAAGCTCAAAAACAAAAAGTGTTATTTTCAAAATTCTCAAACTGATCTGGTAAGATTTTATTACTCGTTTAATTAATATAGAAAATGCTTTATGTCCACAGACCTTTTAAAGGGAATATTCACTTCAAGTTTCATTTTCATTTTTATAATAGAGGACTATCAAAGAAATATAGTAGTGAAAACCATTTTGACATCTTATTCCGCTTGGGAATTATTGGGCCATTCCGTAGTCCGTCACGTAATTCACAGACTGCAGGATGGCCCTATTGCACTTCAAGATTTCACCATTGTGTGAAAAGTGACCTGGCAGAGTAAGTGAATGTCAACTACAGATCCAAGATAATTCCTTGCTAATTTCTATCAAATAAAAATGTATTTTTCTCTTATTTAGAGTGCAAGGTACATGAGCAGATGGGTTAAGCATGGTATTGTAAAATGCATTTATACCCAATCCCAATAATTCAACAAAAATTGTTTTTAATAAAGTATAGAAAGAGGCAGTACATTTTCTAAGAATCATTTTCTTCACAACCAATCACGCATGTATGTATATACTATTCAATGAAAATATTTGTTTTGTCATTTCTTGACTTAAAATCGCCGAAGTGGTGTGAGCTTAAAAATTACTAAACATGTTAGCTCAATCAGAAAGCGTGACGTCATTCGCCCTATACTACGTATACGACGGTATTATAGGGCGAATGATGTCACGCCTCATACTGCAAAAACAGGCATCGGGGTCTCCATTTTACCAAGAGTTCCCCGTCATGTATTTTCCATACTCAAAGAGATAATGAAATGGTTTTGGCGATAATATTGATTTATCCATTCTTTTCAATTAGGCATGTTTACGGTGCACCCAGTGTTTATATGTATAACTGACCCCGTTTTGCATGCATCATAAAAATGCGATAAGAGGTACTTTAGTATCATTAGTTGCGTTGCCTGTTGCAAGAGAAGTAAGGAAGGAAAATGGTGACCTAAATGCCAAAACCCGTTGTCGGACCAGAGATTCTAATAGGTATCAAGAATTGTCATGATTAAAGGTTTGTGATTTCATGATTGGTTTATTCATGGCTTATTTAAAATTGATGGGATCAGTGTCAGGAGAGCCGGATAAGTAAAAAAATGAAGGAAGATTTCATTAAATGGCACGATTACCAGATTATATAACCTGTATTCAAAATTTTGTTCTTTTTGATCAAATATGCATTGGCACTTTACTGCCGCACCAAAAGTGATTTCCAGTTATAGAGCCTAGGGGAGTGGGATCGGAAGGGGATTAAAAGGAATACATAATACAAAATAGATGTTATATAATTGAGTTGCGCGCCCACTGATACTCGCATCTAATTAAATAGACTAAGTTAATTGATAACTTTGAATCAATTTAACCAACTGTGTCAAGCATTGCAATTGATGCAATTGTTCAGATCGTTGGCGGTTTTGTCGCATCATCCTCCTTACTCGTCCATTTTCTGCCCACCTAACCGCGCCTTGATCAACTTCGGATGCAACAGAATATAGAGTTAGGCTAGATTATATTATCCCATTCATTCATTATCCATGTGTCGTAGCCAGAGCAAGGGGCGAGGGGCGATCTCCACAACACTTAATCCGTCGCGACGGATTACTATATAAGGGGGAGGGGAAGGAATCGCGGTTGAGATTTGTACATGTCGGCTACGATTCATTTCCTTTACGTGCCGCGACCCCCTTTACCCTCTCCACCTCATCCACTCCAATATAGAAATCCTAGCTACGCCACTGGTGACACCCATATTACAGACTACTTTAACCAGACTGCTAGAGTGTTCTAAGTCTACTGAAGTTTTAGAAATAACAGCAACTAAACACGTTTTGAATTTTTACCGCAGCCATCCATGAAAATGGCAATTCTTTGGGCCACGGGCATGCCAGTGAAATCGTATACAAACTTCAACATAGTTTTCGAGTAAAATATTTTTGTGAACACAAACTGATATAGGATTACCATTAAACCAGTAGCGTAGCCAGAGGAGAGGCGAGGGGCGACCCCCACCCAATGTTTTAATCCGTCGATTCAACAAGCTTTGACATTCCAGGTGCTTATTATATTTTCAGATTTCAAAAGGGCAATAATATATCAAACATTTAGGCGATTTTGTATTTAATGACATGATCTAAGACACAGAGAGAGGGGTGGGGGAAGGGGGAGGGAGTGGGGGAGGGGGTGTCGTAGTACACGTAATACAGAACAAAATCATTTTTAAAGTTTGACAACATTTACACAAGTTTGTAGTAAATTATTTAAACCTTTCTTTTAGACAACCCATGTTTTTTAAAGAGTGACGATCAAGCTCACCATGTACAAACGTAAACAATAAAACATATTTGCACATTAAGCGTTTTCATGATATTGTGTTGTGAATATGGTGTATTATAGCTCTCTTTTGCGTGAATTTTGACTTGTATAATACACAATTCTGAGTTGTGACATTCGTTTTTGCCCTTAAAATGTCAATTTTGCGAGAACTTCCAGGGCTTCTCCTAAACCCCTGCAAGGGCTTCGCTGCTGGACCCCACGCGGACAAGTACAGCGCTTTGATTTTGTGTTTTGTATATGATATATTATAGTTCTCTTTGACATGAATTTTGACTATGCGTTGTGACATACTTTTGTTCTCCTTGAAATGTGAATTTTACGAGAGCTTAAGCGAGCCCCTGGACTCCACGCCGACAAGGCGCTGGAAGTGACACCGAAGTATTACCTCAACTACACCACTAAATATCGTGTCGGTTCAATTGAAGCCCCCCCCCTCTCCACCCCACCCCTCTCCACCCCCCACTTCCCCACCTTCCATATCAAAATCCTGAATACGCCACTGCATTGAATTGTCGAGATGCACGGTGACTAGCCATCACTTCCCGTCAGGTGCGGACGAAAAGTCTCCACAGAGGCCGGGACGATGACCAGGCGCGGATTCAGGGGGTGCGCGTGGGGCGAGGACATATACCCTCCGCACTAAGTTTGTTATCCGAGAATGACTCTCGGTATTGCTCTGTTCTGGATAGGAAATCTAGCGTAAGTGTGGGCATGTCGAGATGGTCCATTTATGGGAGTTAGGTCGAGTTCAGGGTTGAACTCTACAAGTAAAATCTATTTACAGTTCGCGAGAGCAGGACTTTTTTTCAGGAAATCTTTTTTTTAAAACATGTTTATTTGACTTCCATATCAAAAATAAAATAAAAGTACTACAATTAATCCATCAAAGAAATAAACAAAAATATGAAAAGCAACAGATAAAGCTTACAAAGTATGAAAGCTTGATCAAAAGTAACCATTGGTGTAGCCTTCTTCAAGGACTACTGCTGCACCACGAGGTAAAGCCTGGGGTATATAAGAAGTTTTCGAAAAGTGCGGGTACGACCTCTTGGGCACGACTCACATATCATATACATTATGTCCTTTAGTTTATAATAAGTAAGCCAAATTTATTTTTAGATAGGGGTACTTTTCCAATGGGGCCCACCCCTCCCCCCCCCTTCCCCTCCCCCTTCCCCCTTCGCACATGAGACTGTCAAAAGACAGTAAATATAATTAGTGAACCCAAAGTAGAAAAGGAAAAGGGGCACTTCAATTTTGTAAAGAGGTACTTTTCCAATTGGGGAGAGTGTAGATAGAATTAATGATCGACACACAAAGGCCTATTGTCCATGACTTTTCTCAAGGATAAATCTTTGGCAAGTGAGGGAACTTTCCAAAGGAATTGTTTGTGATCTTTAAAGAAAATTCAGAGAACATGCCCAGTTTTATACTAAGGGTCACTTTATTTTAAAAGGGGTAATTTTGTAATATTTTATCATTTCATATCATAATCATTATTATATCATCACCAACATATACATATATGGGGATGAGATATTGTAGTCACTTTGCTGTATAGACAAAAACTGCCTGTACATCCTACACTACATGGCCACCCCCTTGATATTAGGGGCTGGTGGGGCCCACCAAGGGGACTCATATTATGACCTCATATTAAGGGTTAGGGGTCATAAGTTTTTAGAACGGGACAAAATTTGATGATTTTTGCGTCTGTCCGTGTGTGTGTGTGTGCGCGCGCGTAGGTTTAATCTACCAAAGACCTGAACATGTGAACACATCGATCGCCGAGGACTTGAACAACGACCGAGGACCCGGGTTAAATTTACATGTACATACAAACGTATCAGAAACGCCAGAGGGGCGTCAGACTAAATTTAAAGACAGTCCTCATTAGTAAAAAAATGTATGAACATGTGAATTGATGGTAACACAATTTTTTCACAAGTCCTCACAACCATCTTGAATTTCCGAAAGAGTGTCAACACTTTTGGTTACATAAAAAAGTATGTACATTTTGCCGATGGAATGATAAGTGTGACATGAGCATGAATGGTGTCATACAGTAGGTTACGATAAATGTGAACAATTTCAGAAGTTATTTCAGTGATTAGGGTCAATGGTCAAATATGTGATTTTAGGGGTATAAACAGATAAATATATACTAATTTATACAATTTGTGTACCACTTTAAATTCCGAAAGTGCAAGACCTTTACCAACCCTATGTTGTACCATGATACATTGGTACATGAATTTGTGTCCCGTAGACTCTGGAGTTAAAAAGTTAAAGGTCTGTTTGTACTCCCATGGGCAGTACAATCCATCAACATGCCTAAAGAAAGATTGCCAAGCTGTCTTAACATCTGCTTGTGCTCGAGCTCACATGGGCAGTGTAATCCATCAAAAGTCACAAAGCTATAGTGACCCTGTTAGCTATGTCTCCTACTATTCTGTGCGCTTAAGGTGATGAGATCAGCAACTCCGTGGATTACTTTCTTGCTTGAAAAAGTGTGTGTGTGTGGAGGGAGAAGGGAGAGGGGAAGGGGGGGGGGGGGTACGTTTTTCTTGAGCCCGCCGACCGGGTTCATACACCTACGGTAAAGGGGCGATCGCCTGATATACAAACGTTCGCACTCTACTTCTGACTAATGTCTAAGTGTTCTCCTTATACAAAAAATATATATAATTAAAAACATCCTTTCCCCGTGTCCAGAAGAAATAGTATGGGATACACAGGAGTGTAGCCAGGATAAAATGTCAGGGGGGGTGGGAGGGGGGGGAGTCAAACTAAAACACACTCTAAAAAAAGGAATGGTCAAATTTCCAACGCTGCACCGAACCAACTTGGGTCAAAATGAACAACAAATTTGACCACAATAGGGTCAAATTTGTCCATAATTATCATATTAACGATAATTTTGACCACGTTATGATCGTTTAAATTTGACCAACATTGGTTCGGTGCACAGCTGACCAAGTAATGGTCAAATCTGACCTTTATTTTTTTAGGGTGCAGGGATGATGTTTTAACGTGTTTTATGAACAGTTTTGACATGATTAATGGAGCATACTGGGACAAGTGAGCATGGTTTTATAAGCGGGGAGCAGAGAGAAAGGTCCTCTCTGATAGGTTTTCTTTTAATTGGGAAAACAGGGATTGTTAACAAAAAATTGAAGGAAATTATGGTAAAATTAATGGAAATTGTAGTAAAATTTAGCAACGGTTTTCTGATAATTGATAACAATTTACCGAAAATCATAGAAAAATTGTCTCCAAATTGCAGGAAATTTCCCAAAGTGGCACGAAAATGAAAGAAATTTTCCCCAAATTGAAATAGCTATTCCAAAAATTGAAGGAATTTTCACAAAAATTATTAAAAAACATTGCCCCCAAATGAAGGAAACTTTCCGAAAATTTATAACAGATTATACCGTCAATCGAAGAAAATTTATCCTTAATTGAAGGAAATGTCCAAAAATTTAGGGACAATTAAATGTATTTTCCAAACATTGAACGGGTTATCACTAATATTGAAGAAAATTTTCCGAAATTTGAAGAAAAAATTTACCGAAAATTGACGAAAACTTGCTTAAAAATGAAGGAAATGTCCCAAACATTGATAAAGATTTTACTAAAAGTTAAGGAAAATTGATCAAAAAAAAAAAAAGGCTCCAAATTAAAGGAAATTTTCCGAAATTTAAAAAAAACTGCACGAGATTTCAGAAAATTTTCCAAAATTGAAAGACATTTCACAAACATTAAAGGAAATTAACCGAAAATTCAAAGAAAATGTATAAAAAATTGAAAAAAAGTGCCCCAAAATGAAGGAAATTTTCCGAAAATTGCACCACGAAAGAAATTTGCCAAACATTGAATGAATTCTTCCGTAAATTGAAGAAAATTTACGTAAACCGAGACTAAGAATTATCTAATGGTAAAAAAACCTCATCGGAAATTCTCAGGTGTGTGTTGCGTACCCCCCTCTTCCCCCCGCCCCTCCACCTAATTCTGACTAAATATCATGATACTTGTATAG
>JAIGNY010002171.1:3012500-3097500 GCA_020152595.1 Chiridota heheva
AAATTTGTATAACTTAATTTGGAATGGTAAACCACATAAAGTTAAAGGCTCTTCACTTATTAATGATTAATATGAGGGCGGGCTTCGTATGTTGCATGTTGAATCTTTTATTTCTACTCTAAAGTGTTCTTGGATTCGTCGTTATTGTTCACCTATTCTAAATGATTGGAAGATCTTTCTTGATTTAGCTTTACGTAATTTTGGAAATATGTTTCTATTTAAATGTAATATGAGTCCACATGATTTTTTGAAAATTAAGAACTGTTTTGTAAAACAGGTATGTGAAGCTTGGTTCTCTTTTAACTTTAATATGTCGCTTGATCACTTTGATAATCAAATTATTTTAAACAACTCACTTCTAAAAATTGGGAACAAGACATTTTTTGATAAGAATCTTTTAAACGCCGGGGCATTTCGGGTCCGTGACTTTTTCTGCATGGATGGTTCCCCGAAAAGTTATATTGACTTTATAAAAGAGTTCAAGGTTACATCCTTACCTTTCACCCGTTATTTTGGTATTCTCTCTTGCATACCTGCCTCTTGGAAAGATAATTTACCTCCCCATATTGCCAACTCTATTAATGTTACCCGTAATGAATCAAATTTATCACTTTATTGTTCTAATTGCATTTCCAATAGATCAGTCTATTATTCTATCGTAAAACAGTACAAGAAGTTACCATCCTGTTTAGATAAGTGAAACGACGATTTTCCTTATGTTACTGATTGGAACAAAATCTTTCTGTTATCCTTTAAAGCTTTTAAGAATTCTAAACTTTATTATTTCCAATTCCGTTTCATTCACAGGATACTAGGTACCAATTATTTTTTGAATAAGATAGGTTTATTAGATTCACCCTTGTGTACATTTTGTAATGCCTCAGATGAGACTTTATCTCATCTCTTTTGGGATTGCTCGTTTGTTACTTGTTTCTGGAGTGATGCCGTGAAGCTTATTATTTCAAATTCCGTTGTTCTTAATAAAGTCATTGTATTCTTTGGACAACTAGATAATCTGAAAGCCCTTTTAAATTATTTCCTATTTCATGCTAAAAATTATATTTGTAATTGCAGGTGTAAGTCTGTTTTACCCCAAGTTAATCATTTTCATCGCATTTTGTTATTTAATCTTCAAGTTGACGGGTATATCAATCGTCATGGCAAGCCAAATAGCACCCTTTATAATTTCTTTAAGTAACACTAGTATGTAGACTAAACTACTGCATTCTTTGCGCCTATACTTGCATCTATTCTATACTCCATTTACTCCTTTTGTATGTGTTTGAGGCTATTATGTATCTCACCCCAAAAATTCTCTATTTTGACACTGAATTTTTTTGCTTTGTTTAACTTTATATATATATATATATATATATATATATATATATATATATATATATATATATATATATATATATATATATATATATATATATATATATATATATATATATATATATATATATATATGTATATATATTTTGTACTGTTTACATTCTCTGACGGTTGATATTCATTTCGTCTCATTGCGTCATATTGTGTTACTTATTCCTTTACCTCCCTGAATGTTTTTTTTTTTTTTGTGTGAATGGAAGGAGGCAAGGTACGTCTGTGTATTTTGCGCATTCCTTTCATTGGTAATCTTCTTAATTTATTATATTAGCTAGCTTTTGCTCATTTTTCGCTTAGTTGTGTTTTTATCGAATTATTTTTCTTTCATTCACTTGTCACTCTATGAAGTCGCAGAATACACAGATGCGCTTTTCTCATTATTTTCAATTGATTGTATTGTACATTATATCATTGTCTGCTCTTTTTTATGTTAAAAAGTAATCGAATATTAGTTATTATTCGTTATGAGAGGTTTCTTTTACAATTGTATGAATTGTTATTGTTGTTGTTGAAGATGTCAATAAACGGAGTAAAAAAAAAAAAAAAAAAAAAGATTATTATTCTTATTATTCTTATTCTTCCTCTTCCTCTACCTCTTCTTCTTCTTCTTCTTCTTCTTCTTCTTCTTCTTCTTCTTCTTCTTCTTCTTCTTCTTCTTCTTCTTCTTCTTCTTCTTCTTCTTCTTCTTCTTCTTCTTCTTCTTCTTCTTCTTCTTCTTTCTTCTTCTTCTTCTTTCTTCTTCTTCTTCTTCTTCTTCTTCTTCTTCTTCTTCTTCTTCTTCTTCTTCTTCTTCTTCTTCTTCTTCTTCTTCTTCTTCTTCTTCTTCTTCTTCTTCTTCTTCTTCTTCTTCTTCTTCTTCTTCTTCTTCTTCTTCTTCTTCTTCTTCTTCTTCTTCTTCTTCTTCTTCTTCTTCTTCTTCTTCTTCTTCTTCTTCTTCTTCTTCTTCTTCTTCTTCTTCTTCTTCTTCTTCTTCTTCTTCTTCTTCTTCTTCTTCTTCTTCTTCTTCTTCTTCTTCTTCTTCTTCTTCTTCTTCTTCTTCTTCTTCTTCTTTCTTCTTCTTCTTCTTCTTCTTCTTCTTCTTCTTCTTCTTATTATTATTATTATTATTATTATCATTATCATTATTATTATTATTATTATTATTATTATCATTATAATTATTATTAGTATTAATATTATAATCATTATTATTATTATTATTATTATTATTATTATTATTATTATTATTATTATTATTATTATTATTATTATTATTATTATTATTATTATTATTATTATTATTATTATTATTATTATTATTATTATTATTATTATTATTATTATTATTATTATTATTATTATTATTATCATTATTATTATTATCATTATTATTACTATTATTATCATTATTATTATTATCATTATTATTATCATTATTATTACTAATATTATCATCATTATTATTATTAATAATATCATTATTATTATTATTATTACTGTTATTGTTATTATTATCAATTATCATTATTATCATTATTATTATTATTATTATTATTATTATTATTATTATTATTATTATTATTATTATTATTATTATTATTATTATTATTATTATTATTATTATTATTATTATTATTATTATTATTATTATTATTATTATTATTATTATTATTATTATTATCATTATTATTGCGTGCTAGATAAAACTTTTATTTTGGGGGATCCTAAAAATACGCCCTCCCTCTTCGGTTTAGTGCCACTTTAGACTAGGTAGTTAATCACTTCGAGTATAAAATGATAAATAGCTAGTAGGTGCATCCTCTCCATCCCATTCGACAGTTCAAGATGAGAATTTGAAAATTATTAGTTGTTTGCAAGTTCAACTTATTTTGAACATTTTAATCTTGATTTCAACTCCTCCAGTCCCCTCTTCGTCTGTTTGTTTTTTTGCGAAACACGGTTTTTTTAGGGGAAAATATGAGAAATATGCCAATAACATCATATCATATAACGATTAATCCATGTCAGGACCGTAAGATCTGGGGTATCTTGCTACAAAATTGAACTTAGGTGTCATGAGCAGAGATTAAACTTACTAACACTTGTATTGCTAACTAGTTTTTTTGTACTCATACTTTTTACGCTCGGTTGGCGTTCATGTCCTCTTGAAGGATTTTTGCCGACTTAACCGATTCAGATTCAGATTTAGATTGAAGAGGTCGGACATCCGGGAATGTTGTGGTGCACGGCGACGTAACAATGCTTTTTTGATGATCTCGAACTTCAGTCAAGGGGGAAATCAAACACTTAGTTATCATTGCAGTCAATTTGTTGTCATTTTCCAACAAATACTGTACACAATTCATTTTTCTTCACGAATGTTGTGTATCAGATAATAGTTTCCAACATGTATGAGTACCAATAATTTTTGCTGACTGGCTAAGGCGACACAAGTATTTATAAAGAATATCCCATTCTGACTGTAATGATAAAGTTTCCCCTTCAACTTGGCAAAGCCGTACTGAGCCCGTACACGGTTACGTCGAACCGACCACCTCAATGCGAAACTTTGTACCAAATTCAAACATTTGTGACCGGGTAGAATAAGTGATAACAGTTTTAATGAGAATTCCATGCCAGGTCAATGTTTTCAAACATCTCCTAAATATCTTTTCATGGAACTGCTTCTTGCTCCACACTAAAATTTGTGGGGGTATGATAACAAAAAAATGTCTTTTTATAACTAACATTCCATAAATTCGCTGACTGTAGGCCTATTGCAAGGTCCCTTCTCTAAAAATGTATCTTTGTTCAGTTTTGAAGGTATTATGTCAACATCGGTTCGAATTTCTCCTACAAAAACGTTGGTTGATAAGACACTGGCAGTTGAGTTCTTCCTTCTCCTCCCCTCACGCACCCCTACACCCCTGGGCCCTGTCGGCATCACGGTGATTTTTCATGACATTTGGAGAAAAGTGCATTCCATTAGATAAAATAAGGTTCAATTATAGAAATGGAAATTGACAACCCTTGGCCCTTCTTGGGGATGAGAGTAGGTGAGATCCCTTTTGAGAAAATATCAACTCTCCTGGCCCTCGTCGTATTCTTTTGACGACGCGGGCCATCACTTCGTAATATTTGCATGCTACAGTCAACCGGCAGAAAGAACTAGTCAGTGGCTAGGTGAGTAGAATTTGCAGTAGGCGCGGGGGAAGGGAAGGGAAGGGGGTGGAAGGGGAGCAGGGGTAGGTCTAGTGCCAGTAGATAAGTTCCGGAAGAACAAGAAAGTTTTTTAATTCATGAGAAAGATGTTTTTTTTTTGACTCAATACAAAAGTGTAGAGCAAGAACCAGTTCCAAGAAAAGATAGTAGGAGATGTGTGAAAACATTGACCTGGCATGGAATTAAAAACTTATCACTTATTCTACCGGTCACAAATGTTTGATTTTGGTACAGGAATATTCTCAATATGCCCACAAAATTTTGCACCTCTGCTCATGAAACTACGTTCAATTTTATAGCAAGAATGATGGGTCAAAATTTAAATGCTCAACCTGAAATTGAAACGTGATCAACTGGCTTGTGGAGCAATAAATACTCCTCAGTTTTTGATTGATTGATTTTGGTTTGATTGAGTGAATTTTTCAAATAATATACACCATAGATGAAAAATCTTTCAGACATAAACTCTTACTGGAATGGATTTATTATTTTATGTTATTAGGGTATAGCCTAATGTTTATTAAATAATATTAGGAATATTATTAGACATAACGTTAGGCCTAACTAATAATTTGATTTTCTCTTTTTTATTATTTAGATGATCAGCTTGAAGATATTCTTTCAGATCTGTATTGTTCAAGTCTTCCCAAGTTTAGTTTTTGCTACTCCATACTATGGTAAGAAGAATGATAGATATGGATCTTGCATTAATATTGCTCTTTATGCACCTATCAATTGTATGACGCACCCTCCAAACCCCCCGGATTTGGGCGTCAATGTTCATGGGTGTGTCATACATGCAACCCTACAGAGTTTTTTTGACTGACAACTGTCTACTTTTGACAAACCTCAAAATGATTTTCTGATGGACATATTGGTGAAAGTGACTGACAATAACTGTCCTTGTGACACATCTGACAAGAAATATATTGATATTGATAATAAAAAATAGTTAAAATTGCACCAAAATTGTGGATGATTTAGTGAAAATTCATGAGGTTTTAAGCCTGAACCAAACACGGACTTGGTTTGATATAACGTAACTAATATAATTTCACACTGAAAGACGGAGGTAGCCTGTAGTTCCAAGGACATGACGTGAAGCTTATACTGTCTACAAAACAGGAGTACATGTAAGCCTACAGTAAATATGTTCCCTAATAATATGTAAAAGAATGCTCCAACTTTGATCACCAAATGCATTTCAAGTGGAGTAATGAAAATGTTTAATTTAGTCTAACATTAACAATTCCTCTGACCCTACGCATTCTGTACATTACGCAATACAGGGCTAGCTTCCGATCGATCTGAGGTACTGGTGGTGTATGCAACCAATATCGTGACAATAAACTATAAGTATTTAATTCATGTCTTAATATTCTGGACATGTGTTTTGTTTGACTTTGAAAATGGTTATCTCTCATGATGTATGTGGTGTGGTCAAATTGACCTTCGCTTTCCCTAAATGTCAATAATCTTCCTGAACAAGTGGGCATTATCCATTGATTTGCACATTATATTTTATACAAAACAGCTCATAACTTTTGTTAGAAGCACATTCAGATGTCACTATTTTTTAATCAGTAAAATCTTATTGATGTCTTTTGAATGTTTGCACATTTCCTGTCAATGGCATATTGTTGTGAAAAAGTCAAATTAATATTATTGTCAACATTATCTCCAGTTTCATCAGTATGGGAGCAATTTTCTTACAATTCAATTAAGTGTCTTCACTGCTTACATGCAAAATAGTTATATATATTTCCATCATGTCTGATAAATTCCTGCAGACATTATAGGCCTAAATAATTTATAATTCTCAGTCAATCCCAGAGCACTAAAAAGTCACTTCGTTTCTTCTTTACTTATTCCACCCACTCGCGATTATGAATATATAATGAGCTGAAACAAGCCGTTTTCTGATAAATATCACGACTCTGTGACATTACAAATCTTTGTAATTTTTTCTTATTGTGTAAAATATGGGTGTAGAATTACATTTTTTAAGGTTTATAGCTAACAATATGATGAATGATATGATGTTTTACGAGAGAAACAAAGAACCAAAAATTTGAGAAATGGTTTCCAGAAAACGTGGTCACAAAACATTTTCTAGATCTTTGCCCCAAATTTTTTTTACACATACTGTATATTGAAGAAATTTCTCTTTTATCTAAATCTGCATAAATATTGATATAATTTTGTGGAAGAGAGTCAGGAGCTCGCTAGTTTTAGACCAATTTTTAGAAGGCCTAATCCAACGTACACACACATTATGCGATACACTGTGATTGGGCGATACACTATGATTGGGTGAAGATGGTCACATGGTTTTGTTTACAATGATAAGTAGTGTAAGCTTGCGATACACAGTGCTATGTGTATGTGCTTCTATATTGTGATTGCTGTTGTTGGCCATAACATACCCATTTTACTGGTTTTTATTCCCAAATAAGTGAAGTGATTTTTTTTTAAATTCCACAGGCATAGCAAACAGGCAATGTTAACGATAACCTGGCATAATCAAAGCAAATAATGCACTTATGGCAGTGGTCTATCACAATCGTGAATGGGTGATTAACTTTCACATTTTGAGGACTCATTTGACATAGTCAGGGTTAGAGAAGGAACCCTGTTGTTCAGCATTGTCTCTTAAACCACTACATAAATAAAATTTTAAAAAAAAGCTAAATTTTGTGATGGTGGCTTCTGAATGAATTTCTCCTACTACTTGAAGTCTATAAACGAGTTGAGTTTACAAAATGGATTGTAGTTTTTTGTTATAATGGTTTGTGATTAGCCAAATATTCATACTAAACACAGAAAAGGTCATTTTGTTAGCTGGGTATGGTGAGGGTTCTTGTCAGACACAGTGCACACGTTCCAATAAGTTATAGTCATTTCCAGATGGTTGTTAATTTCAATCATCCTTCATGAGTTAATCCTCTAAAATCATTTATTGAAATAAAGGAAGTTTTAGCAGTGGCGATCCAAGATTCAAGAAAGGGGGTTGGGCAGAGGAGTTTTTCATCAAGGTGCAAGCACTAAGCAGGGGTAGGTTGGGAGGGGTGTCCAATTTACAAAAAAGCTGTGTGGGTCCACTATTGCGTGTTTAATCAAAAACTTAAAAAAGTCCTTTTCGGAAATATGTTTTTCAGTGGTCACATACCCAAAGGTTGGAGGAAGCCATCAGTAAAAGGAGGTTAAAAATTAAGTACTTTTTTGCTGCAACTTCATCATTGTAATGTAAAGTTATCTCAAGAACTATCCCCAAAATACCCTGGTCTTGGTTTTAGTTGGTGCCTTTGTGGGGACTTACCTTGATGTCCACTGGTTTGGATGACGTGGTATGGCCCTGCAAGCTGCTGTCACCCTGTAAATAAGAGAATCCCTATGAATACAAGTGCAACTAAGTACATAGGCAGAGCGTGCATGCTAGTATAAGAACACACTATAATACAATAAAGATGTAATGGTAAATAAATACAAGGGGGGGGGGCATGCTGGTATACCTGAGCTACCGGTGAAGCGACATGTCGAAGGTAAACTAGTGGGATATGCCAGCACTAGGGGTAGGTTAATAGGATGTACCAACATGACCACAGCAACAATCCAAGTAAGTTAGGAACATTCCAAATGAGTTAGGAATGTGTTTTTGGTTGGTTGAATAAGTGAATGAGCAGACATGACTTGCATGACATGCGTGGTTGGCAGGGCAGGTGATGTTTATGTGTTGGGCAGAAGATTCCCAGTGAATAATTAGTTACATAATATGCATTGGCTTTACCGTAGGCAGTAATGATGTAGCCAAAGCACGGGACCTAATGAATGCAATAAGTAATGTATACCAAGCAGGTGAGTTAGCTTTGGCACACAATGAGCTAAAGTATGGTACATAGAATTTATGTACATACATATAATATAGGCAAAGGTAAAAGACACAAGGTAAAAGTACATTGTATGATTTAAACATGATAACCATAAGTACATAGTAAAGGTGTTCGTAGAAAGCAAAGGCACTTAGATGAAGTAAAGCAGCTTAGTTGAAGTCAAAATACTTCGCTGGTAAACTGGTTAGCTCTATAGACCACATGATACCTCTCTTCTGCTGCAGCCAGAAATGAGAGAATAATTCACATGTACATGTGGACAGGACAAACTGAATAAACAGCAAAGACCTAAGAACCAATCAAAACATTACACAACACACAAAAGTGAACTGAACCTGGAACAGAAAGGGAATGTATAACAATATCTTCCTCAAGTCAGTGTTTGCTACTAATCTACCTCAAGTCAGTGTTTGCTACTAATCTACCTCAAGTCAGTCACTGCATAAGATATTAAAGGCACACTAAATGAATATTTCTGCAGCCATAACTAAATTTTGATGTACAAATTATTTGTAAGAAATTTTAATTTTCTTCTTGTAGTGGACACTGGTCTATGTGATAGTGTCTCAAGTGATGGCTGGGTGTCAAGTGGTGGAACAAGGACATATTGCACCTATGTGGCAAATAATTGTGAGTACATTTAACATTGTTGAGTTTACATAGGCCTTCTGATATCTTGCTAACTTTAAGATTATTGATAAATCATGTTCAGCAATGTAGGGTCACCTCTCGGGGGCAAGATCCCAAAAACTTCCTTTTACAAAAGGAAATATTGCACTGGTAAATTGAGCTTCATAAAATGTTTGCTGCTAATCGGGAAATCTTCTCAAGTTTTGGGAAATTTCCTTCATTTTCTGAAAGTTTTCTTCATTTTTTGGAGAATTTCAACATTTTCCTTCATTTTGTTGAAATTTTCTTGAATTTTCTTGTTTTTTTTTTCAATTTTTGGGAAAAGTTTTTCTATTTTCCAGAAATATTGCCAAATGTCACCGATATTTCCAATAATCTTTAGAAATTGTTGTCCAATTTTTAACAATATGTTAATATGTTAATTTTCTCTCCCAACCAGGTACAAAGCTTGAAAGTGGGTAGGTGAAACCCTGTCAGCACCTCTTGTTCCCCCACTTCCTACCCTCTGATTATGTTGCTTGTTTTAATAAATGTTTTAGTTTGTTATCTCTTAAGTGACATTGAGGAAAAACATTTGATTTCATTGGGAATCAATGGATAATAGAATATTTATGTTATGGTACTGTATCTGCTTTAGTTCTTATTCTCTTGGACGTTTGCAACAAAAATTCAGAAAGTTATGAAGTTACTTATGTTGGTAGAGTGCATTTTTAAATGGTGCTATGAATAAAAACATTGCAATAATGTTACATCAGTATATTATATACAATATTTGATCTCAGGCCAATCGAGTTGATGGGAGTCTCTCCACAAATATTAAAGTAGCTGGTCCTCTATTTATGATGTATGTAAAGATGGGCAATAGCTCTTAATGAACTTTGAAAATCTATTACAGACAGGAAAATGTCTCATCAAAAAGGTTTGAAAAGTTTAAGATACGTCTGGTAGAGGACTTTCAGTAGAGCATATACCACTGCCAACTCATGTCTCAGAAATGGACAAAGAAACAATCACCATTCGTCTTCCATGGGCTCTGCCAAGTCCATGGGTACTGACAAATCTGTGGGCACTGCCAAGTCCATGGGCACTGACAAATCTACAGGCACTGACAAATCAACAGGCACTGACAAATCCACAGGCGCTGACAAATCCATGGGCGCTGACAAATCTACGAGCACTGACAAATCCACGGGCACTGACAAATCCACGGGCACTGACAAATCCACGGGCTCTGACAAATCTACGGGCACTGACAAATACACGGGTACTGACAAATCCACGGGCACTGACAAATCCACGGGCACTGACAAATCCACGGGCACTGACAAATCCACGGGCACTGACAAATCCACGGGCACTGACAAATCCACGGGCACTGACAAATCCACGGGCACTGACAAATCCACGGGCACTGACAAACCCACGGGCACTGACAAATCCCCGGGCACTGACAAATCCATGGACACTGACAAATCCACGGACACTGACAAATCCATGGACACTGACAAATTTACACTTTAAATTATAAAGTTGCTCATAATCTACATATTAAAGGTATATGGATATTCGCAAAAAAAGTGAAAAATTAGCCTTAAGAAACGGCTGGACTTTCAGTATTAAAAAAAAGTGTGTGATGTAAGAATAAGGACACAGCGAGGCTACAATGCATAATTTTCACTGTGTTACATTGACCGAGTCTACAACATCAATGTTATTGCATCAGACATCACAATATCACTTAATTAGCAATATGCTAAATATTTTGTGACATTTTTTTGTGGATAAAGAGGAAATATTGATGCAAGTTCAGGTCCATTATTTCTTTATAGTTGTGGAACTCCACTTCTTATGTTGGACTGTATTTATGGTACACTGTAACTTTCACATAACATTAGTGTTGTACTGTCCTACCCTTTTGTCATGAAAAAACAAATACGTAATGAGCATACATTTGGAGACATAAAGATAAGACGGAGTTGTCACGTTTTGTAGAAAGTGTTTGTGGTGAGTGTTTATGAAGGGCATTTGTATCAATTTATGCAAAGTGGTTGCTACCTGTCCATATACCTTTAAGGCAATAGGCTTATGTAACAGAAATTCCACAGTCTACCTCAAATATAAAGGACATGCAATTTATAGGTATGTATAGTGTATGTATATAGGTATGTATAGTGTATGTATATAGGTATGTATAGTGTATGTATATAGGTATGTAAGGTATGTATAGTGCCTGTTGAGATGCACCCATTGTGCAACCTCACATAGGAACAGGTAAACTTACGAATTATGTAAATGTGATCTACTGTACTTCCAACTGAACTTGCTAATTGCATAATAGGCCTACTGGCTGTACAACAATGAACTTAGTCGGACTAGCTTATGCTGGGGTAGTACTTGCCTTAGCCTCCAAACTACAAATATTACAATATCAAAATTCACTCATTACTTCGTGCATTATGTCGCTGACAAACGAAAGAATGCAGGCAAAAGCTAAACTATTGAATGTTGGAGGCAAAAAAAAGTTTTATTCTCCCAGTTATTCATTCAAAAATCTTAAGAGTGGGTTTGGCTTGGAAGTGTGTCATCAAAATGTAAATCAAAATTCCTTGATGTAAAGAAAATGATGAATTAATTATTCATTGGTTATCTGTTTCCTCATTTCCGTCCTTTAAAGAGGGAAATCAAGCACTTACTGTATCTACTTTTATCTGCAGACTACCTGGATTGCATAAATCCAATGGGAGTTAATGACACCTCCGTCATTGTTGGTGATCAAATGCAAGCTTCCAGCTCTTCAGGGGCAGCAAATGATCAATCTCACGGTAGGCTCAATGATCCTGCTGGTTGGGAAGCTGGCAGTGTATTAGAGGATGAGTGGGTAGGAGTTCGTATCTTTAACGTCTCGGCAGAATCACGCGTTGCAATGATTACTGCTGTAAGTAAATACAATTTTATTTTTGTTGGGTCCAACATGGAGATAGGGGTGGGAGAGGGACAATGAAGAACCAAGCTGCCTTTTACTTTATTAGCATGCAGATTCAAAATGATATAACTTTTAGAAATTGCAAACTATCTTGTACCTAATTTTAGGCATGGTAATGTTAAGAAAGATGTATTTCTGCATCCATAGTGTAAAGCCTACTATCTACAATCAGCGGCAATATACTTGGCACCTTTTCCCCTCTCCCCACTTCAATGTTGGCATGATTACTGCCTTAAAAAAGAAGAGGTTAAGAAATTTATTCTAAACTTTTTGCCAATGTTGAAGACATTGATAGGGGGAAGAAAAAGTGCCAACGAATTTTGTCAGTGATTATCTTCAGTTTTAGATAGAGAAAATATAGATTAGGGGGTATAAGTGATGTTTATAGGTGATTTTATTTATTTAGTTAATTACGATAATAAGAGAATTTTGTCATTTTAAATGAGACATATTGATAGACAGTTGTGTTTTTTTATAAATCATATAGTGAAGTATGTGTCTTTTATAATAATTAAAAATGAAATAAAAGATAATGTCGGGATTGTATGAGATTTGTCTTAGATGAGGGAATCATATTACACAAGAGTTTAGCAGTAATTAGGGCTAGAAAATTACACTAATTACTTATCCATAATTGATTTCTTTTGCATCACATCACAAATTCATGATGAAGAATCCATATTAGAATTATTGAAAAAAATATTAAAAAATGTATGTAATTTCTCTTTTAAAAAATGATTAATATATTATATCTCTTTAAAGGACATTGAACATATTTCTTTAGCGATGGGATAGCGAGCACCACTGACAGCCGGGGACAAAATTTTAGTTTTGTGCCCTGGGTTTTGGCGCCTGAGAATATTTGCACCCTACCCCAAATTAAGACACGAATCGATGCCGTTTCTTTCATTGTGTGGCAAGCTGGTAGTACACACCATCAACCTCATGGGGTTCTTGGCAACATACCCAGTGTTTAATATCTGCACCAATAGACTTAAAGCCAGTCACAACGACTTGTGCAAAAGCACCCCTATCTTTCACCTTTCCAATATCCGCTTGGATGTAAATTATCAAATATACTATTCTAACGATTGTGGGGTTCAGCTCTTGCCCCACATGATTAAAATAATCTAGATCGTCAATGGTAGGCATGAATTCGGCCATGTTTGTATATTTTGGTGTCTGACAAATACTGTTTTAATTGCATGAGCCCACGCATAATCCCAGATTCCGACAATCTTACACAATATTATACAACATTTCGTTCCAAAAATCCAAGCCTTTTAAATTTAAATACGATTAGGATTAGTTTACATTCTTGTTATTCCTTCTTTTCATTAGAAGTTAAATACCTCAACATATAATTTATAAGAAACCAACTGTCTTTGAATATGTTTTATTCAGTATACAAAATCCGCATGATATCATAAATAACTAAATAAATAAAATACATATAACCATCACTTACACCTCTTAATATTCCATGTTTTTCTATCCGACATGTCCTAAACTCAGCCAATCAACGACAAAATACTTGCCACCTTGTTCCCTCCCCCCGCTTTAATGCTGGCATGAGTACCACCTTAAAAATGAAGAGACTAAGAAATTTATTCTAAACTTTTTGCCAAGATTGAAGATGGGTAGTAGGGGGAAGAAAAAGTGCCAAATATTTTTGTTGTTGATTGTAGTTTAATTGATGCACTGTGTTCTTTTTGTCTTCATTGAGGATATCTCCATGTGACCACCTGCTTCCCACAAGCTCTATGCAAACTTCTCGCTCTGGCAATAATATTCTCCTGGATTGCATTATCTTCAAGGAAAAAGTAACAGCCTTTCCATGAATGGGGAATGGGCATAATTACTTTCAATAGCAGGCATTCAGGGATGGAGCCAGCGTTTTGAATTGGTGTGGGGTGGTTGTGGGGGGAAAGGGAGGGAGGGGGGGTGGTTGTAGAACAAGAAATAAATCGCTGATGATGTAAAAAAATCCAACATTGTGATCTTTAAGCAAAATTTCTGGACCTATTTACAAAATTTCTGGACCTTTTAGGGACCCGTTTGACCCCTTGGCTACACCCATGGGAGTTTAGATCAATTTGAAGGCCATAGTTACAGTACTCAACAATTAAAGAATCAAAGAGCAACATAAAGCTTTTTCATCATTTTTGTATTTCTTTTCTGTCAGTTTGCCGTTCAGGGGAAGCCAGGAAGCACAGACAGAGTTATGACTTTTAAACTTTATAGGGACTACGAAGGAACATCATTTGCTGTATACACAGAGTCAAGTGCAACAGTGGTGAGACTTAAAAATCATGAAAATACATGAAATATTATGTAACTATTAAAATATCACTGATAATGGAAATGTAATAGTATTTTAATGATTTACATTAAACCTTATAGCAAATTTTCAACTGATAAACAAGTTTTTTTAATTGTTGGTTATATTTTGACAATTTGAAATTATTAATGTAGACACTTCTTGAAGTGGTCCATGGAATTGAAGCAGGTCTTGCAGTGGTGTACTAGAAAAGTGAACTATAGGCAGTAATGGCATGGATGAGGAGCATCTTTAAAGTTCCATCAAAATTGATTGAAAGTTCCCAATTCCGTTGTTTATTCAATATGCAATTTGGGAAATAAATGGGCTAGTCTAAGACTTTCAATCAAATTATATAGGTCTGACAAGACTGGTGGTTTCACTATCTATTACTCCTCCCTCTTCTCTCAACAAAACCTTTGAGAAAAGAAAGAAGAGAATCCAATTAAAAAACATCAAGTATAAACTCTACAACAGCCTTCCCCTACTTGTCTTTATTCTTTATTTTATTTGCACCATTATGCATTAAATTATATTTTTGTTGTTAAGTTTTGTTAACCTCTCTGGCACATTTCACCTCACTGTTGAATATAAGTGTTAACAAACCATTTTGTTTTACATTTGCAGACATTTAATGGTCCTTCCTCAGGTGATGATACTGTGTACTATGAACTTGCAGAACCTTTTACAGCCAAATATGTCATATTCATAGCAGAGACATGGTCTGGAAGTATTTCTATGAGGTTTGAACTGTATGGATGTTTTGAAGGTAGGTAGTTTTATTTTGGGATTTTTTTTTAATTTGTAAAATACTGAAAATGTTAGTGACATGGTGACTTTACTACTACTACTACTACTACTACTACTACTACTACTACTACTACTACTACTACTACTACTACTACTACTCCTACTGCTACTGCACTGCCACTGCCACTGCCACTGCCACTGCCACTGCCACTATCAATGCCACTGCACACCACCACCACTGCCACTGCTACTGCTACTATCAATACTTATACTACTACTACTATCTACTACTGCTACTATCAATACTACTACTACTACTACTAATGCTACTGCTAATAATCAATACTTATACTACTAACTAATGATAACAATATATTTATATAGCGCAAAATCTGCAAGCATAAGATAAAATTAAACAAAGGCAATAAGGAAAAAGTATGTTTTTAAGTTAGACTTAAACAAACTAAGATTGTTAACTGAACGAATAGAGGCAGGCAGTTCGTTCCATATGAGAGCATAATAAATGCCACGGTCACCTAATGTTTTACATTTAGTTCTGGGGACAAAAAGAAAGGGAGAATCATTAAAGCATAATGAATACCTATTGCTGTGAATGGGGCACTTGTGATCAGAAAGATAACACAGGGCGACTTTTTGTAAGGATTTAAAAACATAAAGTTTAAATTTAATACAAAATTCAACTGTATGGAAGCCAGTGAATGGAACTAAGAAGGACTTTTGAGGGGGCCTTGTAGCAATTAACAACTAATTTGGCAGCATTATTCCGGATATGTTGGAGTCTTTTAATGAGATAATTTGGAATATTGTGAAATAAACTTGATTATGATTTGATTAGAGTGAGGCTAGTAAAGATCCCCTCACACAAAATATTTTCTACCTCTTTTGAAGGTGTGATGAAAGACAACAACTTTAATTAACAATTGCAAATATTATTTTAATGTTATATTCTTGCTGTAGAAAAAAACGTGTAACAATCATTTTCAACATTGCATTTCACAGTTTCCATTTTTCTATATCTTTGACTTGAGTGAAGCTTTTGATTTGTAATTGGAAATATTAGTAGGTCAATTGTGGTGTCATATAATACAACATACTGTTTGGTATAAAAGCTAAACCACAACCAGATAGCTGACCAAAACAGAAAGAAATCTTGAAATAAATAACTGGACAACATTGTTGCATACCATCTGTTGGTCTGTAACATTATCTAGGACTTACTTTTAGGTATTTCAGCTGGTATGAAATGATAAAGACCCTTTTGTGCATTTTCCTGAGACACTCATGGTACTGGACCCAATTTGCCACCTGATAAGCTCTCTTGCAGCCAGACGAATCGGTGACCGAGAACTTGAGCTTGACTTAGCCAGGATGGGACATGACAGGAAGGAAATGAACACCACGTTTTTATGCTTCTCTTCTCGAATTGTGTTCAAAGAACCAAGCAGGGTGTGACTGTCCTATCATTGGGACCGACAGCTTAACGTCCCCTCCGAAGGACGGTGAGCGCCATTCAACCATTGCCACTTCTCTCAACAGCTGTACTGGGGAGCAGGAGCTGCAAACAACGTTCTTCTGCTTTGATGTTCGGCATCTCTGTCCACATAGCTGTGGAAAAACGGGTTAGACCTGACTGAAGCTTGAACCCGGTACCTCCAGCATCTCAGTTGTGTGCTTTACCAAATGAGCTACCTACTCCTTATTAATTGATGACAATAGAAAGGTGGTTTCTATTAAAGATCATTACATGCAGTAGCATAGCCAGCATCCACAAAGTGGGGGTCCATTCGTGACTTTTATTACAGCACAAAAGGTGAAGGGTTGGACCTCCTTATAACCACCTCCTCATAACCACCTCCTCATAACTACCTCCTCATAACCACCCAGTGGCTACGCACGTGATTACATGTATTGTTTCATTTCTATGGAAAATAAGTCATTTAAAACTTATTATTGCATTAATGAAGCATCCAGTTGAAATAAAGTACCATCCTTTCAGTCTTATTGCCAAATCTCCTTTAAGAAGAAATGATGAACTTTTACCACTTTACATAAGAATATCTTATAAACAAAAGGGTCCTTTGTTTAATAGAGTATCAAATAACCTCACTGTGTAGGAGCTCGTCCAACATGTGACCTCATTTACTGGGAATTGTAGGAAAAACGGATACCAAGTTTTTTAACATGACTTCAAAAAGTGCCATATTTAGATACGTATGTGGATAAAATGGTAAACATTAGTCAAGGATGCTAAGTTAGCTAAATCCATCTAAGCCATAAGGCTCATAGAGCAGGTTCTTAATTATGCCCGGTTTCAATGGCACAAGCAGAGGAGAGTACATGAGAGTACATGGCTCCTCTCGCTCGGATGCCAGTGCATCGCAGATTAACTCTTCAGCAGTGCTGGTACTCATTTTACAGCTGAGTGGAGTTGAGGAAGCAGAGTAAAGTGTTTTGCTCAGGGACACAATGCAGCGCTCACATTGGGAATCAAACCTGGTACCTTTGGAATACGAAAATGACTCCTTAACCACTGAGCCACTGCATCTTTATATAACACTTGTTGAATTTATTTACAAAGCATCAAGTGAGTTGCTTGAGTAGAGCTCATGATCAAACCCACTGCAGGCCAACCTAAGAGAACACTTATCGCGTTTATCGCGTTTATCGCATTTACCTGATCTTGATCCTAGGTAAGGGTAAGATCAGCAGGCGATCAGATCCACTGATGAGAGACACAGATCAGTGCTGTGCGATCACGTTAGTTATGCAATATCATGTATAACTTATTTATTTTGCGTGAACAGCTTATCTGCTCTGTTACATGCTTTGGATTTGACAATGATCCACCTTTCAACATCCAGCTCACTCAAGCTTGAGTGTGCACTTATGATCAGACCTCGTACTGCAGGGGATCTGATCGCAAGCTTGCACTTAAAGGACATGACATTTTTTTCTTCTACAATCATCGAGCTGGTTTATGATCCATAGAAAAGTAAGAGCACAATCTTGACAGCGATTACTATCCACCTCATTCAGGACTGTGTACACAGAATGAAAAACTCATGGTCTGGCCAAGTTGGGAATATATTCAATTTCAGTTGTCCCAGCTGGGACCAATTCATACCAGTTGGTAATATATCTAATCCAGTTGGGACCAGTTCCTTCAGTTAGGAATACTCGATCCAAGTTAGGACCAGTCCATCCTGGAATTTCCCTCTGGGTCACCCTGACAGACCTCCATACCAATATTTACATCAATACAAAAAGTAATTTGAATGCTTTTCAAAAAGCAAAATGGATTTTGATTAACACAATTTTTAGTTTCATTGCACTTACATACCTATTATGATTTTTTCTTTCTTTTCCAGCCGCGAAAGCAAATAAATATGCAATTGAAGCTTCTGAAGTGTACTACGATTGGTTTTACCATAGCAACACCTACAAATACTATTTTGAATGTAAGAATTTATTCTATCAGAATTACCTTTTTAATTTTCTGCAAATAGTGCTAATCGTGATGAAAATATGTAACCAAATTGTAAATAAAACTACTCTAGCTGTCGGAGCTTGTCCGTCTATTTTGAAGAAAACGGTCTTGCCCACCAATTGTCTTGCCCACCAACTGTCTTTCCACCAATTGTCTTGCCCACCAATTGTCTTGCCCACCAACTGTCTTGCCCACCAACTGTCTTGCCCACCAATTGTCTTGCCCACCAATTGTCTTGCCCACCAATTGTCTTGCCCACCAACTGTCTTGCCCACCAACTGTCTTGCCCACCAATTGTCTTGCCCACCAATTGTCTTGCCCACCAATTGTCTAGCTCACCAACTGTCTTGCCCACCAATTGTCTTGCCCACCAATTATCTTGTCCACCAATTGTCTTGCCCACCAATTATCTTGCACACCAATTATCTTGTCCACCAACTGTCTTGCCCACCAATTGTCTTGCCCATCAATTATCTTGCCCACCAACTGTCTTGCCCACCAATTGTCTTGCACACCAATTATCTTGCCCACCAATTGTCTTGCACACCAATTGTCTTGCCCACCAAGTGTCTTGCCCACCAACTGTTTTTCCCACCAACTGTCTTGCACACCAACTGTCTTGTACACCAATTGTCTTGCACACCAATTATCGTGCCCACCAACTGTCTTGCCCACCAATTGTCTTGCACACCAACTGTCTTACCCACCAACTGTCTTGCCCACCAATTGTCTTGCCCACCAGTTATCTTGCCCACAAACTGTCTTGCCCACCAATTGTCTAATAGAATTTTACCTGCCCTTGCTTAATACAGAACCAGCATGATGTGAGAAAATGCTCTGTGCAATGTCAAGCCATCAGCTGCTCACATTTAGTACATGTGGAAGTGATGGTTTGAATCAGTGCATCTTTAAGAAAATTTCACTGGGCAACCACAATCACCCATACTGGTGTGAGGCCAGAAGGAACATTGACATTTTTTGCATCTTCAAAATTAAGGGAAATTTTAAAACAAAGAGTTTGCTTTTAGAAGTGAATTTTGACATTATTTTTTTACTAAATTCACAAATAATCCAACCACAGATTAAAATTTGCTTTTCATATGTTATTCAGTGCAAGGCGTGGCAACTACCATTGTGGGCCAAAAAGTGTATCCTGTTGAATGGACTGCTTCGTCGGATCAAGGAGGGCTTAATGCTCCCGAGTATGCTGACATAAGACAGAACGATGGTAATTACAAGTTGTTGATAATGTTACTTAATGTACAGTTGTTGAACGTTGATATGGACCTACAATCTATGCATGATTCTTTGTTATTGTTGAATGGATTTTGAATAGGAGTGAAACTGTGAAGATTTTGAAAGTCAGTTTTATTTTTTTGACTTGCAGCTTTTTAAACCTACAATCTATAAATTAATTCTTGTTATTCTTGAAAGGAGTTTAGATTATGCGTGAAGCTGTGTGAAGATTTTGAAATTCTCAGTTTTGTATGAAAAATACTTCAAAGCTAGAAATTGTCAGTAAATGCTACTCAAACCCACCAGAACATTATAAAGTCACTTATGATTTTTGTTTGTTGAATCCAGTAAAACCTACTGCCTTTAGACTTTGTCTAGCATTAAAGGAATTGTCCCATTAATTTCCATTTTATATATATGATAGAGATTATTAAAGGAACAATTTGGTGTAATGTTGTAGCACAATCATTGAAATGCAATAACTCCTAAATGGGAAAAAGATATCAGAATGATTTGTATACCAAATTGTTTCTTGAAAATTCACAGGAATATTCCTTTAAGCTCATAGCCATCTCAGTTCTTGAGATATCTTGATGACAGACAAACAAACAGAGGCAAAACATGTCCCCACCCCCCATTTGCACCCTTCCCCTGTTCCAATAAGTCTCAAATTTTAATCACTTCTTTAAGCAGTAACAAAACCACACACCAAATTCATTTAAAATTAAAATCCAATCAGTTCTTGAGAAATCTTGATGACAGACAAACAGGACATGAACATGTCCCACCCCATTTTCTCCCTTCCCCTAGCTGTTCCAATATGTCTCAAATTTTAATCACTTCCTTCTTCCTTAAACAGAACCAAAACCACATACCAAATTTAATCCAAATCCAATCATTAGTTCTTGAGATATCTTGATGACACAAACAAAGAGACAAACAAACAGAGACAAAAACATAACCTCCGTCCAACTTTTTTGATAGAGGTAACAATAAAAAAATAAAATAATAATCACCGCTTTAATTTTTCGCAAAAAACAAAGCCATGCATCTGGTTCCATTTTCGAACCTGGGTTGTTCACGTAAACTTCCCACACGCTTACCGCTACACCATCCTACACCTTATTGACTAGCATGTGGATTTGTTTTTAAATTTATGTTTCGGTCTGGATAAAGAGGGGGTACTTGCTCTTTTTGTTTTCAATTGAAAATATGTGGAATAACAATTCTGACAAAAAAAATTTGCATACTAAGGGCAGTTGTATTGTGATCTGGAACTACGATTTGTGTCAAAAGTTGGTCTCAAAAGGCTAAAAATCATGAAATTTTGTGCAACTTTTGCCAAAAAAAAGATAAAGATGATAGGGCAATCTAAATTTTGTGGAAATGGATTCATTGATGTCTTTGACAGTTTCTCATGGGTTTTCAGGCGAATATCCACATTACCCTTACAATAGGTCACACCCACCTCATTCACTCCTACCTCTTTAGTGGTTCCCCCACCCCTCTGCAACAATTGCCATTGTCCCCTCACAGTCCACCATGTCCTTCTTGCCTACCCCTCCCTGTACAACCTCCCCAGAGCTTCCCTCACCCCTTATCAACATCGCCACCTGCTCAATTCCCAAAACCTCCAAACCCTTAAATCATCCCCCCAACCCCTGGTTCTCTGATGACTGCAAAACCGCCATCAAGAACAGGAAAAAAGCCCTCAGGAACTTCAAATCTAACCCGACCACCCATAACCTCAACCTCTTTCGCATCAGCCGTGCCAAGGCCAGATACACTATCAAGGACAGTAAAACTAACACTTGGAACAACTTCATCTCTTCTCTCACCACCAAGACCCCCACAAAGAAGATTTGGAGAATGGTTAACAGCTTTCACGGCAGAGTGGGCAAATTTCCCATCTCCCATCTCTCTCAGAATGGTGACCTTCTCACTGCAAAAAAGGACATCGTTAACCACCTCGCTGCCACTTTCAGCAACATCTCATCCTCGACCAACTACTCCAATGCCTTCCAAACCAAAAAAGCTTCTGATGAAGCTGGAAAATCACTTTTCCTTCCGACAACTTCGAAAGCTACAACGCCCCTCTCACCCTCTCTGAATTAAATCTAGCCATCCACGATGTTGGCTGTACCTTCAAGGGCCCAGATAACATCCCCTACCAGTTCCTGAAACACCTCCCCATCAAGGCCACCACTACCCTACTCACAATCTTCGACAAGATTTGGACCTCACACTCCTTTCCCCCTATATGGAGGACAGCTATTGTCATCCCCGTCCTTAAACCAGGAAAAGACGGTACTGACCCCTCCAGCTACCGCCCCATCGCCCTTACTTGCTGTCTCTGTAAAATTATGGAAAGGATCATCAATCAGAGACAAAACTGGTTTCTTGAGACCAACAGAACCTCTCCCCTGACCAAAGCGGCTTCCGAAAACGTCGCAATACCCTAGACCAGTTAATTACGCTCAACACCGCTATCCGGGAATCCTTTGCAAAAAAGGAACACCTCATTGCCATATTTTTTGACCTTGAGAAAGCTTTCGACACTACTTGGAATTACGGCATTACCCGCAAACTTCACACCATCGGCCTTAGAGGCCATCTTCCCATCTTTATTCAAAACTTCCTCTCATCCAGGCGGTTCCAAGTTCGTATTGGCCACACCCTCTCCAACCCGTACCCCCAACAAGAGGGCGTCCCCCAAGGCAGCATCCTCTCTCCCACTCTCTTCAACCTGAGCATCAATGACATCGCGAATAACCTTGGCCCCAACATCAAACGTACCTTATATGTGGATGACTTTACCATCATCTACTCCTCCCCTAGCTTTCCTATTGTTGAAAGTAGGCTCCAAACCAGCCTCCACCTGCTGCAAGACTGGAGCAACAAAAACGGTTTTAAATTCTCCAAAGACAAGACAGTCTGCATGCACTTTTGTCATTTCAACAACCTCCACCCCAACCCGAGCTTTGTGCTCAATGGTCATCGCATCCCAAAAGTTGAACACACAAAGTTTCTGGGTCTAACTCTAGACCCTAAGCTTACCTACAAGCAACACATTACCAACCTGAAACTGAAATGTGACAGCTCCCTCAACCTCCTCAAGCTCCTCTCCAACACCACTTGGGGTGCGAACCGCTTTGCTCTCCTCAAAATTTTCAGGCTCACCATTCGTGCCAAGCTTGACTACGGCAATATTGTCTACTGTGTCACTTACCACTCATACCTCAACCACATCAACACCATCCAAAATGAAGCCCTCAGGCTTTGCCTAGGTGCTTACAGGACCTCCCCAATCACCAGCCTTCATGTTGAAGCCAACGAACCCCCCTTTCTACTTAGATGTAGAAAGCTTAGCCTCTCCTATGCTTTTAGGGTCCTCACCAACACCCAGAACCCTGTTTACAACCTCATTAGGTATCCCAATTTCTCCACCCTCTTTGATAGGACTAAAACCTTATCCCCTCCCTTCAGCTTACGCATTAAATCAGACCTCTTCCATCTCGGCATCAACCCCACCACTCTCGGCACCTTTTCCTGGCCCACTTTTCCTCCTTGGGCCACCCCCCTCCCTTCTGTCTACCTGGGCCTCTCCACTTATTACAAAGCTCAAACCCATCCTAACCTCTTCATCAATCTCCACAATCAAGTCAAAGACCAACTCTCAAATTACACCTCCATCTATACTGATGGGTCCAAGGAGGGCAACAAGACAGCTGCTGCTGCGGTCATCCAAGACATCACCCTCAGTAGCAGACTTCTCGACTACTCATCCATCTTTTCAGCCGAGGCTAAGGCCATCCTCCTCACCCTCAACTTTATTGAGTACTCTCCTCTCAACCACTTTGCTATTTTCTTTGACTCAAAGGCTGTTCTTACTTCTTTACTCAATCTTAAATGGGATAACCTCACATGCCACCTCCTCCTCGGGAAACTCCTTTCTCCCACCCTGTGCAGGAAAAGTATTCTTTTCTTCTGGATACCCAGCCATGTTGGCATCCCGGGTAATGACAGGGCTGATGCAGCCGCTAAGCTTGCCCTTACCCTCCTCTCTGCCCCTTTTCCCAAAACCCTCTCTGACATCAAACCGCTTATCGCTTCCCTTGTTAGGGACCGCTGGCAAACCTCATGGAACTCCCAAATTGATAACAAACTCCATGTCATCCAGCCCACAATTCCGATCAAAGCCACCATCAACAACCTTTCTCTTATTGACAACGTTCATTACTCGTCTTAGAATTGGTCACACTCATCTCACCCACTCCCACCTCCTTATTGGCTCCCCCTAACCCCTCTGCAACAATTGCCATTGCACCCTTACAATCCATCACGTTCTCCTTGCTTGCCCCCTGTACAAGCTTCCCAGAGCTTCCCTCGCTCCCTACAACTCAATTGCTGAGTTCTTCCAGAAAAATCCTCCGGATAGAATTATCTCCTTCCTTCATCATGCCTCCCTCTACGACCATATTTAATTCTCCTCTTCCACCCCCTCTCTACTTTGTTTTTGTTTCAACCATGCACCTCCCCTCATGATCACAGCTTTCTGACCTTTTGTCCTTAAATTTCTCTCATTCTCCCCCTGTTTCCTTTACTTCCTACCTCTAGAATGATCTGACCGCTCAGGCACAATTTGACCTTAGTTGTGGTGCCGTTAAGCCATCATCAAACAAACAAACAAACCCTCACCCCTCACAACTCCATAGCCAAGCTCTTCCAGAAAAACACTGGATAAAATGATCTCCTTCTTTTATCATGCCTCCTTTTACAACCATACTTAATCCTCCTCTCCCACCCCCCTCTATCTACATTTACCCCTTTTTTTTCACCCCTGCACTTCCTCTTTCAATTCTAACTTTCTGGATATTATCCCCCATACTTCTCTCAGACTCCTTCTATTTTCTTTTCTTTCTACCTCTGGAATAATCTAACCTCTCAGGCACAATTTGACCCTTGCTAACATGGTGCCATTATGCCCTCATCAAACAAACAAACAGTTTCCAGGTAAAAGCTAAATCTGGAAGTATGTAAGTGTTTGAAATAAAAATTGAAATTTAATGAAATTTTTTCCTGTTTACTCATTTTCAAGCAAATTTACTAAAAATTCTAAATATAGCCCTCATCAAAAATTTTGATTTATTGAAAGAATCAAAATAATTTTTTGAGAAGCGCATGTGCAATCAGTCATATCATGACAAGGTGGATCATGAGGGATTAAATATTAGTGGCTGGTATGCCAATGACAAGGTGGATCATGAGGGCTTAAAATATCAGTGGCTGGTATGCCAATAAACTAAAAGGAACTTTGTCCACAAAAAGACTATTTCAGTGGCTGTTATGCCATTAAGCTATAAGGAACATTGCTCCACAAAAAGACCATGGCAGGGATTGAAAAGCTAATGATTTCTTTGAGAGTTTGGTACAGTGCAAATTTTCTTAAATTTTTGACTGTTGGAAATTTCAAAGGAAAACAGGTTTAAAGTGACTAAATTTAAGCAAATTTGGCTTGAGTGTTTGCTATTTTCATAGTTTTTGATTATTTCTGCAGATTCTTATTTTCTTGTAGAAATTTTTTGTTAAAAAGAGTACTGATACTTAGTCAAGAATAAGGATGATAATAGCATTATATTACTGTCCCATTTTATATACAGTGGATAAACCTGTGATTAAATGTTTCTGTGAAAAAATCTTTTGTGTGTTTCAAACAGAAGGTAAAAACGTGCAACAATTCTGGCCCACTCTCTGGGTGAGAAAATTGAGAAAAACCTATGATAAAATGAGACCATTTGTATCATGAATAAAGCAGCGAGTGTTTACAAAGGCACATAGTTACTGGTACCTAAAACATGGGTGTTTTGTTCACGTTTGATTTTGAATATTATAAGTATATCGAAGCAGGGAAGAGTTTGCCTTTTCCAAGTCAGGGAATGTGTCATCACCATGCCTTTTACTCAATTCTTTATATGCAACTGAAGCAATTTATATATTATTGTTGTCATACTTTGATAAAAAAAACCCACATTGAGTGTAAATGTTTCTGGTGAACTGCCAATTCTATTATAAAGAACTCTAATGGAATTTGCTGTCAAGTTTGATATAACTTCCATGTCATTTTCTTCCTTCTTTAACTAAGCTAACTTAATTTAAACATCATAAAATTCCTCATATGCAGCCATTTTCATTTTACTGCAGGAACATGGATGGCAAGTGGAATGTCTGATGAGTGGTTGCAATTGGATTTTGGATATTCTTTATTTATCATGCAGGTATCAAAAATCTCTCATGACTTTAATCATGTGTGTTCACCTTGTATTCAAACCTGTAGAATTTGTTGTATAAGTGATATAGATTCCCTGTTCCCCAGTCTGTAAGATTAATCGTTTATTCACATAATTTTGCTCAATGTTTTATATTTTCATGGACAGACACCTAGGAAGGTTATTTCCTAATTTTTAAAAGGATGAATTTATGATCAGGAATTTAAAACATTTTTGTAAGTTTCAATGATTCCTTTTGAAACTTAGTTGGGTCACAAAGTTACCATGAGCTACTATTGTACTTTACACGAAAGGGATCGAAAAATTAACAGAAAATCAACTTGCCCGCTGGGCAGTGATATATGTATTTGTAAATGTTGTGAAGGTAAATAAGGTTGTCCTTGGAATTTTTTTGTATGCCTACATACAGCTAAATTGTCCATCCGGGCAGGTGGAGTAAATATCATGGTTGCCCTGATAAGATTTCTGGTTACAAAGGGCAGCTGGATGTATGATTTGCCAAACCTTGATTCAAGACACAATGAATCACTTAATGTGGTTTTAGCTCGTGTTGACATGGTATATTGAAGAGTACATTTTTTCTGATGTGGAAAACAAAGATTGCTTGTCTGGCTTTTTGAAAGACTCACCTGCTAAATTGTGTGATGCAGCATTTCTCTGTTTGTGAACAGCAATCTTGTAGATGTTGACATGGGCAGAGGACAGGAACCCAGCAAGAGAAAAAAGTTGAAAAAACTATTATTTACAAGAAAAGAAATTTGTGGTGGTATGAACAATGGTTGGGAGTGTATCAAGTGCTGCATGTACCAGCACATGTGTTTAGTAAAAAAACATGAAGAGGTTTTGCTGTTACAATACTTACAAGTTAAAGGCACAAGCTTATAGATTTCAGTGCAAGGAAGGACACCTATTTGGAGGAAAATATGTCCCCTCTTCTGTGCTTGCTTGGTAACATTTTGGACAGCTTTGGCAACTCAATTCACTGTGTTGTTTCTCCCTATTTTTGTGAAATATGATCAAATTAGCAATTTATAACAGATGATGTTTGATATACTTTTGATTTTGTTGTCTTTAGCTTAAGACCCGTGGGGCCTCAACAAATGTTGCTGTTAATACTTTCCAGTTGAGATATAGTGTGGATGGGCAGAGTTGGAATAAATACCTTCTAAGAGGTTCACCAATGGTAAATAATGATTTATTACTTTTTTCTTGTTTATTCATCAATCACATTGATAATCTTTAGAAACAGTGAGCTTATCACAAATCAAAACAACATTAAACAGCAAAAATAGTACTATATTACACTAATAAACTATATTATATTTATACAAATTTGATTTAGATTTAAACTTTCATAGAAATATGTTTTTCAACTTGCAAAGAAAACATAACTTACTGAAAATTCACTCACCTGAAGCAAGGAGTCACGAAACTCACAATGATAGATATAGTGTATAAGATGCAAAATGAGAAAGTTGTAAGGGTGTTTAGCATGAAGTTTATAACCAAAGATTATGTCGTTGTTAGAAAAGAAAGACTGTCTACCTGAAAACATTTGTTCAACATCAAGCATAAGAAAAATAAATCACATTGCAATTCCTAAACAAATGCTCAATGCTCAAGTGACTTTAAAAAAAGTACATTAAGGGTTATCATTTATAACATTTTGGTATACATCTGTATGATTTTATGTCTATCAATTGCTGAGTTCTTCCAGAAAAATCCTCCTGATAAAATAATCTCCTTCCTTCAGCATGCATCCCTCTACAACCATATTTAATTCTCCTCTTCCAACCCCTCTCTACTTTGTTTTTGTTTTACCCATGCACCTCCTCTCTCGATCACAGCTCTCTGGCTTTTGTTCTTGAATTTCTCTCATTCTCCCCCTGGTCTCTTTCCTTACTACCTCTAAAATGATCTGACCTCTCAGGCACAATTTGACCTTTGTTGTCGTGGTGCCGTTAAGACTTCATCAAACAAACAAACAAACTATCAATTCAATAATTACTTCAATGGATTAAATATTTTGTCAGTTGATCAATCTATTGATTATCCCCTTGCCATTCTTCAGCTACTGGTGAGCAATTTTTTTTTTATCAAAGTGCGCCGTGTTGAGAGCAACGTGACTTCTATTCTTTTCTCTCAAGCCTTTCATTCCGATACACTTTACATACCACCTAAATTTTGATTGTATCTTCCTTTTCTGGGATTCTCTCTCTGTGGATGGGTATCTGTTTTCGGTGAGACCGTTCTTTTGTTTTTTCCCTCATGTCGTGACCAGACTTTCACAGCCTTATCTATACCTGTACAGCAGTTTTCCTATAGTAGTTTTGCGATTTGTAGTTTTTTATTTTTATTTTTATTTTTTTATAGTTGCTTCCAGTCTCACGGCCCTTGGTTTTTTTTTGATGAAATGCTTCTGCCTTGACCCTCCCTCCCCTCCCCCTGACCCACCTGCTATCTCCATTGACCATTTTTCAGCCCCAGTCCCCCAAATTCTAATCATACAGGCCACCAATAAACCAGAAAGTTTCAAAAGAGTTTCCCCATACCTTGTCAGTACCCTCCCCAAGGTCTTTACCCTCAGATCCGGCAATCTCCTGGTGCACTGCACCAGGGACACTCAAGCCACCACCCTCCTCAACAACTAAAACCCTAGCTAATACTGGTATTGACATTACTGTCACCCCCACCGTTCTCTGAACTCCAGCAAAGGCATCATCAGAATTAGAGACTTTGCCTACTTGACCGATGAAGAACTCGTTGAGGAACTTGCCAACCAACACATTACTGAACCCCATTGTCTTGTCCTCAAGAGAGACGGTGCCGAAACACCCACCATTACCATCTTCCTGACTTTTACCACACCAACTCTCCCGGCCGGCCCTCCCACATCACTGCCGGCTACCTGAGAATCCCGGTTGCCTCTTACATTCCCAACCCCCTCCGTTGTCATAAGTGCCAGAGGTATGGCCATAGGAAAACCTCGATCCTGTCGCGCCGCAGCCAAGCGCGCTGTGACAACTGTGGGGCCCCGGACCATAACAGCACCTCCTGCACCAACACCCCACTCTGCACCAATTGTGACGGTGCTCACCCAGCCAACCATTCCTCCTTCTCAAAAGACTGCCCCACCTGGCTTCAGGAAAAGCAGATAACCAAACTGAAAACCCTTAATTCCAACATCACCTACTCGGAGGCCAGGAAGCAATTCCTCGCTTCCCTCCACACTAAACCTCCTACTCGAGTGCAGTCTCCTCTAACATTAATACTCCCCCTCCGTTTCTTCTAACACAACTAAAACTGACTCACATGCCCAAACCGATCTGGCCTGGCTCATTTTACCCAGTCCCAAGCCCATCACCATTGCCACACCCATTACCCAAACCACCTCCAGCACTTCTCTCCCCAACCTTCCTTCCTTCTCTAAGACCCCCATCGTCCCCTACCCCCAACACCTCTAATGCCATCAAACATTAAACTCAAGCCAACCTGGCTAACAAACATCAAAATAACCAACAAACAACAAACCAACAAACAGTCCACCATCCAAACCCACACATATGACACTGAAAAGAACATGGATTGTTCAATTACCGAACACACCGAACATATTTCTCGTCCAACTTTCAAAAAGAACCATTCTCAAAGAAACAAGGACAGATCCAAAGAAAAAAACAAGCCAACTCAGAACCAACAGATCTTCCTCCAGATAACCTGCTGCCTTCTTATTGCGTGCAACACAAACAATCACAATAACACCCACAACATTATAAAATGAAACATCAGGAGGCTTAAGGCCAATTCTGAAGAAATTGACTTACTGGCCACCACCTTTAACCTGGTCGTCTTCTGCCTACAAGAAAACCTTCTTGAAAAGCACTGATTGTTATTCCCTCAACAACTTCACTTGCTACCATAAACATCAAGTGGACGCCAACAGGGCCTGTGAGGGCGTCTCCATTCTTGTTAGACACAATATCCCACACAGCCCTTTTTATGTGAACATCGACCTTCAGGCCATCTGTATGTCTATCTCCCTCCACAAAACCTTCACTCTTTGCAATATCTACACTCTTCTACAGCACAGCCTCTCCTTACTCAACACTAACTCCCCGACCTACCTTCACCCTGCCACAGGCTCCCTCATCTGTATTGACCTGTCTATCTGCTCCCCCAACTTCCTCCTTGATTTTAGCTGGAAGGTCACTGCTGATCTTTGTGGTAGTGACTATTACCCTCTTTTTATTCACTCCAACCTTCAAACCCCCACAGACCACACCCCCAATTGGAACTTCGAGAAGGCCGACTGGCTCCTTTTCAAAACCTCTGTGACTTGCACCTCTCCCCCCATCTCCTTGGGGGTGAGGATCCCATGTCAAACCTCAGTAACATCCATCCTTATCAAGATTGCCACCTGCTCCATTCCTTAAACCTCCAAACCCACTAATACTCCCTCCCCCTAAACCCTGGTTCACTGATGACTGCAAAACTGCCATCAAGAACAGAAAAAGGCCCCAGGAACTTCAAAACTAAGCCAACCACCTACAACCTCAACCTTTTTCGCATCAGCCGTGCCAAAGCCAGGCGCACTATCAAGGACAGTTAAACCTTGAAACAACTTTATCTGTTCTCTCACCACCAACACTAAGAAGATTTGGAGAATGGTTAACAGCTTCCACGGCACTGTGGACAAGTCTCCCATCTCTCCAGGAATGGTAACCCTTCATCACGAAAAAGGACATCGTTAACCACCTCGCCGCCTCTTTAAGCAACATCTTGTCCTTGCCCAACCACCCCAATGCTTTCAAAGCCAAAAAAGCTCACGATGCAGCCTGAGTATCACCTTTCCCTCCAACAATACTGAGAGCTACAATGCCCCTCTCACCCTTTCTAAATGAAACCAAGCCATCCACGATGCTGATTGCACCTCCAAGTTCCCAGATAACGTCCCCTACCAGTTCCTGAAACACCTCTCCAACAAGGCCACCACTACCTTACTTACCATCCGTAACCACATTTGGTCCTCACACTCCTTTCCTTCTATCTGGAGGACAGCTATCATCAACCCCATTCTAAAACCGAGGAAGGACAGTACCGACCCATCCAGCTACCACCCCATCGCCTTCACCTGCTGTCTCTGTAAAATTATGGAATGGATCATTAACCAGAGACTAAACTGGTTCCTTGAGACCAACAGAATCCTCTTCCCTCACTAAAGCGGCTTCCGGAAATGTCGCAATACCCTGGATTAGGTAATTATGCTCGACACCACTATCCGAGAATCCTTTGCAATAAAAGAACACCTCATTGCAGTCTTTTTTGAACTCGAGAAAGCTTTTGACACTACTTGGAAATATGGCATTAGCTGTAAGCTTCACACCATTGGCCTCAGAGGCCAACTGACCATCTTTATTCAAAACTTCCTCTCACCCAGGCAGTTCCAAGTTCGTATTGGGCACACCCTCTCCAACCCCTACCCCCAAAAAGAGGGTATCCCCTAAGGTAGCATCCTCTCCCCCACTCTCTTCAACCTGTGCATTAACAACATTGCGGACAACCTTGGCCCCAACATCAAACATCAACATCTTCTGCTCCTCCTCTAGCTTTCCTCTTGTCAAAATTAGGCTCCAACTCAGCCTTAGCCAGCTGCAAGACTGGTGCAACAATAACAGTTTTAAATTCTCCAAAGACAAGACAGTCTGCATGCACTTCTGTCATTTCAAGAACCTCCACTCCGACTCGAACCTCTTGCTCAATGGCAATCGCATCCCCAAAGTTGACCACATGAAGTTCCTGGGTTTAACTCTAGACCCCAAGCTCTCCTACAAGCCACACATCACCAACCTGAAACAGAAATGCAACAGCTCCCTCAACGATCTCCGCTTCCGCTTTAACACCACTTAGTTTGCGAACCGCCATGCTCTCCTCAAAATCTACAGGCTCACCATTCGTGCCAAGCTGGACTATGGCATTATTGTCTACTGTGTCACTCACAACTATTACCTCAACCACGTCAACACCATCCAAAATGAAGCCCCCAGGCTTTGTCTGGGTGCCTACAGGACCTCCCCAACCACCAGCCTTCATGTTAAAGCCAACGAACCCCCCTTTCTGCTAAGGTGTAGAAAGCTTAGCCTCTCCTATGCTTTTAGAGCCCTCACCAACACCAAGAACACTGTTTACAACCTCATTAGGTACCCCAATTTCTCCACCCTCTTTGATAGGAATAGAACCCTATCCCCTCCCTTCAGCTTACGCATAAAATCAGACCTCCATCTCGGCATCAACTCCGCCACTCTTGGCACCTTCTCCTGGCCCACTTTTCCTCCCTGGGTCACCCCCTCCCTTCTATTCACCTGAGTCTCTCCACTCATCACAAAACCCAACCCACCCTGACCTCTTTATCAATCTTCACAACCAACTCAAAGACCAACTCTCAAGCTACACTTCCATCTATACTAATGGCTTCAAGAAAGGCGACAAGATAGCTGCTGCTGCCGTCATCCAAGACATCACCCTTAGTAGCAGGCTTCTCGGCCATCTTCTTGGCCAAGGCCATCCTCCTCGCCCTCAACTTTATTAAGTACTCCCCGCTCAGCCACTTTGCCATCTTCTCCGACTCCAAGGTTGTCCTTACTTTTTTACTCAATCTTAAATAAGATAACCCCACATCCTACCTCCTCTGTAAACTCCTTTCGCCCACCCTCTGCAGGAAAAGTATTCTTTTCTTCTGGATACCCAGCCATGTTGGTATCCCTGGCAATGACAGGGCTGATGCAGCCGCTAAGCTTGCCCTCAACCTCTCAAGGAGTTTCTCCTTGAATGAACTTACAACAAATGCATTCCTGACATGAATCGTTATATCTTACCTACCATGCTATAGATATGCAATCTGGTCCTATGACTTGGATCTATAGCACTTCTAACTGACCTTAAAAATGTAGTTATCTACCCAACCCTGACCTCCAGTTTACCTCTCTAATCCCTCACTTTTCTTCGGCGTGTTGATGCCTCAACATGGCTGGGAACTGGTCTGGAAATTCAACTCAAATTTTACACTTTCTTATACCACTTTTTCTTAGCAGCTCCAACCGTGAAGGTTTCCCGCTGGTTTGGCCTTTTCTACAAGTTTCTCTAGTCAACTGGGGTAAGATGATGTGGCCTTAGGCCCAGGGAAAAATTGCTGTCTGACTTGCAGGACTTCTTTCTCCATACAGTTTGCACTAGGCTAGTAATGGATAGGTTTTATTCACCCCTGTACAAAACGGGCTCTGGAGAGTGCTCACCATGAGGAGTCTAATGTTATAATATTATATGGTATAGCCTATATATGGTACATGTTAGGATATCTCCAACATGGGTTCTCCTATGCATTAGGCCATCAACTTCGATTGTTGTCGGCGCATGCGCAAGAGTCTGATGTCACCACAGGATGACTGTGGAGTCGGATGCAACACTCTCTAAGGAGTTACAGTTTGTACAAGAGGCCCTATTATTTATTTTATGTAACTAAGTATAGCATGAGGTTATAAATCTAGCACTGTTTTAAGACGTACGTTTTAATTTAAGTTCTTGTTTGTGGGAGGTGTAGGAGGGACCTTGCTGAGGTCCCCCTTGTTTCCCCTTTTCGAGAGAATTCAACTTTTCATTTTCTCTCCAGACACCAAGGAGTAGTGGCTAGTGTTTTCCTATGCCCTCCTGCGATATAACATTTTTACTTTTTTGCATATTTCTCAGGTTTACACAAATCTCAGATAAAATTTATCTTAGCACTTTCTGGTGTTCAAAATTGCTGTGGCCTGTCTTGTACTATTGTTCATTGACTTCCGCGGCCCTATCTCACCCTCGTAAGGGTCAACTTTGTGTCACCCGCGGGGTAGTTTGGTGTAAGTTGTGAAGTTCGTCGCATCTAACGACGGGACTTACATGTAGACCAAATAATACTAATAAGTCACGGCTCTCTGTCTGAGCTGTTGGTTTATAAATAGTGGTGAGTGTTTACTTTTAATACCGCTATGGGCCACATTTCGAAGCGGACAAACCATGAATAGCAACCCTCCCACCACGCCATTCCAGACCTCTGTCTTCCTGGACTTTACACAAGACCGCTTATGGCCAACATAGGAGAGAGTTCTAGCCATGAATGTGAGGGGGATTTCCTCTTCTCCTAGTGAACATCTCTGGCGAGAGATTGGCTGATGTTTCTAGGCTGCTTAACCAGTTTCATGGGCATAGTCCCCATGTGGAGGTTTTACATGGGGGACCTATGTCTCGATTTACTAGACCTTTTACGGTCCTATCCAGGACACTTTAGTACCCCCGCCTTATACTTTCAAACAATGGTCCCCTATGTCTAATGGTGGTGCGACCTCTCCCGCTTGTCGCAAGGAGTGAAGTCTCCACCCATCTAGACCTTCACCATCAGTGGTGACACATGCAACTTGGACGGGGTGGGGAGCACATTTAATGTGGTTCCCAAATGCAGGAACCTGGACAGGTACTTGATATAGTTGGCACATCATTATGCTGGAATCACAGGCAGTATGCCGGGTATACTTTTACAATTTTTTACTGCAAGCACTGAACAAAACAGTTCAAATATGCACCGACATAACACCACTAATGTGGTCTCTTTTACAGGCAGGGAGGAACGAAGTCCAGGAGTTTGTGGACTCTTTCCTCTTGTCTTGGTGCATGACAAACTATGTCAGCCTTCAGGCCATTCTCCTTTCGGACTAAGAGAACAAGATTGCAGATCTGTCGTTTTCCCTTCATAGAGCACCCGCAGAATGAGCGTACTTGCCACAGGTGGTCAGAGCGATTTCTACAACATTCGGCCTCCCGCACGTAGATCTGTTTGTGTTCATAGACGATTGCAAGCTACCAATTTTCTGCGCTCTGACTCCTGTCCCGCGGGTATGGCAGTCGACGCATTTACAATCAAAGGGACTCACTACATAGGTTATGCCTTTCTGCCATTTACGTTGGTACCAAGGGTACTAAGCAAGATGATGTACGACCGCTGTCACATGCTACTTCTTGTAGCACCCATTTGACCTGCAGTTCCCTTAGCTGCTCAAACTTATTGCAGGCTTCCTGTACTAGTTTCCGGTCTGAGACCACTCACGTGTTATTCCCAGACTCTGGCAAATTGCACTACAATCCCAGAGCAATTCATTTGACTGTGTGGCCTCTGTCCGCCAATCCTTTTATTTTCCCCCAAACTTGGACTCGGATTCTCCCGAATCTGGTGTCAGATGCGATTAGTTTCCACGTATTTAGCGTCTCTTTGTGACATAACTGATTTCTCACTATACCAGTCTGACCTGGGTAAGTGCATCGATACAGTAACGAGCTTTAGGATAGCTGTAGCAACCATCCACCGAGGCTTTCCAGTTGGGTCGATGGTCACAGACTCGTGACCACTGGAGAAGTTAGCGAAAGGAATGTTCTTATAAAGACCTTTCAGGATTCTTGCACCCCTGTGGGTCATGCAAGTTGTCTTAGGCACACTGGTGGAAGCTCTGTTTGAGCCACTCTACACATGCCCACTTAGTGAGTTGATGCTTAAAAGAGTGTTCTGCATTCCGCAGACTCTACTAAACATAGAGGTGCTATTCATGCAATTTCTCTCAAAGAAGGTCATATTCATCTATCTTCCGGAGCCAGTATTCTTACTGTCGCTTTCCGCATTTTCAGACCCATCAGAAAACAGGGTATGGTGCCCCGTCTGGTGTCTTAAGAATTGCATTAAACATACGTAGCCGCTGCACGGCGATACAAAAGCGAGACTTATACTTACCTTCCATGCATCCCGCCCGCCTTCCTTCTCCTTCAGGCCTCGATAGAATATTAAGTGAGGATTAGAGAGGTAAACTGGAGGTCAGGACTGGGTAGATAACTACATTTTAAGGTCGGTTAGACGTGCATTAGAATCAGGTCATAGGACCAGATTGCATATTTATAGCATGGAAGGTCAGTATAAGTCTTGTAAATATCCCCGCTGCTTAAAGCATGGTAAATTTGTTCTGGCATTACAAAAAAAGTTGAACAATAAAAGCCTCATACCTCAAACCACATTAACACCATCCAAAATGAAGCCCTTCAGGCTCTGTCTAGGAGCCTACAGGACCTCCCCAATCACTAGCCTTCATGTTGAAGCCAACAAACCCCCCTTTCTACTTAGATGTAAAAAGCTTAGCCTCTCCTATGCTTTTAGAGTCCTCACCAACACCCAGAACCCTGTTTACAACCTCATTAGGTACCCCAATTTCTCCTCCCTCTTTGATAGGACTAAAACCCTATCGCCTCCCTTCAGCTTACGCATTAAATCAGACCTCTTTCAACTTGGCATCAACCCCGCCACTCTCGGCACCTACTCCTGGCCCACTTTTCCTCCTTGGGCCACCCCCCTCCCTTCTGTCCACCTAGACCTCTCCACTTATAACAAAACTCAAACTCACCCTAACCTTTCCATCAATCTCCACAACCAAATCAAAGACCAACTCTCAAATTACACCTCCATCTATACTGATGGCTCCAAGGAAGGCAACAAGACAGCTGCTGCTGCCATCATCCAAGACATCACCCTCAGTAGCAGACTTCCTGACCACTCATCTATCTTTTCAGCTGAGGCTAAGGCCATTCTCCTCGCCCTCAACTTTATTGAGTACTCTCCTCTTAGTCACTTTGCCATTTTCTCTGACTCAAAGGCTGTTCTTACTTCATTACTCAATCTTAAATGGGATAACCTCATCTGCCACCTCCTCCTCCGGAAACTCTTTTCTCCCACCCTCTGCAGGAAAAGTGTTCTTTTCTTCTGGATACCCAGCCATGTTGGCATTCCTGGCAATGACAGGGCTGATACAGCCGCTAAGCTTGCCCTTAACCTCCTCCCTTCCCCTTTTCCCAAAACCCTCTCTGACATCAAACCGCTTATCGCTTCTCTTGTTCGTGACCGCTGGCAAACCTTATGGAACTTCCAAATTGATAACAAACTCCATGTCATCCAGCCCACAATCCCAATCAAATCCACCATCAACAACCTTTCTCGTATCGACAACGTTCATATTACCCGTCTTAGAATTGGTCACACCCACCTCACTCACTCCCAATTCCTTATTGGTTCCCCCCAACCCCTCTGTAACAATTGCCACTGCATCCTCACAATCCAACACGTTCTCCTTGCTTGCCCCCTGTACAACCTTCCCAGAGCTTCCCTCGCTCCCCACAACTCAATTGCTGAGTTCTTCCAGAAAAATCCTCCAGATAAAATAATCTCCTTCCTTCAGCATGCATCCCTCTACAACCATATTTAATTCTCCTCTTCCACCCCCTCTCTACTTTGTTTTTGTTTTACCCATGCACCTCCTCTCTCGATCACAGCTTTCTGGCTTTTGTTCTTGAAATTCTCTCATTCTCCCCCTGGTCTCTTTCCTTACTACCTCTAAAATGATCTGACCTCTCAGGCACAATTTGACCTTTGTTGTCGTGGTGCCGTTAAGACCTCATCAAACAAACAAACAAACTCATACCTCAAACAAATGTGTAATCAAGTGTCTTGAGCATGAATAGATATTTAAATAGTCAATTCTCTAGTGAGTATAAAATCAAATCTTTACCTGTTATTATACCTTTAATTATATTTTGTCCTGTGGTTTCGTGGCTTATTAACCATTGCATATGTCAGGAAACTAGCAAAACAGAATCTAGTAAGGGTGAATATAATTTACCACCTGAAGAAAGCTTGAGGAAAAATAATTCAAATTGTATAATAGTAAAATGAATAAATTATATTTATAATACATTAACAGTTGTTTACAATGTGATGATGATGGTGCCAACCTTCCATAGTAGACTTAATACACCCATAATTTCTACACAGATAAATTGGCAGAGCTTTAATAAAATTTGAATACTGTATCTCCTTAACCGAATAAGATATTGAAGTATAATTTCTTCACCATTTTGTTTCTTTTAAAATCTCTTTCATATAAGATAAAGTTGCTTGATCACTGAAGTAACCCTTTAAGTCTTGTATGCATATCTTGATGTGAAATTTGAACTGTGTAATGTAATAATTCTCATGATTCTTTTATCTCCAGACTTTCATCAGTTCTGATAAAGGGGACGGTGCCGCTACTGTGACCAATAATCTTCCTCGACACATTTTTGCAAGGTATATCCGTTTCTATCCACATACGTTTGAAGGATCAAACCCAGCACTTCGTGTACAAATTGGTGGTATCTCACAATGTAAGTAAAGCATTTTAGGCTATCTTTGTTTATGTTTTTCATTAAATGTATTTTGTCTGTGAATATTACAAACCATCATCATTATTGCCGAATTGCAGAATCAAAATAATACATCAGAACCAAAATAATTACATTTACATATCATGTGAATCATTACTTAACTACCCACCCTGCAATATGATCAAATCAGATAAGCTATTCACTTGGTTGGTGCCACGCCACATCCAGGAAATGACTTTATTTGCTGGAGTGAAAACAAACCTTTGTGTGATACACTTGGGCAAGTCCGTATGCATTTACTGTGTGCGGTACGTATGGCATGTATTAAACAAACACAGCTAATCGCTTTTGTTTTTACTACAATGTGGGGTGAATGTGTGCGGTTGCTATGCAGTCTGATGACCTCAGGTCACATTTCCAAGCAAGTGAATATCCTTACAGGAGTTGTATAAAATACCACCTAATTCCAACACTAGGCATGTTACATTACTTCGAGGAAAATTTTTAAATTTTCATTTTCATGTATACAATAGAGGACTGTTAAAGAAACAAAATGGTGAAAAACCATGTCGATAGCTTATTCCGTTTTGGATTTATTTCCTTTCAAAGGTTTCACCAGTGTTTTGAAAAGTTACAGTACAGTGTAATGTCATATTAACAGATCCAAGACAATCTGTATGTATTTCTTTGAAAATTAATTGGCTGTTCCTAAATCATTAGAAACATTTTTTGTTAATTCATTGAGATGGGTATAACATGCCCTTTACAAGAACATGTATTGCCCATCTGCATAATCTATCAATGAAAGAAAAAGGATTTTAGTCTTTAAAGAAATACATTACAAAACTTTGCTTAGATCTGCAAGCCATGTATGACATCACACTGTACACTGCAAGCCAGGTATGACATCACACTGTATACTGCAAGCCAGGTATGACATCACACTGTATACTGCAAGGCAGGTATGACTGCACACTGCAAGCCAGGTATGACATGACACTGTACACTGCAAGCCAGGTATGACATCGCACTGTACGCGTATGACATGACACTGTACACTGCAAGCCAGGTATGACATGACACTGTACACTGCAAGCCAGGTATGACATCATGCTGTACACTGCAAGCCAGGTATGACATCATGCTGTACACTGCAAGCCAGGTATGACATTGCACTGTACACTGCAAGCCAGGTATGACATCACACTGTACACTGCAAGCTAGGAATGACATCACACTGTACACTGCAAGCCAGTTATGACATGACACTGTACACTGCAAGCCAGGTATGACATCACACTGTACACTGCAAGCCAGGTATGACATCACACTGTACACTGCAAGCCAGGTATGACATCACACTGTACACTGCAAAGCAGGTATGACATCACACTGTACACTGCAAGCCAGGTATGACATCACACTGTACACTGCAAGCCAGGTATGACATCACACTGTACACTGCAAGCCATGTATGACATCACACTGTACACTGCAAGCCAGGTATGACATCACACTGTACACTGCAAGCCAGGTATGGCATCACACTGTACACTGCATGCCAGGTATGACATCACACTGTACACAACTGGCAATGCCAGGTATGACATCATGCCAGGTATGACATCACACTGTACAATGCAAGCCAGGTATGGCATCACACTACACTGCAAGCCAGGTATGACATCACACTGTACAATGCAAGCCTGGTATGACATCACACTGTACACTGCATGCCAGGTATGACATCACACTGTACACTGCAAGCCAGGTATAACATGACACTGTGCACTGCAAGCCAGGTATGACATCACACTGTACACTGCAAGCCAGGTATGACATCACACTGTACGCATATGACATCACACTGTACACTGCAAGCCTGGTATGACATCACACTGTACACTGCGAGTCAGGTATGACATCACACCTTACACTGCAAGCCAGGTATGACATCACACTGTACACTGCAAGCCAGGTATGACATCACACTGTACACTGCAAGCCAGGTATGACATCACACTGTACACTGCAAGCCAGGTATGACATTACACTATACTGGAAGCCAGGTATTACATCACACTGTACTCTGCAAGCCAGGTATGTCATCACACTGTATACTGCTCCAGTCACCATTCAACACTATAACAAAATATATGCTAGGAGATCCAACTGTTCATTATCCAGGGTTACGGAATGGTAGAGAAAAGCCAGTCTTCCATGAAACCTTAATTGTGCAATATACAGAAATTATTTTGGCTTGCTCTTCCAACATACACTGCAGATTGGTCTTTGAAAATCAGCTGATATCTTAAGTTTTGTAAAAGAAAAGATTTCTGCTACTATAAATGCACATTATCTCTCTTAATAGTAAACAAAAGTTAACATTTGATAACATGAACATCAATGATGTAGTAGCTCAACATATATTTTGGGGTGGTCACAAGCCATTTTTTGATTGGTGGGTAGTTAAGTCGAGTAGCACTGGGCTGGGGATGTTAGGAAATAAATCCATGTTTGATGTTTATTCTTTGGGAAATGCAAGCGGGAGCTTTAATATTAATGTGATGCTAGAACATCAATGATGTAATGGCTCAATATATGTTTTGGGGTGGGTATAAGACTGTTTTTGTTGGTGGGGAGTTGAATTGGGTAGGCCGAGGTTGTTAGGAAAGGAATACAAGTTTGATTAGCAGCGGCGCAATAAAAGGCTGGGAATGCCCGGAAGGGTGGGTAAACCTAATACAGGCCCTGTGCAAAATTGATTTGGGTCTATAGCACTGAACAATGACACTGCAATATCTTTGTTATGGGACCCAAAGTGCCATGGGTGTCAGACCAGCTCAGGGCAACGAGAAGGGAGCAGAAAAGCAAGTTCAAGGGCGCTCTTTTGACAGTAATTGAAAGACACTTTTCATTTAAAAAAAGGGGTACTCTTGTCAGTTTCGAAATTGTGGAGGAATCCTGCCCCTTGCCCCATGGTTCCTACACATATGGTTTGAGCATAGGCAGGATTTGGGGAGGAAGGGGCACTTCCCCACCCTCACTTTTTGTCTAAATATAGGTACATTTTTATGATGATGTGATGTATTTTAACATGATTTTGTGATCCCCCTCCCCCCAAACACACACTTTTGACTTTCCCCCACTTTGACATTGGGGAGCCAGGACCAATGCTGACATTTACCCATCAAGCCAATAGGTAAAAGGCTTCTTTTGAGAATTGCTGCTTAAAAAATTATTGTGGGCATGTCCCCTTCCCTCCAACCATGGCCCTCAGTGTCGGTGCCCCTGGTAAATGATATGCTTTAATTGTGTCAAATAAATACTATATGTATGTAACAACCTCTACGTATTATGTATTATTTGTGAGTGAGTGGCTTTCTATTTATTTTCAAGCTTCAAAAATGGCCTAAAATAATTTCAAATAAAGTTCAAAAGGGTGCCTCCTGACGGTCCGCCCTTAACTCTCAAAAAGGCACCCCCTGCCACTGTCCACACAATTTCAAAATGGCACCATCTGCCCCTTACTCTAGGGCTAGGGACCTCCCTTCCCTTGCCTTTGCTGCTGTGGTTTTAACATCACTGCAGAGGCCAAAATCCCCACAGGCCCACAGGACAGGTGTATTGGAGCTTTGATATCGTTTGGATATGTTAAAACTGTTTTTCAAGTAAGCCTAAAAAACTTAAGCCTCAATATCAATATAATGCATATTATGTTAACAATGTTTGCTTTTGAGTTAATTTATAAGCATAAACAGACATACTAACAGCAAAATACTGTTGTATAAAATCAAGATGGATTTTACATCCTTGCAAGGAGACATGATTTAACTATGGCATACATTGAAAATTTTTGGCCCTTAGACCCCTCCAACCCGACACCCCTGATTTTCTCAAAATCAGGGGTAATCCACACCATTCAACCCGAGAGACTCTTCACAATTCATTGACTAGCATCCTGCTATTGTTACACCGCACACAACACAGTGGTAATCTATACCTTCTTAACTGACAACATCTTCATAGTCTATTCACAGTTTACTTGCTAGCAACCAGCTATTGTAACACTGTACACAATAGGTCATTCTTCTTGGGCTCAAGCTACCTAACTGCTGTTTAGTGATGCAAAGCAGATTAGTCCTTGGCGGAGCCTAAATATTAATATACATTATATGCTTGGGAGGACTTTGTGCAAAATCCATGAATGATTGATGGACCATTCCTCGTAAAGGATGGTTATTTCATCATGTTTTCCTAATATTGCTAATATATTAGACATTCTGAGCAAAAAATGAAGCATTGCAATTAATTAATCACAATTAATCAATAATAGCATCCCACAAATATACTTCCAAGTGGCAATAATTATAACAAAATATCACTAAAACAATTTTCAAAATTTCTTTTGAAGTCCTCCATCATATAAGATAGACTTACTTGACTCTTGAACTAACCCTTTAAGATACCCATTATAGATAATAGTGATTTTATGCATCACTTTTCACAGTCTTTAATCATCTGCACGCAAACATTTTTTTTTTGTGTGAATAGGAAGTGACAATTACCCAGTGTGTGATTTGAAAGGTGTTTTCCATCATTGAGTTATTTACACTTTGGTGATTTTATAGCTAGAGATACTCAATTGCGTTATGTGGTGTTAAAATCTAATTCTGGCTATTTTAGCCATTCTTGAGCTTTTAATAGTTTTAAACCCAAGTTATAGCCCAAACGAGCTATCAAATACAAGTGTTATACCCCAATTTAACTACACGTTGGGAGAAATCTCAAACTGTATATCAAGCCTGATTAGCTTATGTGCCAGACTGTATTTTAGTGCTCCAGCCAATGAAAACATAGTTTTCTTTAATTTTGAGATATTCGGTGGCATTTTCCAAGCCAATATTACTATATGCTAAATTTATTCGGATTGCGCCAAGCGAAATCGGATTATTTGAAACATTTTTAGCGAATTTTGGAATGCAAAATATGTTAAAACTACGCACCAATATGAACTGTTATTGCATCAAGATATCGATCTATTTAAAGCAAACAGCAACACAGCAAAATATCCAACAAACAGGTAGGATTTGATAAACGCTGCAAAAATCCGAACGTATCTGAGTGAGAACCTGGCTCTTGAGTTAGTCATTGCTTAAGCTCAAATCCCTTAAAGGAATGTTGAGCTGAAAATGATCTTTTTTCTTTTCTCTTAGCCCTTGCTAGTTGTGATGATTGGTATTCGGAAAGCTACACCACCTCAGGATTCTATTTGGTTGATGATGAAATTGTGTACTGTCCATTTGGAGTTGGAGGCCAAATTATAACAAGTGAGACAAGATTGTTTTCAAAATAAGTCATTTCTTGAAATATTCTTTTAATGCAAATTGTGACATGTGTTCCTGGTTTATATTTGGTTACATTCTATCATAAGATTTGTAAATGCTAAATGTACACAACTACTGGGAAGTAATCACACGTAGGAACTAGGGTAAACTGAGATACCAGACAGTTGAAAGATAAAGTGCCTGATTGATATTATGGAGTTGTGGCCAGTTAATAATGATAACAATTATCATCAAATGGTTCTTGAAGCATATAACTGAATGGTAGCATAACTAAGAGTAAGAAAGTTGAATTTTTTGTTTCAATCAGATGGAAAGAATTGCAAGATTTTTAATAATATAGAAATATAAAGCTATATGAAATATATTCAAGAAATTAAAAATATTGTTTATGTAGTATTTAATGAGAGTTGTACACCTAAAAGAATGAGGCAGCACTGTGCTGTGTTGCTATGGAAAGGTTGAATTCATTGTAATGACAAAGTTTTTCTTTCTAAAGAAAAATATATACATTAGTAGCCATGGTTTTTGTACCAAACTAAATTTGCATGTACATGATTGATGAAAGCAGCTTTGCAGGTGTTCTTTTATTCAGTTAAATACTTGCATTTATCAGGTGTATCAACTTAATCTCGTTATCACATTTCCAAACTTCCAATACAGCCTTTTAGCAACTATAAGCCACTTAATCTTAGTAGTGTAAAGAATATTCACACACATTTTCATATATGTGATAGAGAACTTTGAAAGAAACAAACTAGTGAAAAACCATGTTGATATCTTATTTGAGATTTATTTCATCATTGCGTTGAAGAGTCACCTTGCAGTATATAATGAGATGTTGTAAAGGCAGATCCAAGACAATGTTGATTTTTTTCTCTGAAAATTAATTGACTCTTTCTTACTTATTGGAAGCAAGTTTTGTTTAATTTATGAGGTGGGGTATTACATGCACTTTGCAAGAACATGCTGTGCCCATCTGCTCATGTACCTTACATTCTAATTGAAAGAAAAATACATTTTCATTTTGTTGAAAAACCTAAAAAATCTCAGATCTGTAATTTTGACATCACACTTTACACTGTAAGGTGACTTTTTCAACACATTGGTGAAATCTTTTAAATGTTAAAGCCCCTAAATGCAAAAAGTTATTAACATGGAGTTTTCACCAATTTGTTTCTCTAATAGTCCTCTACCATATAAATGGTAACTCACAGGAATAGTCCTAAAAATAGTGTGTACAGTTCAAACTTTTTCTGAAACAGGTAAGAACTACAGTATGTACATAAACAGATCTTTGTTCAGTGAGATATCCATCTATCCCAGTGGATGGTGCGATGGATGCACTGTTCATAAGCCTGATGAGATTATTCATCACATTGGGTGTTGTAGCAGGAGGTTATATTTGTCAAAGTTATCAATTTCTAAAAAAGATTTGGAAATCCTTATTAAACACTGTGTTTATATTGTTATGCTGCATGGCTTCATATTTATAGGGAGATGCAGAACTGTATTAATGGGATTAGACCAGATGATTTTAATCTTACATTGTCCTCTTTGAACAGATTACACCAGCTGTGAAATGTATCAGACAGATGGGTACACAACATCCAGTCTGTACTATGTTGATATGGATGGGATTGGTGGCACTGACCCATTCCAAGTTTACTGTGATTTTACCACCATACTGAATGGTGCCATTATTACCAAGGTATGAAAACAGTTGTTTGGTAAACTTTGTTCAATGTACATTATAAAGGACACTCAGAGAAACAGAATGGCAAACAATACAGCTTACAATCTTCTTTAATTTAGTTGCAATCCCGGCCGTATCACATCACCCAACCAAACTTATGTAAAGGAGTTAACCTCTCTAATACTATTGATCATGTTGTTGACGTGCCATTAAACATCACCCAACCAAATGAAATTGAAAGAAAATGAAACAGGTTGTGTATATACCAGCTACTGTAAGTATTGGACCTTAGCTCTGCCACTTCAGAAAACTATGTGGCTATTATAATCATAAACATATTAAATATGTTGAATTTCACTTATTAATTGGTCATCTTTTATAAATAGGTCATTGGTCATATAGGTTCAATTTTCTCCACAGGTGTCACATGACTCGGAGAGCACGTTTCTCAATCCAAGTGATAACTCATACCAAAGTGCTGGCTCTTATCCCGTAACGGTGTCATATGATAACGGTTTAACGGCAGGTGAGTGTGGTGATTATTGTACAGGCATACCAATGAGACTTCCATTTGTAGGATAAACCTGTCATGAACCATTGTTTGTTTTTTTTGCATCCAGTTTTTGAATATGTTTCTTCTTTGCTGCATAATTGTTCTTTGTTAATGTTTGAATTTCTATTTTATATGCTTTTTGTGAAGGGGTAGGAGGGCATAATCAAATGATATTTATTAATTGTGCCTGTCCTTATTGTAGGGCCTATTATTGGTCCCAGGTGAGTGTGGTGATCATTGTACAGGCATACCAATGAGACTTTCATTTGTAGGATAAACCTGTCATAAACCATTTTTTTTTTTTTGCATCCAGTTTTTAAATATGTTTCTTCTTTGATGCATGATTGTTCTTTGTTAATGTTTGAATTTTTATTTTATATGCTTTTTGTGAAGGGGTAGGAGGGCATAATCATAATGATATTTATCAATTGTGCCTGTTGTAGGGCCTATTATTGGTCCCAGATATGATGAATATTGCCAACTTTGAGCAAGCCATGGTCCCCACACCAAAAGGAATGTGGCAATGAGGTGCTCTAGTTAGACACCTATGGCATTTAAGAGCCATGTGCTGCACAAATGAATACATTCAAGACTCCTATTATGAGGAGAACTCCCATTAAAGATTATCATTTTAAAACCTCACCCGCATAGTCCAGCATATACATTACTCAAATATTGATAGTCATCTGTAACAGCGGCTGCTCTATATGAAATTTAATCCTTACTGTTTTTTTCTTTTATTTTGTATGATCATACAAAATTATTTTCTTACTTGATTGATTAAAGTTAATCTATCAAGTATGTTTATCTTATTATATGATATCAATCACGCAATGACATCTATCAATCACCAAAGTCAAGAAAAGTTTGCTATGACATTTGTTGAACAGACAGCCACTTCAAGTATGCTTGTCAATCTTCTATATCATTAAAACACTTACAAAGAGCTCATAAGTATATGAAAAATATATTCTATAGTGCTGTGCAGATAATTAGAAGAAACATAGATAATTGCAAAAAGATAATATTGAGAATTAAAACAAGAATATTTTGGGTTGGATGAAAAAATAAATCTAAAATTAACTAAGAGTATAAGAGGTAAAATAAAAGGAAAACAATTAATTCTATTGACGGTCGAAAATAAGGTTTTAAGGCTAGTTTTAAATGCATCAACTTTATGTGATAATTTGATCTTTGGGGAAGGCATTCCGAAGTCTGGGGGCGCAAACAGAGAAGGATCAGTTTCGAATGATTGCAGCGTGTACGTGTGATGAATAATTGCAGCATGTACATGGGATGAATGATTGCAGCGTGTACGTGGGATGAATGATTGCAGCGTGTACGTGGGATGAATGATTGCAGCATGTACGTGGGATGAATGATTGCAGGGTGTACGTGGGATGAATGATTGCAGCATGCACATGGGATGAATGATTGCAGCGTGTACATGGGATGAATGATTGCAGCATGTACATGGTATGAATGATTGCAGCATGTACATGGGATGAATGATTGCAGCGTGTACGTGGGATGAATGATTGCAGCGTGTACGTGGGATGAATGATTGCAGCATGTACGTGGGATGAATGATTGCAGGGTGTACGTGTGATGAATAATTGCAGCATGTACATGGGATGAATGATTGCAGCGTGTACGTGGGATGAATGATTGCAGCATGTACGTGGGATGAATGATTGCAGCGTGTACGTGTGATGAATAATTGCAGCATGTACATGGGATGAATGATTGCAGCGTGTACGTGGGATGAATGATTGCAGCATGTACATGGGATGAATGATTGCAGGGTGTACGTGGGATGAATGATTGCAGCATGTACATGGGATGAATAATTGCAGCATGTACGTGGGATGAATGATTGCAGCGTGTACGTGTGATGAATAATTGCAGCATGTACATGGGATGAATGATTGCAGCGTGTACGTGGGATGAATGATTGCAGCATGTACGTGGGATGAATGATTGCAGCATGTACGTGGGATGAATGATTGCAGGGTGTACGTGGGATGAATGATTGCAGCATGCACATGGGATGAATGATTGCAGCATGTACATGGGATGAATGATTGCAGCGTGTACGTGGGATGAATGATTGCAGCGTGTATGTGGGATGAATGATTGCAGGGTGTACGTGGGATGAATGATTGCAGGGTGTACGTGGGATGAATGATTGCAGCATGTACGTGGATGAATGATTGCAGCATGTACATGGGATGAATGATTGCAGCGTGTACGTGGGATGAATGATTGCAGCATGTACGTGGGATGAATGATTGCAGGGTGTACGTGGGATGAATGATTGCAGCATGCACATGGGATGAATGATTGCAGCGTGTACATGGGATGAATGATTGCAGCATGTACATGGTATGAATGATTGCAGGGTGTACGTGGGATAAATGATTGCAGCATGTACATGGGATGAATGATTGCAGCATGTACATGGGATGAATGATTGCAGCATGTACATGGGATGAATGATTGCAGCGTGTACGTGGGATGAATGATTGCAGCGTGTATGTGGGATGAATGATTGCAGCGTGTACGTGGGATGAATGATTGCAGCGTGTACATGGGATGAATGATTGCAGCATGTAAGTGGGATGAATGATTGCAGCATGTACATGGGATGAATGAATGCAGCGTGTACGTGGGATGAATGATTGCAGCATGTACATGGGATGAATGATTGCAGCGTGTAAGTGGGATGAATGATTGCAGCATGTACATGGGATGAATGATTGCAGCGTGTAAGTGGGATGTGAAGAATACAATTATTAGATAATCCCTCGTGAAAGTAACAGCATTTTAGATGTAGTTGGGAGATAAAAAGAGAAAGATTGTTTAGTGAACAACACATGGTGTGCTCTGAGTTCAACAAGTTTGGTTGAAATACAGAAGATCTGAGAATGTCTTGGGGAACTTCAGACCAAAGTTAATCAGAAATGCCGCTGGGAACTTGTTTGTGAAGAACTTTATAGACATAATGTGGCACAGGAATCAGTAGAGAGTTTAGTGTTTAGATGTAATAGAGTTATGTTTACACTGTTTTGTAATGATTCTTACAGTGGTGTGCTCAACATTTAAAACCTGGCAAGGAAGGATTTATTTAGTACTTGATAAAGAGCAACAAAAGGGAAAACTGCAACAATAAAAAAATAAAAAAATCAGATATCTTATTAAACGATGTTCTGTAGAAAAGGTGTGTGTGTGTGGGACTTCACTTTTGGAAATAGGCTCAGTCTCTAAAAGGAATTTGTGACATCTTATAAGCACAGTATCTTATTTTATCTCAGTTTATCCACAAACTGTTTTTACTTTCACCACTTAGACGAGATAGACATTTCTGACCACTGAATTGGTCCTTTCTAATGTCAAGGTAGTTTCTGACCAATCATATTGGGATGTTGTTTTATTTACTTTCTACTTTTTGAATCAGACGTAAAGTATAAATAAAGAACTTTTAACCAATCATATTAGGATGTTGTTTTATTTACTTTCTACTTTTTGAATCAGGCGTAAAGTATAAATAAATAACTTCTAATCAATCATATTGGGATGTTGTTTTGATTTACTTTCTACTTTTTGAATCAGACATAAAGTATAAATAAACAACTTCTAACCAATCATATTGGGATGTTGTTTTATTTACTTTCTACTTTTTGAATCAGACATAAAGTATAAATAAACAACTTCTAACCAATCATATTGGGATGTTGTATTAATTTACTTGTTACTTTTTTATTCAATTGTAAGGTATAAATAAACAACTTCCAACCAATCCTATTGGGATGTTGTTTAATGTTCTTGCTACTTTTTTAATCGCATGTAAAGTATAGCAAAACAGCTTTATAGAGGAGATACATCAATTGTTTATTTTTGTTGTTGTCTGTAGTTGAAGTTGCCGATTTGGTGAATACACGGGACATTTGCCATCAGTACATTCGCTATTCATCTATTCAAGGACCAATGTGGGCCAATGGTAATCAGTATACATGGTGGACAGCACCAGATGGTACCCAAATGATCTACTGGGGTGGTGCTAGCTCTGCAGGGCCGGTAGGGTGTCTTTGTGGTCAGCAGATGACATGTAGGACACAGACAGATATGTGCAATGTTGACTATTCAGTAGCGTCTTTAACAGTAGCATTAACAGATGGTGGCTTTTTACGTAACAAAGCAAGTCTTCCAGTTCATGAGATCTATTTGGGAGGCATTTTTCCAAATGGCGAAGCTACAGTGACACTGAAGGAGCTTGTCTGCATTGACTATGGTAAACATTTTTATTCACATCATACCCCTAAGGAAACAAATCCAAAAGCTCCTCATATCCATGTGTAAGAAATTAGAAATTGAAAAGAAAAAGGAAATATTATCTTGTATTCTGTATCCTTTGATGATGATTAACACTAGTTTGTGAAATTGTGGATGGCAATTTAGAAAATTAGCATTTATTCTTTGTATTAGCCTTTCTTGTTCATTATCCTCTTGCAAGCCAAATTTGTGAATGAGGATATAGCCTCTGCATTGTTATTATTACTAGCATTGTTATAATGGACAACCCACAATGATGTTTCATTGCCCACTAGTCAAGTTCTCCAGCAGCGTCATGACTGGACTGGGACAGGAAGTGATTGAACACCACATGGTTATATACCCAGACAGAGGGTGACTCTCCTGTGGTTGTGAGTGCCATTTAACGTCCTCATCCGATCGACCGAGAGTGCTATCTGACTATTTTCTTTTTCTCCCAATGGCTGGATGAGAAAGAGATGACACAGATGATATAATTTCTACTCTTAGGGCTAGGTGTATCTCTCTGTATAGCTGTTGAAAAATTTCTTAGTTGAATCTCATGAGACTCAAAAAAGGAACCTTCACAATCAGGAAACTACACTTAATGACATACAGCACTACATCAATGGTCTAATTCTTACACTCTTTCAGTGTGCATATATGTAACACATGAAATATGTAACATACATGTTTTGTCCTTTAAATGGCTTGACCATTAGATGGCACACCACCAACATCTTGCTCTGGTGTTTCTAATGCTGGATATTCTACAACTGGCAAATATTTGATTGACCCAGATGGAGTTGGAGGTGATGATCCAATTGTTGGTGAGTAATTTTAGAGCAATTTCTTGCACAATTGCTTTTTTTTAAATCGTTTGTATTTTGAGGTATATTAATTATAAGAACAAACGAGTACATTTTCATCCCTATTCACCATTAGCTGGTCCTGTCCTTAAAAAGATAAACACTTAGACCCGATGTCAAAGTTAAGCAGATTGGGCCAGACATTTTCCTATCATTTTTCTATCTTTTTTCTTATTTTAAAACCACAAGCAATTAAGCTCAGGTTCCACTCCTGATAATATTCCAGACACCAGTTACTCAAATTACACCCACGTGTACAAAAGTAATTGCACACAGTAAATACATTTCATAAAAGTTCACACAGTACTTGTAACTAGTTCCAGCAATAAGGGAACCATTGTTTTCTTTGATAAGCCTAACTGACCTTTTAAGTAAACAAGGTGTTTCATTACATGCATGCCATATAAACTGTCAATCATTTAGCAAGAGGTTTATTTTAGAGAGGATAATTGGTTATATTAGTCACAATATTTAGGTTTGTGGTTTGGACTGGCTGGAACAGAATTTTAAGGAGAGCCACAGCTAATGACATCAGCATCCATGAATATTCATATTGCAATTCTTCTGCTTCACCGCCAGTACTGTAAATATGCTATTTTGAATCTTTTTTCTTGCATATTCAGTGATATGTGACTTTGATTCTGTGGTGAATGCGATAGTCACCAAAGCTGGTCATGAATACGAGGACTGGAGGACGGTGGCAGCCTATGGTGGTAACGGCGCCTGGGTGAAAGAAATCAATTATGATTATGCCGCAACTTTAGAACAGTTGGGGCTCATCGTGAGCTCAGCTGATGCATGCAGGCAGGAATTCCAGCTAGTGTTATACGAAGGTTAGTGCTAAGATCACTTGGAAAGTTTAACACACAGGGAACTGGAAAGTGATGTCTAGATAAACAATACTTGTGTTTACATGGCAACCATTCTTTTACATTGAATTTATTATGTCAAAGATTACTAGATAAAAATATCATGTGCATTAAATCAGACCTCTTCCATCTCAGCATCAGCCCCGCCACTCTCGGTACCAACTCATGGCCCACTTTTCCTCCTTGGGCCACCCCCTCCCTTCTGTCCACCTTGACCTCTCCAATCATCACAAAACTGAAACCCACCCTAACCTCTTTATCAATCCACACAACTAAATCAAAGACCAACTCTCAAATTACACCTCCATCTATACTGATGGCTCCAAAGAGGCAACAAGACAGCTGCTGCTGCCGTCATCCAAAACATCACCCTCAGTAGCAGACTTCCTAACTACTCATCCATCTTTTCAGCCGAGGCTAAGGCCATTCTCTTCGCCCTCAACTTATATTGAGTACTCTCCTCTCAGCCACTTTGCTATTTTCTTTGACTCAAAGGCTGTTCTTACTTCTTTACTCAATCTTAAATGGATAACCTCACATGCCACCTCCTCCTCCGGAAACTCCTTTCTCCCACCCTCTGCAGGAAAAGTGTTCTTTTCTTCTGAATGCCCAGCCATGTTAGCATCCCTGACAATGACAGGGCTGATGCAGCCGCTAAGCTTTCCCTCAACCTCCTCCCTACCCCTTTTCCCAAAACCCTCTCTGACATCAAACCACTTATCGCCTCCCTTGTTCGTGACCGCTGGCAAACCTTATGAAACTCCCAAATTGATAACAAACTTCATGTCATCCAGCCCACAATTCCGATCAAATCCACCATCTACAACCTCTCTCGTATCGACAAAGTTCATATTACTCGTCTTAAAATTGGTCACACCCACCTCACTCACCCCACCTCCTTATTGGTTCCCCCCAACCCCTCTGTAACAATTGCCACTGCACCCTCACAATCCATCACGTTCTCCTTGCTTGCCCCCTGTATAACCTTTCCAGAGCTTCCCTTGCTCCCCACAACTCAATTGCTGAGTTCTTCCAGAAAAATCCTCCGGATAAAATTATCTCTTTCCTTTATCATGCTTCCACCTACAACCATATTTAATTCTTCTCTTCCACCCCCTCAGTACTTTGTTTTTGTTTCACTCATGCAACTCCTCTCTCGATCACAGCTTTCTGACTTTTGTTCTTGAATTTCTCTCATTCTTCCCCTGTTTCCTTTTCTTCCTAACTTTAGAATGATCTGGCCTCTCAGGCACAATTTAATCCTTGTTGTCGTGGTGCCGTTAAGACCTCATCAAACAAACAAACATTTAATTTATTAATGTCAAAGGTTACTAGATAAGTATATCATATACATTCAATTTATTTATGTCAAGATTACTAGATAAAAATATCATGTACATTCAATTTATTAATGTCAAGGATTATTAGATAAGTATGTCATGTTCATTCAATTTATTAATGTCAAGGATTACTAGATGAAAATATCATGTACATTCAATCTATTAATGTCAAGGATTATTAGATACAAATATGTACATTCAATTATTTATGTAAAAAATACTTGATAGAATCATCATGTACACAATTTATTTATGTCAAGGATTATTAGATAAGTATATCATGTACATTCAATTTATTTATGTCAAGGATTACTAGATAAAAATATCATGTACACAATTTATTTATGTCAAGGATTACTAGATACAAATATGTACAAAATGTATTTATGTCAAGGATTACTAAATAAGTATATCATGTACATTCAATTTATTTATTTCAAGGATTACTAGTTAAAAATATCATGAACACAATTGATTTATGTCAAGGATTACTAGATAAAAATATGTACATTCAATTTTTTTAATGTCAAGGTTTATTAGATAAGTATATCATATACATTCAATTTATTAATGTCAAGGATTACTAGATAAAAATATCATGTACATTCAATTTATTTATGTCAAGGATTACTAGATAAGTATATTATGTCATTCAATTTATTAATGTCAAAGATTACTAGATAAGTATATCATGTACATTCAATTTATTTATGTCAAGGATTACTCGATAAAAATGTGTACATTCAATATTAATGTCAAGGATTACTAGATAATAATATCATGTACCCAACTTATTTATGTCAATGATTACTAGATAAGTATAATATGTACATTCAATTTACCAATGTCAAGGATTACTAGATAAAAATATCATGTACACTATTTATTTATGTCAAGGATTACTAGTCAAGTACAGTATATCATGTACATGCAATATGATTATGTCAGAGATTTCTAGTTAAGTATATCCTTTACAGTTAATATGATTATGACAAAGATTACTACTTAAATATATCATATTTCTATGATGTTAAATCAAGAGTATTTTTCATGATGAACAATAAAAAACCCAAAGTATTTCATTCATTTAATAGAAAAATATCTGATATTTTCTGCTCTAAGGAATACTACTCATTTTAAAAACTTTTAATGTAGTGGATTTTGCTGTCAATAAGAAAATGTAAGTCTGTGTTCAGAGTTAAAAGTTTCGAAAATTTTGATGGGATTGCAACCTGAAAATGTTGAATGAATTAATAGTCTATTTCCAGAATGTGGTAATTCACCAATTTTCCGTTGTCTAGGACTGTTCAAACTGTTAACTTCAATTCTTCTTTTCCCTCTAGGTACAACTGTCACGCCTGGAGTCAAAACTTGGTGGAACAATCGTAATTTTGTCGAGAGGACTTATTTTGGTGGTGCAGATGATGGCTCCACTTGTGTTTGTGGGCTGTATGGGCAGTGCTATGATTCTCATGATGTGTGTAACAGTGATGCCGCTCAGAGTGTTATGATGGAGGATGGTGGGTGGATCACCAACCGTGATGATTTACCAATTGCTCAGCTTCATCTGGGCGATAATGGTGGTATAAAATATTTGGAATTTAAGCTGGGAAAAGTAGAATGCTTTACAAAAAGTAAGTATCATGTATTTTTAATATAATAAAGGGCTCCTTCAGAAAAATACTATATGCATGATATTTGTAACAACATTTTTGTTTCTTTGTGAATGTAAAAGTGATATCACTCGCTGGACATCTTAAAATGAACTTTAGTCCAGTCACTATTTCACAAAATTTCATTTACACATTGGGACAATTACAGAAATACTGTAGAATAGAGACTAAAAAGGTTTTATAGGTACTGTAGCTAAGCTTATGGAGGTAGAATACCCTTTAGAAATAAACTACAGGTATTAGCCATTACTTGATCATTTAAGGGTAAAGTTGGGGTATACAGTAGTTCGCTACAACATTCATTACAATACAAGCATCAAGTATCATATTTTGAAATAGGATAATCTTCCTTTTTTTTAAATAGGTTATGGCTTATGATTTATTTAAATAAATGGTGGTAATGAGTTACATAATTCAACACCAGTGTACCGATCGATAGTTGATAGAGTTTTAATCCAGATAGTGGAGGCTTAAGTCACAGTGAATTCTAGCAGAATATCTAACAGAAAACCACTTATTAATGTTACTACTACAACCATCAGTGCATATTTTATGCATATCAAGATATCTTCAAAATTACAAAAAGAACAGACCCTACAAACCCTTACCAAAAACCTAGATATAAATCCAAGATCTGTACCAGATATTAATCTCAGATCAAATCCAGATCTGGATTTAATATAAATTCTGGATATTGTAAGATAAACAATTAACAATGGGCTAATATAACTTGATATAAATCTGATATACTTTAATATAAACTTGATTTTAATATTAAATGAACATTTAAAAAAAATGGGGCAGGCCTGATCTGGCCATATCCCACTTTATTAACCCAGATATAAAATTGATATAAACCATTTGTGGAAATGTTAATGTTTTCTGCAGCCGGGTTGGAAACTACAAAAAATAATTCATAATTCCCAAATTTGTTCAAGAGAAAAACACTTCTCTTGGTCTTGTGATGATGGGAAGAAGCGTAGACAAGGTTGTACATCCGGGAGAATTGTTCTTGTCATTATGTCGGCCAACTTGCTGATATTGAGATATTATAAGCCACATTATTGCTATATTTATGTTTGTGGTGATTACCTCTGTCACTATATCTATGTTTGTGGTGATTACCTCTGTCACTATATCTATGTTTGTGGTGATTACCTCTGTCACTATATCTATGTTTGTGGTGATTACCTCTGTCACTATATCTATGTTTGTGGTGATTACCTCTGTCACTATATCTATGTTTGTGGTATTACCTCTGTACCTCTGTCTGTCACTATATCTATGTTTGTGGTGATTACCTCTGTCCCTATATCTATGTTTGTGGTGATTACCTCTGTCACTATATCTATGTTTGTGGTGATTACCTCTGTCACTATATCTATGTTTGTGGTGATTACCTCTGTCACTATATCTATGTTTGTGGTGATTACCTCTGTCACTATATCTATGTTTGTGGTGATTACCTCTGTCCCTATATCTATGTTTGTGGTGATTATACCTCTGTCATTATATCTATGTTTGTAGTGATTACCTCTGTCACTATATCTATGTTTGTGGTGATTACCTCTGTCACTATATCTATGTTTGTGGTGATTACCTCTGTCCCTATATCTATGTTTGTGGTGATTACCTCTGTCACTATATCTATGTTTGTGGTGATTACCTCTGTCACTATATCTATGTTTGTGGTGATTACCTCTGTCCCTATATCTATGTTTGTGGTGATTACCTCTGTCATTATATCTATGTTTGTAGTGATTACCTCTGTCACTATATCTATGTTTGTGGTGATTACCTCTGTCACTATATCTATGTTTGTGGTGATTACCTCTGTCCCTATATCTATGTTTGTGGTGATTACCTCTGTCATTATATCTATGTTTGTAGTGATTACCTCTGTCACTATATCTATGTTTGTGGTGATTACCTCTGTCACTATATCTATGTTTGTGGTGATTACCTCTGTCACTATATCTATGTTTGTGGTGATTACCTCTGTCACTATATCTATGTTTGTGGTGATTACCTCTGTCACTATATCTATGTTTGTGGTGATTACCTCTGTCCCTATATCTATGTTTGTGGTGATTACCTCTGTCATTATATCTATGTTTGTGGTGATTACCTCTGTCACTATATCTATGTTTGTGGTGATTACCTCTGTCACTATATCTATGTTTGTGGTGATTGCCTCTGTCACTATATCTATGTTTGTGGTGATTACCTCTGTCACTATATCTATGTTTGTGGTGATTACCTCTGTCACTATAATACTTTTATGATGTCCTTTCCTGTGGGATTGATTTTCTTTACTGTCAGCTTCATTTGTGAATCTTTGAATTTTCCTTCTTCTTGAGTTGCGTGAGATTGTTTGAATTTGATCTTGAGTCTGTTCTAATTATATTTGATTTCTTTTTCTGTTTCCTAATCAAAACAGCATCAACACTTCAGGAGAACTGCTATGATCACAAACAAAATGGCGATTCCACAGATGGTGATTACTTGATTGATCCAGATGGCACAGGTGGAAATGATCCTTTCGTCGGTAAGGTTATGATTTTATCATTCGTTTTACTGGCCTTTAAAACTTTAAAATATCAATTAAGGAGTGAGTTACTTCTTTGATCATAGGTATATGGGCAACATTTGTTCCACTGTCTGAAGATGTAAAGTATTAGTTCAGCTATCAAGCATGTTAATCTAATATGAAAGAGGACAGTAAAGGATACAAAATGGGAAAGAAAGTGTTTATCTCACTAAAAAATCTTAGTGTATTTTATTGAAGTGTTTGCAGAGATTTTGTGACTTACATCCATCGGATGTTTCAGGAGTACAGAAACAGTGTAGGATGTGACTGTCATTTAACACCTGAAGAAATTTTGAATAAAATGTTTTCAATTGATATATTTTCTAAACAATTCATTAACAATTGTTTAGAAATTGGGGTGTGGCATCACTCTTCTACAGTAGACTTTCTATATTAGCGAGTGCAGAACTTAGGTTCTGATAGTCATATATGGGTACAACTTCGGCAGTTCTTCTGTAAACAACCTGCTAATATATTTGTATTGTACACACTTGACAATTCACCATATTCTGAGGTGTAATTTTTTTGAAAGACCAGAACAAGACATTGTTGTTCTAGATAGCTTGCATAATAAATGTTCATTTATATTAGCTGGAGACTTTAACGCTATAACTGCTCAATTGTCTGATTTTATTGAACTGGATGATAACAATACTTCAGGAATTTCTGAACCTGATATTCATTCATGTCGATACCCTGTTGATAATGGTGTTTACTTGTATGGTAATTTGTTTGATTGATTTATGCAGATGTACCAACCTGAGGATTTGTAATGGTAGACTGCCCCCGTAAATGAAACTGGAGGCTATGCTTACATTTCATCAATGGGGCGAAAGTGTCGTTGATTACATAATAGCATCTTAGAATTTGCTTGAAAACTAATAATACAATTCTACTACCTCCGGCATCTGGTAAAGTTTTGGTTAAAAATTGGGGTTGGGGGGTTTGGGGGCGACCGTCCCTCCTGCCCTATTCGAAGGGGGAAGAAGTGCCCTTTTCATAAATGTAATGTTTCAATTTAATGAATTTATATGAATAGTCCTAGATAGCCTATCATCCCTGCATATTTTGCTACTTAATATAATTATGAAAGGAAATTCCAGTCAATTTTGTAGACAAAGCTAGGCCAAGGTACAAGAATTTTGTGTGCCTAAAGTATATTCTTTTCATTGTAACTAACTTATTTGATCATTTTTGTTGTTGTTGATATATGTTCGCTTTATCTAGTTTTAGTTTTTCAATAAAGGGATTGCATTCGAAATATAATATATTCGATATATATATATATATATATATATATATATATAATATATATATATATATATATATATATATATAATATATATATATATATATATTTATATGTATGTAAATCAGATGTTCTTGCCTTGCAATTGAAATCAATGAAGGACGTTATCACAGTATAAGATATGAACAGAGGTTTTGTCAAGTTTGCATTTTAAAAGAAGGAGATGAATATCATTTTCTCTTAATTTGTCCATTTCTTTCTGAAATCTGTTGTAAATTCATTCCTAATTATTTCTTTCAACATCCAGCAAGACCCAGCAATGTTTAATTATCAGCTAGTTCTAAATACTGTTTTTGCAGTTATCGCACTTTATTTTACACCCAATGGAACCAAGGCATTTGATTATTATTTTTATAATGTTGTATATACAACCTCAATCATGTACTACTTAATTAATTTTGTTTATGTTTGTGACTAAGGCCAAAGCCTTAGAGCACCGAAATAAATTGTGTTGTATTGTATATTCTCTTCTTAAAATGCAAAGAACAGGCAAAAATCATTCTGTTGTAAAGACACAAGTATAGTTATAATGAAAAGAATAATCACAATACTAGGAGTTAATGTTCACGTTGATAATATTGAATACTTGTGACTAAAAAAATACCACACTTAAAGTTTTCTTCCATCATCTAGTTTCATAATGCAAGAAATCATAAAAACTACGTAACAACTGAATTTATCAAAATTTGTATTCCTTTATTATCTGGTCATTTCTTTTTCAGTAAATTGTGATCTGAATTACAATTCAACCCATGTCTTGGTGACCATCGACCATGACAGCGAAAACGAGACGTCAGTCACTGGTCACTCTTCTGCTGGAGAATACATGAAACAAGTCAGCTATGACGGCATGAACTACAATCAGCTTCTTTCTCTCTTTGATTATAACTACTGGGTTATGTCCGTTTCATGTACTCAGAACATTAAATATGACTGCTATAGTAAGTATACTGAAAACATTCCATATGGCGTAAGCTGATTTGCATATTCGAAAGATAAGCTATGTGGTAGGAATGTTGCTTTGTGATGGTGAACAATCAAAGAAACAAAGTGATGATGAAAATATTCTCATAGGTTGAATAGGCATTGTGTCCCTGAACATGACACTTTACTTGTTCTAATCCACTCAGCTGTAAAATGAGTACTAGCACTGCTGGGGAGTTAACCTGCGATGGACTGGTGTCCTTTTCAGGGGGAGTCATGTGCTGTCATCCACATGCACCAAGGAAACCAGAGATAAGCACTTGCTTGATGGGCCTTCATCGTTCTAGTGAGGATTTAGCTTGAGTTCATTAAGATGAAATTCAAGTTTAATGGAGTATAGAAGTGATATCACAGAATCATAATCTTTGTGTATTTTATTTAAACATTTCTATTTTCTAAGTGTTTTGTGTCTTACAAGCACAGGTTGCATTTTAGAATAAGTGAAGCTAAAATTGGAGTTTGGTCATTCTTCTAGAGTCAGTAGGTATAGTGTAAGATATCAAAGTAAGATATGTTAAGAAAACATTAGGATGTGTGTAATGTACTATAACTACATATAACCATCAGAATTTTGTGAAAATCTTTTTTAGATTCATATATATGGGTGATCGTAGATACAAAATTTATTAATATGTTTGACATTTATCCTGTGATGTCTTAAAGGAGTTATATAGCTAAAATTTAATTAAGCACATTACTGAGTTTGATGAAGTTTCATCATAGTTACCTGGTTTCATTTTCACTATTTTAGCAGAAATCAAAACCGATGAATTTCCATTAAAAGTGATAGCTATTTGTTGTCATTTAGACATAAGCTATATGATGGTAATTTTGAACTGATTTTGATGCAGTTTTTTGATATTTTGACATTATCTAATTTTAGATGTCACTTTTCTTTAAAGAAAGCTTGTTCTGATATTATTGTCTAATTACTTTGAATCAATTTCATATTCTTTCATTTTAGATTCCAGATTGTTGAAAAATGGTTATTCTTGGTGGGTGTCAAGAACTGGCACGGTTATGGATTACTGGGGTGGTTCTGACCAGTCAGGGTACTGTGCATGTGGTTTAACTAGCAGCTGTACCAGTAAGTGTGTGTTCATATCTCAACCACTTTTGATCATATGTGACTTTTGAGGTTCAAAGTCCTCAGTGGTTACCTCAGTCTTACAATGAAAACCATCAAGAGGGGTGGAACATGTAGCAATCCAATGGTCCCAGAAATTATTCAGGTTTCCTAAAAGAAAAACAAAACAAGATCAAAGAAAGGAAAGGTGGAAAGAAGAGGGTAAGGGGGCAAGACAGGAAAGTGGGACAAAACACGAAAGGGGGACAAGACAGGAAAGAAAAGAAAAATATTGAAAGAAAAGGTGTAAAAGAAAGAGAGAAACAAGAAAATGCAGAAAACACAATTTTGTTTTTACATACATAAGTTTTTTCAAGATTTTTTATATGGTCCCAGAGAGTAAAATATTCTGACCATCAAAAAGAATTCATTTCAATAAGAGTTACTTTCATGACTTTTCAACCCATGCATTGCTAAGCTGACTTATTATAAAAAAGGTGTAAAGATAATGGGGGTATGTTACCTTCTAGCCCTCCAATTGTCTGATTGTTCGAATCAGTTCATATTCATTTGTTCTTTCAAATTATGACAATCATTCTTTTTCTTTATTGTACTTCCCTTGTATGTAGAGTACATACAGATCTTAATTTGCTTGAATTAGTTTCAAAGAAAATACAAAAGTTTTCCCGGGTATTTGCATTAAGATTTCAATACTAAGACCTGAAACATTAAAAAGTTTTTAAAATGGCAAATTATTGTGATAACTTCAACTAGCATTTAAGTATTGTTTCTTTTATATTTGGAGTGCAGTAGGTGAGTTAGAGCATCGGTCTTGTACTCAAAAATACCAGGATCGAATCTCAGCCAGGTTAATGTGCTGTGTCCTTGAGCAAGACACTTTACTTCAGTGGTAAAGAATGTTGCTTTTGTGATAGTGAACAATCAAAAAAAATATTCTCATAGGTTCAAGGCGTTATATCCTTGAGCAAGACACTCTAATCTACTTGCTCCAGTTCACTCAGCTGTAAAATGAGTACTAGTTTCTGCTGGGGAGTTAACCTGCAATGAACTGGTGTCCCATCCAGGGGAGTCAAGTACTCTCATCTGCTTAGCGACATGGAAACAGGGTATAATCACCTACTTTATAAGCTCTCGTGGCTTGATGGGATTTAACAGTTACTAAGACATGAAGCTTTACAAAGCTGTAAAAATGGCAAATTATTTACTATTACCTCAACTAGCATTTAGGTGTCATTTCTTTTATATGTCTGTACATAAGTTTTGTGATTCTGAAAAAAAATTACATTCAGTTTTAAACTGAATTGACAAACTTTGTGAAATTGATAAAGAGAGGAGGTTAACATATTATATCTATAAATAAAACGAGAATTACATATTATTTGAACATCATGCTTTTAAAAACAAAATTTGGCAATGCTTCTTTTTATCACTCGATAGATATCTTGACAATATTGTGTAAGATTTTATCAAATTCTACTTATTCTTGGGTGAGCAAATTTAAACCTTTTGTAAAAAAATTGCTGCTTTCAACAGACGGTGAGAATTGTAACTGCGATGCTCAGCAGTCGTCTTGGGATGCAGATGAGGGCGACCTTGAGGATCCATTTTCAGAAGTTCTTCCTGTGATGCAGCTTAGGATTGGAGACACTGGTAGTGCAGGTGTATCTGAGGGTGCTTTTACTTTAGGAAAACTTTATTGTTACATAGGGCCTGGTGAGTATGTAAGGTGGCCTGTAATGGCCAGGTGAAAATGGGCAACGATACAACAGCTGAATGAATACAAAATTGTTCTAAATTGCATTAAGGATTTGCAGCTACAAAAACTTGTGCGCAAATAAAATGGTTGTGGCTCTCGTAGGTTGCGCGTTAACATTTCTAGGGCCTTTTTTCGCAGAATTTTGCTCTCTTGCAGGTGTACATTTTGACCACTGAAGTTACTGCATGTGATGTACATGATGATCATTCAAGCCTTGTTGCTGAAGATGTCAGCTATGGCTGAAGATGTCAGCTATGGCTGAAGATGTCAGCTATGTTTGAAGATGTACGCTATGGCTGAAGATGTACGCTATGGTTGAAGACATTAGATATGGCTGGATTTGATCAATTACAACAAGTAAGTTGAGTTTTAATAAAATCATTGAAGATTATTTTCTTTGGTATTTCTGATTTTGAGCATTTGTGTAGGTGGTATGAATTATAAGGAGATGATGATGACAATTTCTTTAATGTGTTATTTTTCTTCAAACTGACTTCAAATGATTGCTTACATTTGGCCTCAAATTAAGGAAAATCTGTCCCAAATGGATGAATTTCTGGTCGAATTTGATGAGAAGTTGGTCACAGATAATTGAAAAGAATACCAATGAAAATAACTCTCCAGACCGAATGTCCCAAAAATTGTCACTCACATGGTTCAGATTCTTCAACAATTTTTGCTTACAAAACCATTTGCACAAACCTGGGTCTAAATCCTTTACAGGTATTAGGACAGATAGCATCAACATGAGTTTAAATGGTTTGAAATATACTCAAAACCATGAAAACAGCAAAAAGCCACATCAAAATCGGTTGCAAATTGACAATTCTACAACATTTTCAAAATGAGATGCCTGATTAGAAAAACTTGCGCAATATTTTGTGACTTCCGAATGGGACACCTAGAAAATTATGTATGTTAACTTTTTTACAAATTTTGATTTATAATAATGTAAAAACTATAACTGCTATTGTGACCATCTCAAGACTGTTCTGTGCAGAATTAGACTCTTTTACTGGGAAATACTCTCTACCTGTCCATATACCTTTAAGATGGCATTTGGGCAAAGAAGAAATTATTGTATAGGAGATGCCAATCCTCTTTGTCTGCCTGAAGTTTGCTGGCAGAGGCATAGCCAATGAGGTAGTGGAGGAGGCCACATCTGCTCATTTGCATACAGAACTTTCTTATTCCTTATTTGAGAATTATAGAATTTGTATTATATGTCTTGCCTAGCTCAGGATCGTGTACATGTCTGCATCATTTTTAATGTCACAATCTTGGTAATCAAGTAACTTCTTTCGTATAAAATTATCATATTCAAATTTTTGTAAAACATTTGTAACAAACTGTTTAACTCCTCTTTCAAATTATTGTTGATACAGCATTGTGTTAGTTGATTTTTCACATTCCTTGTATTTCATTAAATAGGAAAAAAGTGCATGTTTTGTTAATATCCATGGACCTTCAATGTAAAGGTAAAAGATTTCATTCTGGAAAATGGAGGGAAGAAATATCTCTTTCAAAGGGTAGTAATTGTTTCTCATTTTTGATGGGAAATTGATGTCAGAATTAAAAGAAGCCATGTAACAGTGTTCATCAGGAATGTGGTGAATGACAGAATTATTGACTTTTTGTATTAACTCTTGTGTTTGATCATTCTTTACAGTTGTCTCAGGATGGAGTTGCGTTGATGTTTTTGAATGTAACGATAAAATGAAAAGTAAGTTAATTAGATCTTAATCATTTTTTCAAATTCTAAAAGGATTATTTCAGAGGTTGTTAAGTTTTTCATATTATGTGAAAAAGAGGAACGAACGGTGCAGAAGTTATTTAAAAAGCATATTTCATCAAGGAAATGTTGAAGTTTTAAATTTTATCTGATTCATGTAGAAATGGCTGAAATCAGACTAGTAATGACATCACATCCTTAAATTCCTCAACAGTATTTTTGTATTTTATGGTAATTTTTGTATTACTAAAAGTCTCTTGTGAAGTGTGAACATGCCATAAAACAAATCTTATTAGTCCTATATTGATCTTTGGTATTTTGATATTGATCTTTATAGATTCACAAACCAGGAAGATCTAAGGCCGTGTTCTCACCTATATCGGATCATGATACCCCGACGATATCTTTGCTCGACAATTGTAGAAAAAAAATGTAATGTGTTCTCAATTGAGTGCGAGCCTGTGATCAGATCCACTGCAGGGTCTAATTTTGGGACATGAGTGAGCCTGAAGTCGAATAGTGGGGCATGAAAAACCCATGAAGAAAAAAGGGAGCAGGTTAAGTGTTCACAGGAAAAAGTAACTAACATGATCACATGTCACTAAACTGCGTTCACACACGTTTTATAGCATCACATTTGTGGGTCTTATCACGTGCACCTGATCATGATCCTATCCTTGCCAAGGATTAAGTTGGTATTCAAGTGAGAACACAATCCAATTAGGAAGAAGACAGGCTTTACGCTGCTTCCTGAAACTTCTCTCCCAACACAGAGACATCTTCAAGTATAAACAGACTATCCATAATACTATAATGTATTTCTGGTCGACAATTTTGGAAAATTGACAAATTGTCTGAAAATGTCATCAATTGAATTGAAATTATTTTCTGCAGGTCATTCCATCAAATTATGAAACATCAGTTATTGTAATTTTTCTCAAACATAAAACCTCTGCTTGGGGTTAACTTAGAAACAGGTCTGTGCTTTAATCTGAAGTTGTCTCTGTTGATTTGGAATGTAATTTAACAAGATAATAAAAACACTTCATTTCAATAATTCCAGTCTTGTTATTATTTTCATTTTTTTTTTTTTAATTTAATTTCCAGGCTGTGCTTATTCTACAAAGTGTTAGTATCTTTATCAGGAAAATTACTAGAATAGGAAAAATGGTATATGATATAAAGTGTCGTCTGACCCCTTCCCCTTCCCATCCCCATTAAGTACTTAAGGAGACAGACTATTAGGAAGCAACATTGCTATTTTTGGTTTTAGTTATAGTATGATTCATGAAATTTAAATATTAACTGAAAAGTAGCTGTAGATTAAGTTAAGATAAAAAAAGTTAAAGAATTAGTTGTAAAAATATAGACAATAATTATCATTGAATTCCATGCATACTATTATTTATGCCATTTTTACAACCTCCATTGAGTGAAAACTATCATGTATGCATACACATGCAAATTGTTGGGGCGGAACCATGATGAAATTTTTGCAACATGAAGCCTGTACATTCTTTTTGTAACATATACGTCTTAAATTCACTAACTGGATCCCCTTTACAAAGAATACATCTGCTTTATTCATTTTGAGAGTATATATCGGTGTATGTCTTTTCTGGCTTGACTTCCTCTCATGAAAAATATTTGATAACACACTGGAAATACTTATAACCTGCACCTTAATGGTGCTAATTTGATATTAGGCAATATACATGTATTAAAAAAACAGGTTGGTAATAAACTTGATGAATCAGTTGCAGCTTGTCAATATCAAGATATATCATCTAAAGCATGAACTGCTATTACGAAAATTGTTATAGACCTGGAAATAGTTGTATAACCTAATTGAGGATTCGTTCCCTGTACCCCTACTTATTTTTCTCTGATACTAGGCAGTATACAAAAAAACAAAAAAAAGGGGTTCTGGTAAAATATAAAATGGTTGGAAAATTGTATGAATCAGTTGCAGCTGAAAATTAGAATATGTCATCTGCTGCTTAAATTTATCTCACAAAAAGTCTTATAAGATTTGGAGGTTCTTTCATAAGCTTCACCTCTGCACAACTACAAATTCTTCAAAGATGTACGTCATTATACACAAAGCATTACTATATACACAATAAATAGCATGCATGATAGAATGCAAATATAGCAGTTGGAAAATGTCCAAGAGTCAGTGGTATCTTTTAATATCAAAATGTCATTTTGCAGCTTGAATTGCAATCACACAAACAGCCATTTAAACACTGGTAACTTGAAGTTACTCAAGTAGTTTTACCCCTGACCCCTAATAAGACCCCATCCTTGAACCCTCTTTTATACTAGGTAATACAAAGAAATGAAAAACTCAAATGGAATGATAATGAAAGACAATGGTTGAAAATTTGTATGAATCTGTTGCAGCTTTATCAATCTTAAGTGACATTTGCTGCGTGAATGAAAAGTTCTCCTGGTGGCTTCGTTCTTGTACCCTCACAAGTTCTTCAAACATGTACACCAAAGTAATACTGTACACCTGTGAATTTTGGGGGAACATTTGAATTTGAGGGGCAAAATAAACACCTACAATTTGATATTGCCCTTTAATAATGTATTTGGGAAGAATTGAAATACAGCAGTATCATCACCCATTCCACCCTCCAAACCCCCCTCCCCACCCCAACCCCCTCCCCACCCCAAACCCCATCCTCTCCCAAAACCCCACCCCTCCCACCCCCATGGCCATACAGGACCATCTTACTCGGGTGACTTTGCCAGGGTGACTGCCTTACTAGAAACCTATTAGGACGAAAAATTGCACTGAATCTATGAATAAGCATTTAATTTGAGCAATGGCTTCATCAGTTTTTGACTTGGGAGATTTTTATAGCTGAGTTGAGCATGATTCTGGTACTTTACTGATTTAAACGGTAGGAGAGCAGCGACCACGGAGATCCCTCCCCATCCACCTTTTTGCTGTGCAAAAATCTAATATGGCCTGAGAGAATTTCACTTTCCCACTTTTTCAGGCTGGGAGGTCACATATGGAATTATAAAGATAAAATCACTTCCCCTTCCCCATCCCCCTCCCCTTCCCCCTCCCCCTCTACTTCCCCTCCCCCTCTACCTCTCCTCCCCTCTACTTCCCCCTCCCCCTCTACTTCCCCCTCCCCTCTACTTCCCCCTCTACTTCCCCCCCTCCCCTCTACTTCCCCTCCCCTCTACTTCCCCCCCCTCTACTTCCCCCTCCCCTCTACTTCCCCCCCCCTCTACTTCCCCTCCCCTCTACTTCCCCCCTCCTCTACTTCCCCCTCCTCTACTTCCCCCCCTCTACTTCCCCTCCCCTCTACTTCCCCTCCCCTCTACTTCCCCCTCCCCTCTACTTCCCCTCCCCCTCTACTTCCCCCCCCCTCTACTTCCCCCTCCCCTCTACTTCCCCTCCCCTCCCTTCCCCCCCCTCTACTTCCCCCTCCCCTACTGCCCCCTTCCCCTCTACTTCCCCCTCCCCTCTACTTCCCCCTCCCCTCTACTTCCCCCCCCCCTCTACTTCCCCCTCCCCTCTACCCCCCCCCCTCTACTTCTCCCTCCCCTCTACTTCCCCCTCCCCTCTACTTCCCCCTCCCCTCTACTGCCCCCTCCCCTCTACTTCCCCTCCCCCTCTACATAGATGACCTAACCATTCCGTTGACTCAATTCCTTCAAGCCTCGAGAATAACAAGATCTACCCATTTCTAAGGGTATTGCAATTCAGCAGACTTACCCACTTTAACGACATTCTTGGTCCGGTATAGGAACATTTACACAGTAGCGGATGCAATGGAGTTAGGATTTGGTTGATATCTTAAACTTTATTCGATTTCGGTTTTTTCTTTTTCAATTTCTTCTCGAAAGTGAAATAGCTATCAGGATCACTATAGCTCTGTGACTTTTGATGGATTACAAATGCCCATGCGAGCTCGAGTACAAGCAGATATTGAGACATGCTTCGCTATCTTTATTTAGGCATGTTGGTAGATTGTACTGCCCATGGATGCGAGTACAAACAGACCTTTGACCTTTTGACCCCAGAATCTACGGGGACAAATTCATGTACCAAGGTATCATGCTACAGCATAAAGATGGTATTGGTCTTGTACTTTTTGACTTAAAAATGGCTCACAACTTGACAAATTGGTACATAATTACCCCTAAAATCACATATTTGACCTCTGACCCTTGACCTAATCACTGAAATAACTTTTGAAATTGTTCACATTTAGCGTACCCTTACTGTATGACACCATTCATGCTCACGTCGCAATTACCATTCCATCACTATATGGGACAATGGTGAAAAAGGTCAATAGCTTTTTGACCTTTGACCCGAGAGTCTACGGGACACAAAAATACAAGATTTTCAATTATAAAGTTCAGTAGAGCATAGTACAATGCCTCGTGCATTCTTTGATTCTGACCTTTCGTTCTTTTCCACTTCGGACTCGTACGCATTTCGCTAAAAACACTTTCCATAAGTTATTTTATATATCTTGCTCTTCCCAATACACATGTAAGTAATCCTAACCCACCTCACCAACCGACAAATCTTGTTCACCCTTGTTATGAGACGGGGTAAAAACGACCCTCAGAGCGGATTTTCCTTTCCGGTTGAATGCTTGCTCTCCTGAATTAGTATTTGATTGTAGGTTAGATCTAATTGCTTCAATCTTAGACTGTTAGAGGAACAAAATCAACAAACTGGTTGGATAAGTCCGTGGGACGGTAATAATCAGGAAAGTTTGTGCATTTCTTGTTGTGTAATGCTTCCTAAATAGAGAATACTGAGGGTCTTGTAGCCATTGCCACATTGAAGAGTTTTGCTGTTGAGGTCAAGTGCATTTAGGTACAGTGTAACATTAGATTCTACATTTAATTCATTAATGATTTACTACGTTTACCTTTTCGGCGACCACGTTTCAGTTGGTGCAGGTTGTCCGTAAACTGTTGGCGCGAGGAAGAACAAAAATGCATGCTGGTCTTACAAAATTAAAAAAGTTTCATTGTATTGATCGGTAACATCACTATTATTGGTGGAAATAGAGGTTTTTAGAGCAGACGACAAAATGTCCTTCTAGAATGAAAATTATCAAGTATTTCCGAAATGTTATTGTCCTTATAGGTTATCTTGAGCTCTTGAATTTTTCATGTGCAGGTAACGACCATGTGGTCAGATATCGTGTCTAAAATACAAATGTCCTTGACAAGATTGTCCGTCTCAGGGGAAATTACAATATAAAGCGTGTGGACTTGACGATGGGTAAGCCCTACAACGAACTTTGGAAAAACAGTCACAGGACGAGAAACCTTTATATGTAGAATCAAATCGACAAATGTTGGTTTCAGGAGAGATATGCAAGTTTGTTGTTCTGTGAAAGAAGAAAATCGTCATATCTTTCCTGAAATCGGAATATGTAGTAATAAACCAGGAAAGATATAAGGATTTCATCCAATTTTTTGCAATCAAACGCTAAACCTATATATGTAGAATATGGAAGAAAACAATGAGGTACTAGTAGTATTTTTTTTTTTATTGATTTGAATCTAACGTTTATCTTTTTCCCAAGTAAATAAGAAAAAAACAATAAACTAGAATGATTTATTCATCCAAAATATATGTTACTGGGTCCATCTTTTTAGCATTTTCATTTAGGAAACAATTCAAAATAACATCTCAACTTCGAGAATGGATTTGCAAAATGTAACAGAAATTTGTTATTTGATATAAAATGAATAGAAAGCTGTTACATGTCGACGATTAGCAAACAACTGAGCGATGACAGATATCTGTTTTTAATTCGGTTATTTATTTACCATATAACTAACTATATTCATACACATTTTTTGAGTTTATGAAATAATTCTCGCTTCCGTTTACCGTGGATGTGAAGATTATATATATTTCGACTAGAAGAGCATTTTGTTCAGTATCTGTTACATTTTCGACTTGTCATGTGTTTGTTGTAAGTTGTTTACGTCGTATTCATTTTCCATTTGCAAAAGTCTAAGGTCTTGTTTAAAGATTGGGATACAATGCTTAGAAATGTGTAATGTATGAAGTCACCCTTCTTCACGATAGCAGTAAAATGGGCATAGATTATATTGTCAGTTTCTAATGTCAGCGTATTTACAGATGCAATGAATTTTAATGTTTAACTTTCATTTCTAAATCCCCATGGTCTTAGTTCACACGTCGGCTGTTTTGTACAGTATAAATGTGTTACATAACATCACATGTTGAAAATCAAGTATTTCAAGTATTTAATTTTGTCAAAAATGAAAAGGATAAAAACAAACCGAGATCGAATAAAGTTTCACCGCACTCCCTTGCATCTGCTACTGTGCAAATGATTTTGCAGACCAAGAATGCCGTCCGAGTGAGCAAGTCAAATTACTTACGAATCCATGAATTCCGTGTACGCACGTGTGGATTGTGGCGCGTGTATATGAGTGTGTATGTGTGTGTATGGAGGAGGGGAGGAAGGGGAGGGGTTGGTTGGGGAAAATTCAAATGTCATAAAACAATTTCAGAAAAATTCATATGAAAGCGTGTGCCACATGCTTTCTTAAACCGATCCTACACTTTTAATGAAGCATTGATAATTTTACAGTAGCAAAAACAGTAGTAAACATTTTCTTAAACCTTTTTGCCAAGTTTATGTTTCGCAATTTATATTGCTAGTTTTTACACTTAACAGCTTAATGGTAGCTGTGGAGCTCATTAGTATGAATATAGGTATAGACAGTTATTTTAGACGATTTTAGATATGAAAAGAACGGTAACAGTCACAAAAATGTTTAACCTTTTTAAACGAGTTCTTGTGTGTAGTTCGCATGTGTGTGATTCCCGCGGTGTATTATTGCTAGTATGCACATTCCTTACAGAAATCGGTTAACCTCATATTTCAACAAATAGATAACAATCTTGACTATATATATATATATATATATATATATATATATATATATATATATATATATATATATATATATATATATATATATATATATATATATATATATATATATATATATATATATATATATATATATATATATATATATATATATATATATATATATATATATATATATATTATATATATATATATATATATATATATATATATATATATATATATATATATATATATACATATATATATATTATATATATATATATATTATATATATATATATATATATATATATATATATATATATATATATATATATATATATATATATATATATATGTATTATATTAATGAAGTTTCAAACAAATGGCCTGAACGTCCCATGTACAGTTCTCAAGTAAAAATATAAATAAACAGTGTACTTATCTGTCTGATCAGTTTATGGTCCATTTGCTCATACCCCCATTTATGTCTATGCACTATGTATACATAACTTATAAAATCAAAGTCTAGGTATTGCAATTCTCATAGATGGAACATAAAGTCAACTGCTGTGTTATCTTCTTTTTTAATATTACTGTTGCAAACATCAAAACAACGTTATTGCTCACATTGCAAACCCGGTGCCCATCCACTACCGATCAAAATTTAGAAACTGGCATTACCAAGTTGGCGGCCTTGTTAACCCAATATGAGGTTCATGCCAAGTTCCTAATTGCATTCACCACAAAGAAACAATCAGTTTTTTTTTTGATGTAGCTTCCTCGTATAACTAAGTTACAGAGCAAATTAAAAATCTTTGTCGTTTATGCAAGTATTTCATAATGGTTTACTTCTGGTGGGTTAATCCTAGCCATGGGAGCAGACACCTGTAAGCCATCTACAACACTGTAATCTGTATCATCTCCATTTCCGTGCAAGGCTGAAATTTCGCTATGACGGTCGCCGGGTGCATTGGGTGTTCCCATCTGTCCTCCAAGTGTAAGAGGGTAGTTATTTGCTTGGTTGTTTACATGTATATCCGCGACGGTGATTAGATTACTCGATGAGACACGATTATCTGGTGGGAGATTCTCATTGAATGTAGCATCTGGTTTTTCCCTCATATAGTTTAGTGTTTCATTTTTCTTTATGTATTTTCTTCCCCTAATAATTACAAGTGCAAGTATCAATACAAGTAGCCATATGAAAATGAAAACGCATGCGGCTATTCCGGTGACAATCAATGGTAACTGTTTGGAGTCATTGACATTATTAATGGGGTAATTGCTCTTCTTCACTACAATAACTTCCGTTGAGCGACTTTCTTGCCCTGCATAGCTAGCAGAACAAGTTATGTTCAGATGGCACCCGTCGCAAGCTCGCACTTCTACTAATCTTAAAGTATGAATTCGAGTTGTTGATTCTTTTAAAATCAGTCTCGCTGAGTCTTGGGGGTATTTCCAGACTTTTCTGGCTTGAGGAATATTACTGCTGCAAACTACACTGACATTGCTTTCACTGGAAATCATCGTACTATTCGACTTTGTATATACTTTGAGCATTTCATAGATATAAATAGGACCTTCCGTGCATGATCGTGTATATTCCTTTTTGGACAATCCTCTTTGTATTGTTGAACAATTAAATACTGACTCGTTTAAACTTCTATTTACGTTTGCATTCCATACGTCATTTTCCCCCAGATTGATTGATGTATTTTGCGATGTCCTTCCATTATACATTACCACCGACTTTATAGCTGAGGATGCCGATCCAGCGCTACAAGTAAATGTCAATGTCTCCTTAATAAGGAAATGATAACTATTTATGCTGCATTCAGGCAATATGAATACATCAAGTTGTAAGTACAAAAAATGTGAAGATGAGCATGTATATAATCCGATATCATCTATTGTAACGTTTGATATCATAAACGATGAATTACATGTATCCGTCGTTTTGAAACAATGCGGATGCAATTGAAAGCGATCATTGTTGTTGACAATTTCACCATTTGTGACAATTTTCACACCGTCTCTAGCAATTGAAATTCGTCTCGTCAAAAAATTGCACATAAGATTCACGGACGCATCTTGATCAACACCATACAATACGCTAGCTTTCTCAAATGTGAAGCAATTTTTCTTGCCAGTACACTCATACTCTACTGATAATACACATATACAGCAGACATATAGTTTCAGAACAATGATCAATCCCAACTTCATTTTACATCATTTATGTACAGCTATGAGAAAATATTGTTTTTGTTTAAAACTTTTAGTGTAATTTCAAGTAATAAGAGTGAAAAACTTAGCTTAACAGTAATCAGGCTAACAACACGGAACAGCGACTGGAACCAAATGCAAAGTCCTTATTTCTCCGCAACTTGGACAGCTATTTATAGACAAGCCTCCTAGAAGTGAAATAAAAAGCAATAAACACTTCATCGTGATAGGTTGGTCATGATTTGTCATCAATAAAAATAAGCAATGCAATGCGAAATTCATCCAATGCTTTTGATGTTGTTTACGAATGTATCATTTCAAACATGTCATAAAAAAAGGGTTTTTCAATTGTATCAGGAAAAGAGGAACAAGGCTTTGATAATTATCCAAAGGCTATAAGGAAAACGTTTACGTTAAGCTTAGCAAAAATAAGTCTTGGATATTATTTTTCATAAAAAGCTTACATAATTTGAATGGGATGAGTCATAAAAACAGATCTGTTCTGTGGATAACTTCATATAGGTTTGTAACATTTGTCAATCAGTCCAGGAGAAACCTCACTTTTGAGAACCTGCCTTAGACCCCCAAAATTGGACTTGAATATTATTCATACTACTGACGTCATACACTGTTACAATAAGTCAATTGTGAGTTTAAACCACTGCACCAGAAAACTTTCAAACAACCTAGAAAGGTTGTTATGAATATTCATTAGAATCGACCGCGAATGTTTGAAAATTCATCAAGTACCTTTTTTATAATTCAAAAGTAAACATTATGACCTCGCTTGACCTCTGGGTGTAGTCATAAATAAGAGTTATTTGATATCTTAAGCTGGCTTCGGCTTTCTTTTATAATCGAGGTTGTGAAAAATTATAGTAAACTTTAAGCTAGCGACTGAAAAAAGGGAACAACATGCAAAGAAACCGCAATTATGACATCATATGAAACTGTACGTGCGCATGTTCCTTCAATACATTATTTCCCAAATTGGGATTTTGAAAGGTTCCCGAAATTTAAATTAATGTTTTAACATTAATTTGGGTGTATGTTGTTGTATGTCTAAATGAGTGACTATTGTGATTTTTATTGTGTTTTTGACTCTTTCTGGAGCTTTTTCCAACGATTTTAGTGATGACCTTGTAGCGATATTTACTTACTCGAACGGCTACGCCCTAGTCGAGTGTTCAGGTCATTCGACTACGATAATTACCCCAAGGACATGAAAACGCGTAAAAGAGGTAAGAAAGGCGGGGTGCGAGTTTGTATAAGACGTCTTAGCCATAAAAACCCCTCTACCCACAATTATACTTGGGAACTTTAGATCCCGACAGAATAAAATGGATGAACTTTCAGTCGCAACGAGAGTTAAACATGAGTTCCGCGACTCTAGTCTTATGTGTTTTACAGAGACTTGGTTTAATCTCGGTATACCTCGAAACACTCTTAAAAAAGGGGTAATTTTTTGTACTAAAAAAAGGGTCAAATTTTACCCCGGGTATGGAGTCAACTATCCACCACCTAGAAAAAGGTCAAAAATTACCCTAATGAAGTAGTTACTTGATTTAACTAAAAAATGTAGTCAGAAATCAACCCCAAGATAGTAGCTTTAAAATGACTTTTTTTGATGAAGTGAACTATCTACCAACTCGAGAAGGGTAAAAATTACCCTAATAAAGTGTTTACTTGATCTAACTAGAAAATGTAATCAGAAACAACTTCAAAAATAGTTTAAGATAAAACCCTTTTTATTGTTAGAAATAACCCTTTATGGGGTTTTCTTACTATTTCCAACCCATTTTAAAGTGACCTTTAAACACTTAATTTGCAGTCCGGTAGCATCCTTAATTTTACGGTAAAAAAAATATTGCATTATTACGGTAAAAATGCATGCTGTGCATGCGCAGAAGTAATTTTGTCAATCGGAGATCTCAGTTGATAGTCTCTTCCGCATGCACATACTTTCAATCACTGACAATGAAAAAAAGAAGGAAAAAAGCAAATCACTGTATTACTTAGTAACTTGGTATGTGTGTGAAACCGCTATAAAGTGTATTCATCTGATTATTACGTAATTGCATGTAACAGAAACGACTGTTCGACGTCTTCCATCAAGTTATTTTGCTTTTTCTCTTAAAAAGACGCGGACATATTCAAGTTTTTCTTGGCAGAGAGTGTTAAATATTCATAATCTATCAGGGGCGAAAATTTCACAGCATCCAATTAAACTTTCAGCTATCAGCAGCAAAAAATGTGTAATGCATTGGCCACAGTTTAGGTATGAGTTAGTTCTGTGACGTCAGCTGTAATTTTACCATATTTCTAGGGTATTTTAAAGTACCGTAACATTATAGGGATGCCCCCGAGCTAATTTGATCATACTCAAGTGAATTAAAAGGAGACAAAGACTGGCATTTTCCTTATTTACAAACATGGATCAATTTGGTAGAATGGAATGAGATTTGTATTGCTTTTTGTGTTGGCTGCTTTAAAAAAAAAAATTATCATATAATCAACTTAAAATACTGGACTTGACAGTATGTCTCCATTAAACAGATTAAACAAACGTATAAAGAAGCCAACAGCAGATAAGTAAAAATCTGATATCACAATAAGTTTGTATTGCAAAAAGTGAATCTCCAATAAATACACACTTGAATAAACAACCTTTCATTGCTTTGGTCAACAAGTTTTCAGAACACAAACAGCGTAAATAAAGAACTAACTTAAATCTTAAGCCCTGAATCACTGAGATCAATCAGCATTTGAACTCGTTTCCGCCCTATATTCTGAAGGCGCAATAGTACGAAGGCCTGATAGTCAGAAAATTAAGCTACATATCTTTGGACTATTGGACCTCCAGTCTATCGTGCATTTGAACTACTGGGTACGAATTAAAACTGACTCTTCACATTATTCCTATGATATTTATAACATTCAGAATGTAAACTAAACAGTAACAAGTGATATACTGTTATAATGAAATGGACATAGATCATGACCTGGAGTACAAATTTACTGATGTTAATGTTTTATCTTTTCAGCACTTAAAGTAAGAGGAAACAAAATACTTGGTGGAGAGCAACACTTTATGATGCAAAGCTAAAAACTCATTTCTAACATAAGTGACAAGTCGGGTTTATCACAAAAACTGTAAGTCTATGACATCAGACTCTCAAATTAAAGCTTATATTACACCAGCCACTTTCAAGGAAACTTGTGAAGTTATTGAAATAAAGGATCATCTACGGGAAATATGATTTCAAGGTAGTTCTTAAACCACAGTGTTTCTATAAATGTCCTCTATTTTCTCAAATGTCTGATCACAAAACTTATACTTTGATTATAGGAGTGCAAAGCGAGTCTTAGCGAGTATTGTGCAAACCACTGCATAGCTAGTTGAACTAAATATGCTCTCAGCGCTCTTACGGCACGGCAGGTGAGGTAAAACTATCCCCAAACCATCTTTAATGTGAAACAAAACTTTTGAATGAACTCCCAGGTGGTTTGGCATTGGCTGGGATATATTATAACTAAAATGTAAACACATTTAAAGCCATGTTCAACTGCTTTCAATGGGAATCTGCCTACACTGCTTGCCACTCAACCACAGCAAATGATTCGGTAGGATGATCTTTTTCTCCCAAAACTAAAATAAATGGCTGACGTCTGTCTCCCCTTTTTACCACCTCGTTCAGAGAATCTGGAATGTTTGTTCCAATCTATAAGAAAAATAAGCAGAATTAGCATGTGCTGTATTAAAAAATTATTAAGAAGGTAGAATGTATCTTAAAATAAAAACAGTTGGACATAAAACATGTGAAATAGGTAATGACAAAATTTCCAGACCAGGAAGCATTCCATATTTCCCTTAAAGAGTGATTCCAAACAACATTAAAAGCTACTCTTGGAAGCAATTGTTTCACTGAATGACAAAGGCTACAACACTTTGGGCACAACAAAATTATGTAAGACCAAAAATAGTCAATTTTGTCCAAAGAGTTTTCAAGATTCATGTATAAATCTTCGATTCTGATCAATTTGTATTCATACCGTACTTCTAGGACCGACATATAACTGAAAAATGTATTACCTTTTTGGCGTCCTAAATTAATCCCCACCAACTTTCAAAGACTAGAGCAGCTTTATATTGGTGGCACCCCCAGTTTGTGCCCCTGTCCACATATTAACTTAAATTATGCTGTACGCTTAATTGATGTTATCATTATATGGCGTAAGAGGTAATACACTTGCGTGGTTCCATAGTTATTTTTGTAATAGGCATTAGTTCATATATTATAATAATTGTAGCTCTGATATTTATAATGTTAAATGTGGAGTTCCACGAGGTTCGATATTAGGTCCATTTTTTGTATTATATATACCTATGATATAAACAATGTGTCTACAGAGTCATCACTGATTTTATTTGCGGATGGCACTAATATTTTTTATCAGGGTAATGACACACATATGTTAAAAAATAATGTTTGTTCTGATTTATCTAAATTTTATGATTGGTTCTCTGCAAACAAGTTGTCTCTTAACATTAGTAAAACTAATTATGTAGTATTAAGACCACTTAGTAAAAATTGGGATGTCACTATCCACTTAAATAGCATTAAAAATAGTAAAGTAGATACCACAAAATTCTTAGGGGTCTATATTGATTCAAATCTGTCTTGGTCCGATCATATTCATTCAATTTCCAATAAGATTTCGAGAGGTGTTGGTATCTTGTCAAAATTGAAACATTTCATTCCACGAACGATTTTAAGGTCCTTGTATCAAACACTTATTTAACCTCATTTAACTTATTGTTGCAGTGTTTGGTCGAGTGCTGCTAAATCTTCTTAAATAAATTAGTGATCTTACAAAAACGGGCCACCCGACATATCACCAATGCTTAATATCGTGACAGTACTAGTAATTTATTTTTGTCTCTTAACCTCCTTAAACTACCAGATCTCATTAACATCAATCTTGCCACCATTGCTTACCGGCTACTAACAATAATCTTCCGCCAACTTTTATAAAGATGTTTAGGACAAACAAAGACACTCACAACTACAATACCTGTCAATCAAACAACATCCATTGTGTTCCCTGTCGCACCAACATTATAAGATTTAATTCGGGCAATCGTGCAATTGATACCTTAAATTCCCTCTCAATTGACATACAAAGCTGCAAATCTCTAGTCTGTTTTAGAAAAACCCTTAAACGTAAATGCATCATGAACTATTGATTTGTTTTTAATCATTCCCTTTTACTGTTGAATACTTACATCCTTGCTTTTAGTACATGATTACTTTATCGGGGATCGGGTGGGGTGGGATGGGGACACGTGGCTTCGATTGTAGGTATTGGTGTGTGGGGTGGCGGCGTTTTGTACTACCAATTTGTTATCATTTTTGTTTTGTAATTCGGGAGTGTTGTACTCAGTTAAGCTCACTAGAGTTTTTATACAACACTTCCTTTCACAACCGTATATATTCTTCTGTAGATACATATTTTGTAAATTTCATAATATAATTGTAAATAGATTATATGTAATTATGTTGTGAAAAAACAAATAATTGAAATGAAATGAAAATGTTTAAAGCCACTTCTCTGCTTAAGCATTTGACCAAACTAAAGTTTACCCCCCCCCCCCCCCCTTTAAGGTGGATAGGGCACACTGTGTTGATTTTTCCGTTTATACAAAATGTGTGATGTATGACAACTTAGTATAGGGTAGCCTACATTTTACGTTTGTCCTTTCCTCTAACCTGCCGTAGATTTAGGCAAAACTGTAGTAGAGTTGTATTATGACAATCCAAAACAAAACCTTCCTGGTCAGGCCTAATTACTATGAGTTTCAACCAAAGCAGGAATTCGTACAAATTTGAGTTTGTCCTTTCCTCAAACTTGCGCATAGATTTAGGCAAAACTGTAGTAGAGTATGTATTATGGCAATCCAAAACAAAACCTTCCTGGTCAGGCCTAATTACTATGAGTTTCAACCAAAGCAGGAATTCGTACAAATTTGAGTTCCATCCAGTTAGTTGTGATGTTTCCCTTGGATTAACCTTTGAATATCAAATAAAAAAGTAGGAATATTTAACATACTGGCTTCTGATCAACATAGGCTATGATGGCTTCTCTTGTTCTTGTTGTGGCCATAACCATCTTCCCATCTTTTGTCTCTTCACTTTTCCAGGAGAAGAAATTGTAGCAAGGCTTGCAGGGATGCAACTTTCCTGTCTGTCTGTTTAGACAAAATTCGAAAAATGACATATCAAATTTGACTGTGTTTACTGAAGCTTATTTTATTTTCTGGCAATATAAATGCTAGACAGGGAGCTCAGCTTAAACAACAAAGACTCTCACAACAAATAACTTAAAAAACACATTTCTGGCATTAACATCGTTTAAACTATTTGCGCCTTGAGATGAAGCAAAAATCATACAATGGGGCTCATTCGCTTTCTACACATTAAAAATTGCTACATTTTGCTCTATTTTTATTTTACTTTTTTTTTTTCTTTCCACCTAATCTATCTATTGTACAACGCCATAGTTTATATTTTTATATACATAAGTGCGCTTTTTAAATATTTAGATAATGATAATGGTTCCTTAATATTAAGTGTATTGCTAAATGTACATGATGTATGATGTACTGCCGCAAGTTACATGACTATACATTTGTTATCACTAACAGACTAATAAGACTCATACTGCTTGTATTTGCAATATGTAGTTGTCGCTGAAAAACAGGAATATATGATTGTTGGCATCAGCATTAAGCATGTTCTTCCTGATCGACCATTATTAATTGTCCTTGCTCCTTTTCAAGGTGCCCCTTTAAAGACCATGTGTATTGAAATGTCCTTGCAACGTGATAGCATGGAACTGGCTGGCTGGGCAGTTAAAAAGCCCCTCTTTAATGATACTGTGACGTATTCTCAAGTGGCTGTTATAATTAGAGTTTCCCTCATAACAGCCTAACTAGGTTGCCACATTTAAAACGAGTAAATCCCATATTTCAAAGAGATGCAACATGTATGTTTAAAGATGGCAAACCTTCATTCTTTCTATCATGTACTTCTTGTACCGTGAAGTGAATTTTGCTCGTGCTCCTAGATTAGGAAAAAGCTGTGGTAGTGCAGTACGATCAGTCTCCAGTAAATGAAAGGCCTCTTCATTAATACCATTATCTGAAATATAAAGATAAAAATTGAGTAAGTGATATATCTGTATATATGGCTCTTATATAACAGTAAATTGCATAGGAGGGGTCTACCACATAGTCTATGTGCGCAAACCTCTAATTCAGTGGTCAAGTAAGTTGATCGTATATGAAAGGGGACTTTGAAAGAAATATAATGGTAAAAAATACATTCCAAATTCTTATTCCATTTGGGAGATATTCAAGTTTAAAGTACTGTCTAATCTTTGTAGAAATTACTGTTGTGGTAAGTATACTATGGAAAACTGCTGTCTTCATCCTCATATTCTTACAATTGTTAATGCATTTTAAAGAAAGTTTATTTCATTTTTTCACTACTAACACTTTTCCTCGAACTTTCTTCAGGTGGTATGTTATAAATACCCTTCCTAGATAAAGTTTTACTACTTTTTTGACCTATCCCATGTTTCTTAAACCACAAAATCGCAGGAAAAATTATGATAGAATACATATAGACGTTGCGGAATCTAAGGCAATGACATCACAACTAGTCTGATTTTAGCCGTTTGTACACAAATGATACCAAAGTTTAAACTTAGATATTTCCTTAACAGTCTAACGGTATTAGATTTTGAATGCTTTCTTCACTATTTTGTTTCTTAATCGCTAAACGATTGCATTTAAAAAAGTTTAGAAAAATACTACTTGCGATTAATCGTTTTTGTCATTCAGCCTTGCCATTAAAAATCAATACTTTTCAAACAACACGTAAACACGACCCACAAAATACCAATCAATGACTTTAACACATTGTAAATGGGATATAATAATCCTTGTAAATGCAAGAAGCAGAAATTAGCAGTAATCACTTATGAATGAGGATATTTCTTGCACTGATTTCGCCGAAAATTTTGCGATGTGCCTCGTGAACGTACAACTTTAAAATTTATAGGTTTCACTCTCTCAACTTCAAAATCCCGTTTTACAAGCTGTAAAACTAACCTAAAAATACACTATAAAACAGGGACCGCGGAGCAATTTTTGAAGTGGAGGGCTAAAGAAGTAAATGTAGAAAATAAAGAGCAACATTATATTCCAATTTATATAAATACTAACTCCCAATCATATTGGCAGACATGTGCACAGGAAGGGCAAGGGAGGAGGGGGAGCGGGGTCAATTAAGTTTCATCACTGATGCTACTGCTAATTGGAAAATCTTCAATTTAGGGGACATTTCCTTTATTTCTGCGAAATGTTCGGGCACTTTTCTTAATATTTCGGTGAATTGTTTGTAAATTTAAGGAAAATTTTGTTCATTTTTGTGCAATTTTCTTTGATTTTCGGGAAATCTAGGGTACATTTGTCAGAATTTTTTGACAATATTTCAAGTGGAGGGGCACGCACGTTTGAAACGACTGATCTGAAAGACGGAAATGCAAAATGAGTGAATTTGTAAATCATTAATCTCTTCGGGTTTCTTTCTAACTCAACCCCTCCCCCACCCCCATCCAAAAAGAAGAAGAAGATAGTTTCGACGAAATATTGCTACAAATGTTTATATTGTTCAGTTGTTATGAAACATGTTGACCAAATACATGTAACTACGTGTACGTCAGCTATTTGACATTGGGAGGCCAGATTTTATTTTTGTCCCAATTTTTTTTTTTTTTATGAATCTCTTATCATGGTCCGAAACCTATCGTTGTAAAGGGAGGGGGTGGAGAGTTCGTAAAATGATTGAAAATTTTGAAATTTGGCAACATATTCTGATAATTGAAGCAAATATCGCGAAAATGAAGGAAATTTAACGACAAATAAAGCAAATTTCGCGAATATGAAGGAAATTTTTCGAAAATTGAAATTTCACCCGGGGTCAAACTATTTGTCTGTTTGTAAAGAAGAAGAGGCTTCGTGAAATGTTTGGAAATTTTGGAAAAAATTGACAATATTTCCCAAAAAATGAAGACAATTTCCCCAAAGCAGTGATCTGGTGATGATAACTGTCTCCGTTTGGGCTCTTCGATCTGCTCTGTTTCCAGCTGAGAGAGATCCACAAAGGTGTAGAAAGTACCCCACAGAAGATGGCTTCAACTTTGAAGGGATAGAGGCTCCATATCCGCTTTCCCAGATCAAGAAGGTTGAAAAACAAAACAATCTGGCTATTAACGTCTTTGGTTGGGATAAAGGAGTGATCATTCACAGACTCAGCAGACAAGACAAACACATTCCCAGGATTAACATTCTATTGATTTGAGAAGGTATGTAAGTTCCACTACACGAGGATCAAAAGCCTCAATCGCCTGCTCTATGATCAAACCACCTATCAAGAGCGTAAGCACTTCTGCGAGAGGTATCTACATGGCTATTTCAGGGAAGACCTGCTCGAGGCCCACAGACTTGATTGCATGGGAATTGGTCAAACAGCTGTACGCATTGAGATGTCGAGAGAAGGCGAAAACAGGCTGTCCTTCCAGAAGTATCACAAGCAGCTACCAGCGCCCTACATAATCTACGCAGATTTTGAAGCGCTTACTCGCAAGATAGGTTGCCCAGAATCCAATCACAGGCGACCCAATACCCTAAAGACTCAGCAGCATGAATCGTGTGGCTATGGGTATGTAGTGGTAAGGGGTGATGGTCATACAGAGCCTCTTGTAGTATATCGAGGACCAAACGCAGCTGAGAAGTCGGAGGATTTACACCAAGAAGAAGCTAAGATCAAAGCAGTCCTGGCAAACCCTCGACCTATGATAATCACCAGAGAGGATTGGCGCACACAGCGGACTGTCTTATATGTAAATAAAATCCTCTAACGGCGACTCTGTCCGCGATCACTGTCATATCACAGGTAATTTTAGAGGTGCTGCGCACAATGCCTGCAACCTGAAGCTGCGCCTGAGCTCCAAACTGCCTAACAAACCCAATCCCAGTTGTATTCCATAATCTGCGGGGCTCTGATTCTCATTTGATCATGCAAGCCATTAGCAAAGTGAACGGAAAGATAACCTGCATCCCTCAACAATATGGAGAAGTATATATCCTTCACCCTAGGTCAGCTGAGGTTCATCGATAGCGCACAATTCCTGCTTACGTCATTGGATAAGCTGGTTGCGGCTAACAACTCTGATGACTTCCGTATCACAACTGAATATGAACCGGATAAGTAAAAGAGACATTTGTTATTGCGCAAGGGGGGTTACCCTATGAGTATATTGATTCCTGGCAGCGGTTTGGGGGAGTGGTTACCACCGGAAGACGCCTTCTATAGCAAGTTCACGGATGAAAATATTGCCAGTGAGGAGAACCAAAATGCACAAGAAGTTGGGGGAGCGTTCGAATGTGATAACAAGGGGGATTATCACTCTCTTTACCTGCGGACTGATGTGCTCTTACTAGCTGGTGTCTTCGAGATATATCGGAAGACTTGATTGCAGCAGTATGGCTTAGATCCAGCACACTAGTATACAAACCCTGGATTGTCCTGGGATGCACTCTTTAAATATACAGGTGTAGAATTGGAACTGTTAACCGACTATAATATGTTTTTCGAGAAAGACATACAAGGTGGTATCTCTATGGTATCAAAGCGCTATGCTAAAGCCAACAATACCTACGTCTCAGGCTATGACCAGTCAAAGACTAACAATCATATTATCTACCTAGACGCATATAAGCTGTATGGTTGGGCGATGAGTCAAGCAATACCCACGGGTGGATTCGAATGGGTGGATGAGGTGGATACTCTTTCACCCGATGCAGAAAAGGGTTACATACTCGAGGTGTACCTTGTGTATCCTCAAGAGCTACGTACATGACCTTGACAATGCATAATCCATTTGCACCGGAACGCATGAAGGTGTAGAAGGAGTGGTTGTCAGGTTACCAGCAAGGGCTTCTAAACTCGTCAACTGAGGTTGAAAAGTTGGTTCCCAATTTCGGTGATAAAAAGCGCTATGTTGTGCACAACCGCAATTTACAACTCTACCTCTCTCTAGGTATGAACTTGAGAAAAATACATTGTGCAATTCGGTTTAATCAAAGCAAATGGATAGAGTCCTAAATCAGCATTAATACAGAATTCCGCAAGAAGGCCACTGCGACCAGCTTTGAGAAGG